>JAVLUX010000015.1:29230000-29407500 GCA_032164185.1 Moxostoma hubbsi | reverse complement strand
ACGGACCCAGTTATTCACTTTTGAATTGTACTTGTAATAAGTGGTGTTTTAGAAAAATAAATTAACTGAATGGTTAAAAGTATTAACAATTTAAAATTAACTAAAATAATTAGTTTTAAAGACATCTCGAGCATAGTCTATGAAAACAAATAAAAATGTGCTTGAAAAATCCTTGAATTTAACTTTGAAGCATCTGTACAAACCCTGTAGATACCTTTTTGCAGTGTGTGCACTGCGCATCTTCTAAAATGCAAATATCAATGTGATTACATTTCAGAAAGCCACACAGGAAGAGCAGATTCGAATGGTAGTTCATTGCTGCCTCAGTCTCAGCCTGATATGGGGCCCGAACATCAGTGCTGTCACAACACTCTGGGAATATTACAGCAAAAATCTGGTATGTCATTGACATTGTTAAAAGGTCACATTCATGTATTTCTTTCCTACTTCCATTGCTGGAGCCATTACATTGTTTTATTGATACTACTGTACATTAGTGCTGAATCAGATTGTTTTGTAGGGTTTCTATTTGTCTTTGAATAGTATTTGATTGAGACTTGGCATCAATGCTTAGATTAGAATGGACACCTTTCCATACTAATACTGCACTCTCTTCTCCTTTCATTTGCATGCAGAATGCCTCTTTCACCGTGCCTTGGTTGGGTGTTTCAGGGCTGGGCAGTGTCAGCAGGACTCCCCTCTGTCTGCTGCAGCAGGCTAAAAGCTGCTGTAGCCCTGCGTCTGTCAGCTCCAGCATTCACATGCAGCTTTACCACTCGACAAACTCCTTCCATATCTTCCTGCGTATCTTGGCACTTCACCTGAGCCAGGAACATGCTGGTGGCATCCCTTGGAGACAGATCAAGGGCAGGTGAGATTGGTGCGAGTGTCATGAAGATCATGAACAATTCTGCAAATGTATTTACAAAAGTTACTGTCGTCTCTGATGTTTGAAGTGGGATAGATGCACATTTTCAGTATAAAAACACTCACATTAAACAAAGTAGGCCATCATCTCGTTACCACTGCATGCTGATCTCAGATCTGTTGTCACTTCGGTTTGGCTGTAGGTGGTTTTGCCAGTGGGAGGCTCAAAAATGGACCATGCTCAGCTGCGTGGCATGCACGAAGGCTAATTAGCTAACGAGAATAGTGGTTAATTCACCTTAACACAAGCGTTTGGGCTTCCAGCAATGACATGGTGGGGGCTGACTTGGCTGGCTCCAAGACCACCCCTCCCCCATGACAACTAACACATGCCACACAGGGAGATGTGGGCTGTGCTGATGGCACTCCGGCTTGGAGCGTGCTCGCTGGGAGGCATGGTGCACGGCGCATTAATGAGATCGGCAGGGAGCGCGCTCAAGCTCGTACTCTGGGAATGAGCAGCATCTGCTCGTGGCAGGTGAAAAAAGCTGTCTGGGATAAACAAACAAACAAACAACTAGACAGACAGGTGGGGGAAAAATGCAAACAATATCTCAACAAACTTCCTTTCATCTTTGATTTCTTATCTACCTAGCATTTAGACTCACGTAGTCAGACTTTTGTGGCAAACACACAGAAAAATGCAGAACATTTTTAGTGACTGAGTACAGGACATAGTAGTTATTTTAAAAGTACTAGTACTTCAGTACCAAGTCGATACTAAAATGTAATAAAGATTTAATGATACCAGTGTTTCTGCAGTACCTTATAAACGGCTGCTTTCAAATGCTCACACGCTTATGAGTGTGTGCCATTACTCCTTTTACACTGAAAAAGACAATGAATCAAAATGAAAATAGTGATATGTCCTGGTGTGATTATTAAACCACCGATTTACTTAAATACAGTCTGCATGTGCTACATGCTTCAACACACATGTGAATGTGTGAAGCCGCTTATAAGCTGAAAACTCAGACTGATCAAAACACCACATTTTATGGGCATAGCACGCTGTGCTTGTAGTAAATGGCAGAAGAGAGCACACATTTACTGTAAAGCATGCAGTCCCTACAGACTATATATTTATATAATTATATCACAGCATCTTTTGCTCAAATAATCACTAGATGAACAAATTGAAGATATCATGACAGAAATATTTAGTACTGTATAGTACAATGTACTATTTACTGTAGTAATAATAATATGAATTATTATATTTAGTCGATATCTCACAAACAAGAGTGCTGTTGTACTGTAAAGAAGTTTTCATCAGTGTTTTCATTTATAATGACATCCTCTGTTGTGCAGTACTTTATTTGACAAAAAGGCCAATTTTGTGTTTTTCTTTTTATTATTATGCTGTGAGGATCTTTACTGAAGCACCTAATTTCATTTTTAAAAAATGGAATGGAATGCTGAAAAGTAGTTGTTCTATATTCATTTGATTAAAGGTTTATTGTTTATTAACCATATACACTATTTTAATTATGAAATTGATTAAACTTTAAAACATGGAACAGAAAACTTTGGGTGAGAAGGGGGGGACTTATAATAAATTTCATAGTGTCCTACTTAAAATGAAATAAAATCTGAAGCAATGTTCACTAAATTGAGAAACTATTTTATATGTATTATGGTAACACTTTACAATAAGGTTCCATCCATTTCATGAACAAACAATGAAAAATATATATTTTTACAGCATTTATTAATCTTAATGTTAGTTAATACAAATACAATTGTTCATGATAGTTAGTACATTAATGTTAGCAAATACAACTTTTGATTTAAAAATGTATTGGTGTTTGTTGAAATTAACCAAGTCCAAGACTATTAAATGCTGTAAACGAATTGTTCATTGTTAGATCATGTCAACTAATGTTGTTAACTTAATGTGAACAAATGGAACTTTATTGTAAAGCGTTATCTTTATTATTTACATTGATACATTTATCTTTGTTAAAAAAAATAGCATGGTGTTCAATAGCATGTTACATATGTTTTTTGCTTTAGATTTTCATGAAAGTTTACTGGTATTAGTACTGACTACTGAAATTTTGGTATCATGACAACTCTACTACAGAATGTAACTGCAGACGATTTCCCTTACATAATAAAAATAAAACAACAAAGCCGAATATACACTGCTTGTGGATGTCTAGATTACTTGCTATTGCCTCAAACAAAACTCTTGAATAGCTTAAAAAGTTACGATGGCACTAACCTAACAAACTTTGGAAAATCCAGTAATTATTTCATCCTTTAAAGCCCTCATTTTATCAACCTGGTACCTTGTAAACACAACTTTATCTCCAGGTGAACAGATGTGTCAAAAAAGCCAATTGGGTTAGTGCTTGGATCATGATATTGTTTTTCAGTTTTGTGTGCAATATGCATTAGACAGTTAGTGAATGGACTGTGGACAGTCCGTCTGAAGCTCAGACAACATTAGGTCAGTCTCTGCAAGCTTGTGTCACACAGTCGTATTGGTCTCTATCTATAGCGGCAACATGGCCCGACTCCCCGCAGCCTTGCATGATGTGTTTTTGTCCAAACATTAGATGAATGCTCAAAGGCCTGCTTGTTGTGCAGTATGTTTGTTATGGAACCTGCAGGGTTCTGTTTGGGCCAAACAGTCAACAGTAGAAAGAGGGGGAGCGGAGGGGGTCAATATTGATTTCTCCTCCTGTGCTGCAGCAAATTGAGCTGCACACAACAGCGCAGCTACCACTGTGTGCCTGAGTGTTTCTGACATTTAACATGGTTCAAACAACACTCTCTCTCACATACACACACACACACAAACAAACTTGCACACTGCTCACGGGCACGCAGCTCTCCAGGAAGACATAGCATCTGTAGCTTTACTTTGTGAGGAGGTTAGCACTGAGTCGAGTGCTCGGGTTAGAGTGTCATTGAAATGTGTTTGATCCTAAAGGTTCCCAAAACATTTTACTGCTTTTTAAAGATATGGCAGCATTTCTGTGGTAATACATGAAAATCCGCTGAATTTAATTAAATATTGATCAATCTTGAGGCCACAAGGAAAAACTATTTGTAGATGTTGATTGTATAGTTGGGCTAGGTACCGCACACTACTTCATGATATATCATAATTGGATTGCGATTGAAACTATGGAAAACACGCAAGGGAGACCCAGCATGTCCGCAAGTGCAACCGAATCTGTGGGATAGGTTTCAGTCTCCCGCAGTTTGTCCAATGCAGAGATTCCGCTTATTTACCAATCTGCTTTTTCATTAATTTATGGATGGAATTACACATAAATCTAAAGATTTATATGCAATATTTTGAGAGAAAAAAAATGTAATGTTAAGAACAGTTTAAAAGTTGCGTAAATGCTTCTAGTTTGACTTTTCACTTTTGTTTGTTTAAATTACAAATGATATTATCAACATAATTTGATTGAAAGTGTATTACATCTGATTGAGGTTCACAAATTTCAGATTTTCTTTGTATTTTTTTATGTCCTCCTTTTGCTTTAATAACAGCATGCACCCATGCTGGCATGGACTCCACAAGTTTGTTTAAAGCCTGATGATGCATGTTATCCCAGCATGATTTGAGAATGTTCCAAATAGCATGTAGTGTGCTTCAATGGAAGCAGGGACATCTGATCTTTCCTACAAAGAAATTAACATGGTCAATGTCACAAATTCGAACTGGACAACTGGAAATACTGCAGAATCTTCAAATATTTTAGATTCCTTTTAGCATTAGAATGTTTTAATTTGTATTTATTTCAAAATTCTAAAAATGTCCAGGTTATATTAGATTATGAATCCCAGAATTTCAGTGCGAACCCCACTGTATATTGATATGTGATTGTAGAGTGTTTTAAGTTCAAAGTGACCAGATAGCTATTTCACCTTTACTCTCTGCAGACTCTATTCAAAGTTCCACCAGAGGCGTATGACGGAGCTCTCTGAATCAGGCCTGCTGCACTTCCTGCTGCTCTTCCTGGTCCTGGCGCAGTGTGCCGAGCTGGAGGACGTGACCAGCCGAACATGTGACTTGCTTGCCATGCTGCCTGCTGACTCCACACCCCCAGCTATGCGTGCGCTGCAGTGGAGGGGCCAGCTGGCTCTCGTTCTGCTGTATTTGGAAAAGGGTCTAGACGCTGGCCCGTTGGCTGAGCAGTTGGCCGCCTACTTCAGCCAAGTGGCCCGCGAGTTCTACCTGAAGACCACAGAGCCTTCTCGCAAGCTTGCTCTCTGGGTGCCACTTAGCTCATACCTGGAAGGGGTGAGTGAGGTGTTTGAAACAAGCCCTAATCTTACTCTGTCAGAGGAGAAGCTTCTGAACGAGGGCTTTGGACTGCTGCTGCCCGCCTGCCGCCAGTCTGAGCTCAGCTCTGCTTTGGGCTTCCTGCAGACCGTATTGGCGCAATTACGGTGAGAGTACACACACTTTACTCTTAGACATTAAGATATGTTCATTCCAAAAACAAACACACAGGGCCCCTCCAAGTGATCCCAGAAGCTTAAAGATATAGCACCCCAGCCCCTACACAGCTCAAATCTCACCCCTGCATCCCTTGTACGTTGACAATGACTTGATTGTGCAGTAGTTACTGTGCAGTGTGGAGATAAGCTTATCCATTGTGCTCAGAGCCCCCATCAGTTCCCCTGTGGATCTCTTAGGGCCCGCGGCAATGAGGTCACCACGTACAGGTGCTGGAAAAGAGCTGTGTTGAGTTTCAGCCCTGGGGTCTGCCACTGGCTGGAGACCACTAAATGTAGAGTGAGCTAAAGGAAAGGACAGTGTGAGGGAAGAGTTCATGGTAGGGACATCGGTGTGCCTTACATGGCTAAAACAGTCAGAGCCAGCTAGGGTGCGATCGAGTAAAGTGTCTGTGCATCTCAAAGCATAGCAGCTGAGAGGAACTTTCAATAGTATAAGTCACACCCTTGTATCATACAATATGTGCAGACACACACACCCCTCCAAGGTAAAGAATCCACTTCTTAAGTGTACATTCTTCTCATTTTACTTATCTAATTCAGAATCACTTTACACTGCTAATTCCCAGCCAGGATCTTGGGTTTGGAGGCCTCTCATTTGCACATTAATGGGTGATAAAACCAATGCGAGCAGGTTTCCTGAATGGGCTCACGTTGCCACCAAGATCTTGCTGACCCAGTTTAAGGAGACAGGGCACTCTTAGACGTGTCCCCACAGATTAGTCTTAATTTCACCGCAGTTCTGTTGTATCATTTTTATTAATGTGTTTTCACTCACACAATTAATGCATTATTATGTGGATGGCTAAATTGAACCTTGGCTTCATTATGGCTGTTAGGCTGGAGGCGGCATGTGCAAGCCTTATGTGAATTAGCCAGCTCGCTGCTACAAGCCAATGTAAGGCAGACTGTAACTGACGGATGATTCACACAGATAACATGGGCCAAGCTCTAGTCACACTCTAATTCTCCTCATTGCATTCCTTGCCACGCTCGTGTGTGTGTGGGGGCAGTGGGATCGCAATGGCAACCCCTGCAGCATGGTGGCACCTTTGCCAAGCGACTAATCGTGTTCTCGCCAATCGATTAAGCCGGTTCCTCCCTTTCGTGATTTTGCTTCATGCCCTGTTTCCCCACAGGTGAATGGAGGCCGCATTGACACAGAGGTGATGAGGATTATCTCTGTTTCTCTGTTTTCTAGGAATGAAAATTCATCAACAGAAGGGAATGTTGAGTAGCCATGACTGTAACAATTAAAGTCAAACTCAACTAAGAAAAAAAAGCTTGTAATTGGCTTATAAAACACTAAATTCATATAAATTAGTTAAATTTGTAGACCTTTATTTACAAATCTGCATTTGAAACTACATATACTGGGATGCAATTAGCTGTTTAATATTTAATATTTAGCACACTTTAATTGCACGGACATATCCCCTAGAGCAAATAGGAATGCATTACTAATGGGAACTCTTCAGTGCACAGTTTACCAAGGTTAATTGGAATGTTGCTGTTAAAAGCCCAAAAACCTTCGCGATTCCATGAAATGGTTTGACGAATTCTTGTTGGCATATTTTAAATTGGAAGTTGGGGTGGGAGACCGAAAGTGCCAGAACCCTATTGTATTTGTACTGATTTTTTTTATCTTACTTTTTTCTGCTCTGGCATAAGCACACCTCCATTCGTCCCTAGGTGGCACTATAATAAGAATTTCTTTGCTCATATCTTCGTGTCTGTATGGGATAGAATACAATAATTTTTTTCCCCCTTATTACCTTGAATCAAGCCCTACAAATCTCCAATTTAATTTACTCCCCAAAAATATTTATGCCATTTTAGAATTTTCTGGAAAACTTACTTTTTATAACTCCTCCTAGGCTGTTTGTCCGATTCGCAAACATATCAAATAATATTTGTCAAATCGTTACGAAGACATTAGCGATACAATTCCTTTGTTTGAATGCAATTCATTGTTCAAAATCTGCTCATTTTGATCTAACATAACAAGCTGGTACATAATCAGCATGCCATGTTGAGGATGCACACAAATATCGTACAATTCTGCCCATAGGGGGTGCTACAACAAAAAAATTAATTCATAACTCCACAGCTGTTTGATCAACAAAGTACAAATTAAATATCCACCTTCTTTGGGACAAGTGCTAATATATCCTTAACATATCGTTTAGAGAGAAAAGAAATGGCCGCCTTTAGCCAATCAAAATTCAGCACCTAATAACTTAAATTTTGAATGGCCGACGGTCGTGAAACGTATGATACACAAAAAAAGGTCTCTACATGAAGCTATATATAAACTTTTGTGAGAATCATCCATGCGGTGATGCTATAATAAGCTATTTCTGGAACATTATATGCTAGAATATTTTTTTTTAGCTTCTCCAAATCCTTAAGTGCTCCCATTTTATATGGTCTCATGGATTTCAGTTTCCACATGAAAACTTTTCAACCACTTTTTAGTCTCATCAAGGCCTCAGAGCAGACTAAATAATTTATTTTCATTCATTTTTATTTTGTTAAATTTTAGGAGTGCTGTGGTTCTCAATCTAGTCATGTAGGCCCCCCCAACACTGCATATTTTAGCTCTATTACTCAAATATGGTCAGAAATAAGTACCAATCCGTTATGTTGCAGCAAAGGATGTGCTCCTTCATAAATGGGGTGTGTGTTGAGCGATACTGAGATATTAGCATTGTGTCAGATGGTGTGCTTATCTAAGTGTGTGATTTTGTGTGTCAGTTTACACGAGGTTGCCTCATGTAAGTCAGTGTGTATATTTCAGAGGTTTGTTTTCAAAATCTGTGCTGCAGTCTGGGGAGAGATTTAAACGCGTGTGTGTGTGTGTGTGTGTGTGTGTGTGTGTGTGTGTGTGACGCTGCAGTGAGGGGATTAAGTGGGGTCTCTGACGATGTCTTGTACAATGAGGGTTGATGGGTGTGAAAGGCCCATTCCACCATGGTAACGAAGCTAATGAATTCACTCTCTAATCGATTGTCTCAGCTCTCTGTGGATTAGATGCAACCTTGCTGGAAGGCGCGAAGGTGTGTGAGTGTGTGTGCGCTGTGCGTGCGTGACTGACGCTCATCCCAGCCCTTCCCCAATGCTCTCACTTTCATCACTGAGAATGACGGGACAGGAGGATCATCTCCAGTCTAAATGAGATTACAGCCCCTTCAGCTGCTTATCTCAGCTAATGCCAGCCACTGCAAAGCCAGACTCGCTCTCTCAGCCACCCATTCAGACCCAGCCTCACAGCTACTGCCAGGCCACTGAGGAACCGCTTGCCCCACACACCGTCTAATCCCTCCGTCCAGCGAGATGAGGAGAATTCACAGAAAAGAAGAGGGTAGAGGAGGCTGGAGATAATACAGACGGAGGGAGAAAGACATCAATAATATTTTAAATAATAATTCACCAAAAAATGAAAATGTTATCATTTATTTGCCCTCATATCATTCCAAACCCCAATGACTTTCATTCTACCATGGAAAGCAATTTTCACTCTTTTCCATGCAATTACAATGAATTCCAAGTCTTCTGTAGTCAAACAATAGTGTAGGGTGAGAAATAGTCCAAGTTTTAAGTCATTATTATTTGAAAATGTTGACATCCCTCACCCAAAGCTATCATATGACATCAGAAAATGTGGAATATATGTGTGTCATTTTAACTACTTTTATTAAACTTTAATGGTAATTTTCCATAATTTAAGCTTAAAGGCACCTGTCCTCCTTTATTGTAATTGCATGGAAAACAGCAGCCAGGGCATTCTCCAAAATTTCACCTTTTGTGCTCCATGAAATACTAAATGTATTAGGGTGTGGAACGACGTGAGGGTGAGTAAATGAGGACAGACTTTAGATTTTGATGGTGAAGTGCTCCCTTAAGAAGACTGGAAATAGGAATGATGTACCAGGAATGATCACAATAAAGCAGGAACTTTAGTTAGGTTGACTGAAAAAAGAGGGGGTCGATATTTTGAACAACCTAACCTGGAACTGAATCTGTTTCTTTTTTCATTCTTTAAGGAGAGTACACCAGCGCAGCAGCCAGCTTTCTCAATCCGTAGAGACTCTTGGTTGGGCTCCTCTCCCCAGGGTGGCTAAAGAGCGCCACCACGCGGTGGCAGAGGCACTCTGGTCTCACTTCTTCCCGTTCCTGTGCAGCATGAGGCTTTCTCAGACCCCCCACCCCCAGCTAGCGGATGCCGCAGCAGGTCAGGGAAACTGAGAAAATTAACTCTCTCTGGGACTCTCTTTGCATCGCTGCCATTTCTCTGTGGACTCTGCTCTAAAAAAGCTGAATAGAAGTGAATTGTGTGTGCATACAGCTGTTTTGCTTCACGCATGCAGAACAGTTCACAAAAACTCAGTGTGTGGCTTTTTTTATTATTATTATTATTATTATAAAGACTCTTTACTCTCCATTACAATTTTCTCTTTCGTTCCACTGCCCCAAAAGTAAAATTCTTTTTAGAGATTAATTTTCCACTTAATTGGTTATCGGGTTCTTTAATATTTATTTAGATATTATTGTGCCTAAATGAAGAAGTAATAATGAAAAAAAAAAAAAAATTATTATGCATATTGTTTATTGAACTCTCAAACAGAATGTAATCGGTTTTAGTTATGAAAACAATATTGGTCGATCTCTACGCTTTTTCAAGGTCAGAAATGTGTCCATGAATTTGTCAAATCTAACAGTATTTTATGTTATTAGGCTTCACACTTTTGGCATTAGACATGCCTGGCTCTGCCCCTCAAAACCTAAAGTCCCACCCCATCCAGTCCATCATGCAAAGCTTCGGTTGGGACGAGATGATCCACCCTCTGCTGGTAACCCACTATCTAAATCACCTGCTGCAAAATGGGTGAGAATCTCTTCCTCATGTTCTCTTTCTTCCATGTATAGCTTTGTTTCAGCCTGGTGTGAGTTCTTCTTCTGTTTTCCCACAGAGAGCTGGTCAGTTGGGTCAGCTCTGGACCAGGATCAGGTTCGGCCCAGGCTTTGTGTGTGCGTGCTTGGATCCGCTGTGTTCTACAACAATATCTCCATAAAAGCCAAGATACCCCAGATACAAGAGCAGGTACAAAGATGTCAAAGTCTTAGTCCTTATGGGCATGGTGTAGCATAGTGGTTAAAGCTCATGACCGGTAACTGGAAGTGTGCTGCTTCAGTCCCTGCAAAAAGCGTGCCATAACCATTGAGTCATTGAACAAGACACTTAAAGGGATAGTTCGACCATGTATGAACATTCTGTCATTTACTAACCGTCATGCCATTCCATTTCATATGTTTCATATGCAATTTTTTGAAGAACTTTCAAGCTGCACTTCGCACAACATAAGCATATAGTGAAAGTTGTTGTTCGCTGAAAATCTTATTCACACTGCCACACATTCAAATGTGGCACGTTTCGGTCATGAGATATGGAGGAACCAATATTGCTTGGAGGACTGGGAAAAAAATAGATTTTCCGATGCATCTCGATCTTCCTTTGAATAATTTTGATATCGACTCTTGAATTCTAAGATCAATATTTTACTCTATGCTTAAGTTGCGTGGTTTACCGATACTAACGTAGTATCGCGATACCAAAAAAAATAAATGGTACGATATCATCTTGTAGCTAAATGATATGAGATGTGACAGTTTTGAGATGAAATCAATGACAATTTGGCAATAAAATAAAAACCTCTGGATATGGCCAAGTGGGATCATTAAACAGCAGAAGGATGTAACAGTCATATGTTCTGCACGCTACAGAATGAACAAGAGGGGTGCCACTCTGCTCTGTCATCTGCTTCACACACACGCATGCGCATACACTACTGGTGCTTAATTTTCATGCAGTGACTTTACAGTATAAATGGCTGTTAACACTTAAAGCTTGGTATAACTAACCTGAACTCAAAGGTCTGTCAAAATAAAAGTCCCGCTTAAATGAAAGCTCTATTCAACTTGATGCATGAAATTGAAGACAGAAAAATATAACTACGGTATAAAAATGCAATCTTCAAAAAGTACCAATAATAACGTAATACTCATAATAACAATTCTATAATATTAAATGGTTATTATTATTATTATTATTATTACCTTTTTTGTTTTGATTTTCTCCCAATTTGTAATGTCCAATTCCCAATTTGCTCTATGTCCTCGTGGTGGCATAGTGACTCTCCTCAATCCGGGTGGCAGAGGACGAATCTCAGCTGCCTCTGCGTCGGAGACCGTCAACCCGCACATCTTATCACGTGGCTCGTTGAGCATGTTACCATGGAAACAAAGCGGCAGCATCTATGCACGACTCGCCATGTGTCCCACCAAGAGCGAACCACACTCTACCCTCCCTAGCAACGGGCCAATTTGGTTGCTTAGGAGACCTGGCTGGAGTCACTCAGCACGCCATGGGATTCGAACTTGCGAACTCCAGGGGAGTCCCCGACATTATTATTATTATCTTTAAGCAATATCACAAATGCAAGTGTTTTATCAGCATGTTTGATTCAGTCATAGCAGTCTTATGCCACAGGTAATCAGATTTGTTTTCAGTAATACTGTGACGCGAGCTCTGTTGTGCAGAACTTTATTTTACCAAAAATAAAATTATATATATATGTATATATCGATTTGATTTAACACCATTTGATCATAACATTTAATTAAAAATTATAACATTGAATGGAAAACGCATAATTTTTGTCTGTGAGACTTTATGCAGTTCTTTTAATCAAATCATTTTCTGTGTAATTTCTTTTTTAAAAAAGATAGGCTTTTTATTTGTTGATTGTAGTATCGATTTAGTATGGATACCAGGGTATAGCAGAGATATCAGGGCTGGTATCATTTTCAAGAGATCCTAGTGGTTTTTAGCACATGTTCAACAAATCAATTTAACAAATTTTATAACAATTTAATAAACAAATGATGCATGTAAACAATGAACATGTAACAAAATATAATTTATGCAATATAATATTTAGTGATGGAAAACAAGGATTTTATGAATCGATATCGAATCAAGAGCTTGTGAATCAGAATCGAATCGGGAAATCTGTATCAACACCCAGCCCTAGTAAATCGAATTGAACAGCTGTGATATCCATGTGTACAGGAAAAAATCTGGATGTGCAGCTGGCCGAGTTAACAAGACAGGTCCTCCGGCTTCCAGAAGTGGAGTCCATGCTACATAGAGCAGGCCTTCATACAGCTGCTGTCAAAGAACCCAAACCGGCAATGGCAATATTCATCAAGGTACATACATTCAAAAACAGTTTTATTCCAGAAGCTCAGGCATGTAAGCTTGACTGCATTTACGATGCTATGTGTGTTTGTGGTTTAATAGGCTGTGGGTCGATCATACTCTGAGCTGCAGCTCCTCTCTGAGCGTTCTATGATGGTGTCTCGGGCCCTGGAGTATGTAGGAGACATCCTCAAATACATTAAGCCCTATCTGCTTAACAAGAGCCGAGAGGGTCTACAGCTGTCTTATTGCACCATAGGTTAGTGCACTCTGACAATGTGTACTTCATGACTGCAGACATCACAGAATACATCTAACCCTTAACTGAATTTTTTTGAGGTGCCAACAATTAACTTTTACTCTACAGCTGATGTCAACATGGAGTCAAAATATTTAATTTATAAACAGACATTCCTGTTGTTAATGTGAGTGATTCATCGGTATACATTATTTAAAATGAAAGTTTCTAAATGTATCAATGTTATATAGCCTACACCATCTCTGAAACAACTTTCAAAGTCATCAAAGCCCTCTTATTCGTCAAATCTTCCCATCCACTTTTCACGATCCAATGAATTCTTGATGGATAAAATGTCCACCCAACATTTTTATTTTTGTATTTTTTAGGCAGCATGGTCAAGCACTGGAGCCATCTGTTGGCCACCACCAAAGCTCAGCAGCTGCTTTTCCGCATTGTAGATGTGATGCTACTGCCCCACGCTCTCTTCCAGCAGGACAGTGGTGCACACACTCAAATGCTATCAGCCCTCAAAGACAGCCTGCCTCTCTTCCTCCAGGTGAAATAACCTCCATAGGAGTGTCCACATACAGTGCAAATACAATATATGCTCTGTATTTAAATGGCAAAAACTCTTCAATTCCATTTTACAGATATAAAAATCAACACAACTAAAACTTAAGTAAACTCTGAAGTAAAAGATAGATCTTGGGATAGATCTCAGGATTATTCAGATGAAGATTAATTGGAAAATCAATATTTTTACCCAACCCTAATACGTTTATCCTGAGCATGTTCGAAAAAGTATATAGTGTGTGTGTGTGTGTGTGTGTGTTAAATCTATGTGTCTTCAGAAGCCATATGATAAATGTGGCTGAAAAAAAGATTAATATTTAAGTCCTTTCTCTTCCCTGCCCAGTAGGTGGCGATATTCACGAAGAATGCAAATCAGCAAAAGCAAAAGAGGAAAAACGTGAAAGTGGAGATTAATTGTAAAAAAGGATTTAAATATATATATATATATAATCTCACCCACACCTATATCACTTCTGAAGACATGGATTGAACCACTGGAGTCATATGGATTACTTTTATGCTGCCATTATGTGCTTTTTGGAGCTTTAAAATTGTGGTACCATTCACTTGCATTGTGAGGACCTACAGAGCTGAAAAATTCTTCTTAAATTTTTGTGTTCAGCAGAAGAAAGAATGTCATACACATCTGGGATGACATGAGGGTGAATAAATGATGAGAATCTACATTTTGGGGTAAACTATCCCTTTAAATAAGATTGTCTTGCATCTTTAGGGTTTATCACTGGCGGTGGGTGCGTCCCAATCTCAGGGGGCGTACCTGAAGCAGCAACTGCACAGTGTCATCTCCCAATACCTGAGCCGCTTCCTCCCAGCCACGCCCTCTACTGGAGCAGTGGTCAATCATCCTGTCCTGCTGGCAGCCTGTGAAACAACACATACCCCTCAGGGTGAAAGACTTAGGAGAAGCATTCTGCAGGTGCTGAGGTATTAGTCTCTCCTTTGTTTACATGATTTTAGATTTTAAATGGAATTGTACCTTAAATTGTAAGGCTTAATACACCTCACACTACAGCAATAAACCAAAATCATGCACCTGCTTACAAAGACTTGGCTGCAGAAAGAGTCCAACAGAGTTCTTTTTGAAAAATAGCATTTGACTTCACAATTGTGTTTGGTTCCATCTCTACAGAGATAACTTCCTCCAGTTTAAAGGCCACGCCCCTCCCCCTCGACTGGCTGCCGTTCTGTGTTTCCTGTTGGAGCTCCTGAAAAGGAACAATGACACAGACCCTGCCCTTCTTGTGACACCCCTCCCTTTTGTGCTGCGCTCTCTGATGCTGGTCAACGAACCACAGGGTAGGCAACGACACGCCATGTAGCCCACTTTCATTTTATCGGGAAAGAAAAAAGTTTGTGCAAAACTTGATGATCCATGTTATCCCAGCATGATTTAAGAATGTTCCAAAGAGCATCTTGTGTGTACTTTAAACAGAAGCAAGTCTGACCTTTTGTCCAAAAGATTTAACATGGTCAATGTAGCAAATATTAATATAGAGGTGCTGGTCATAAAATTAGAATAATCATCAAAAAGTTGATTTGTTTCAGTAATTCCATTCAAAAAGTGAAACTTGGATATTATATTCATTCATTACACACAGACTGATATATTTCAAATGTTTATTTCATTTAATTGTGATGATTAAAACTGACAACTAATGAAAATCCCAAATTCAGTATCTCTGAAAATTAGAATATTACTTAAGACTAATACAAAAAAAGGATTTTTAGAAATGTTGGCCAACTGAAAAGTATGAACATGAAAAGTATGAGTATGAACAGCACTCAATACTTAGTTGGGGCTCCTTTTGCCTGAATTATTGCAGCAATGCGGCGTGGCATGGAGTCGATCAGTCTGTGGCACTGCTCAGGTGTTATGAGAGCCCAGGTTGCTCTGATAGTGGCCTTCAGCTCTTCTGCATTGTTGGGTCTGGCGTCTCGCATCTTCCTCTTCACAATACCCCATAGATTTTCTATAGGGTTAAGGTCAGGCGAGTTTGCTGGCCAATTAAGAACAGGGATACCATGGTCCTTAAACCAGGTACTGGTAGTTTTGGCACTGTGTGCAGGTGCCAAGTCCTGTTGGAAAATGAAATCTGCATCTCCATAAAATTGGTCAGCAGCAGGAAGCATGAAGTGCTCTAAATCTTCCTGGTAGACGGCTGCGTTGACCTTGGACCTCAGAAAACACAGTGGACCAACACCAGCAGATGACATGGCACCCCAAACCATCACTGACTGTGGAAACTTTACACTGGACTTCAAGCAGCGTGGATTCTGTGCCTCTCCTCTCTTTCTCCAGACTCTGGGACCTTGATTTCCAAAGGAAATGCAAAATTTACTTTCATCAGAGAACATAACTTTGGACCACTCAGCACCAGTCCAGTCCTTTTTGTCTTTAGCCCAGGCGAGACGCTTCTGATGTTGTGTCTTGTTCAAGAGTGGCTTGACACAAAGAATGTGACAGCTGAAGCCCATGTCTTGCATATGTCTGTGCGTGGTGGTTCTTGAAGCACTGACTCCAGCTGCAGTCCACTCTTTGTGAATCTCCCCCACATTTTTGAATGGGTTTTGTTTCACAATCCTCTCCAGGGTGCGGTTATCCCTTTTGCTTGTACATTTTTTTCTACCACATCTTTTTCTTCCCTTCGCCTCTTTATTAATGTGCTTGGACACAGAGCTCTGTGAACAGCCAGCCTCTTTAGCGATGACCTTTTGTGTCTTGCCCTCCTTGTGCAAGATGTCAATGGTTATCTTTTGGACAGCTGTCAAGTCAGCAGTCTTCCCCATGATTGTGTAGCCTACAGAACTAGACTGAGAGACCATTTAAAGGCCTTTGCAGATGTTTTGAGTTAATTAGCTGATTAGAGTGTGGCATCAGGTGTCTTCAATATTGAACCTTTTCACAATATTCTAATTTTCTGAGATACTGATTTTGGGGTTTTCATTAGTTGTCAGTTATAATCATCAAAATTAAAAGGAATGAACACTTGAAATATATCAGTCTGTGTGTAATGAATGCATACATTATACAAGTTTCAATCAACTTTTTGATGATATTCTAATTATATGACCAGCACCTGTATTTTCTGTGGCCTCAAATTTTTGGACTCCACTGAGGACACTATTGTCTCGCAGTTAAATTTAAATTCCCATGCATAATTTTACTAAAATAAGAAGCATTGAGACATTATTAACACGCTGTTATCTATCTATAGCAGAGATCATCTTTGAAAAAGACCGTATTGCTGTTCATATTTAAAATGGAGTTTAATTTGTTGTTTTTAACCAAATCCTTGTGCCATTTCTCCCAGTAAAGAAACTAAGCACAGAGGTTACGCAGCTTATTGTGGAGAGGTGCACAGCGTTAGGAGAGCAGCCATGTGAACACACCACAACCATTCTACGGTTAGCTACCTCACATAGCTCATAGACTCTGCTTGCTCATTTAGAGATACCTACTAATTGTGTTGGTGTGTGGTTTTTGTCTCTTTCCCAGGGCCTTTGTGGAAGAGAATGAGGGTGTATATGACCAACAGGTGTATAATGTTCTAGAGGTTGTAGCAATCCTTCACCCCTCCACAGTGACTGCTCTTATTCCCTTTCTGTCACTGAGTCTTAGAAAGACAGAGCGCAAGAGAGGTCTGGGAAAGAACTCCTCACTAAGGTACTGCAACAGTAGCCTACACGTTGGTTTAGAACTGAAAAGAAAGTTAATGCTAAAACACAATGCCAGAATGACTTTTCACTACTATATAGTTACTACTACATAGAATATTTCTGACAATATTTTCCAAATTAGTTTCTGACCTAATTTAGGTTTTTAAATATTTGGGGTGTTAATCGATTCGCTTTCTGCCATGCATCCTTTTTCTCACTTTAAAAATCTCTTTCTGTGTCAGGAATGGCTACAGGAGGCTTTTGGCCCTGCTTGGAGACAGTGGCCAGGCTGAGATGATTATTTTAGAAGAAGACTGACCTTAGCCTAATGTCTGACTCCAGTGACTGCATAAACCCTCAAACCTCTACTGTACAAAATGTATATAATGTTTAGACGCAAGTATATCCATGTCTAGATTTTGTGAGAGAAAAAAAAACTATTGTTTGATTGATTACCCATCTAGGCATGTAATACAGTGCTCTAGTTTAGTGGTTCTCAACTGGTTTTGCATTATTGGTTTTGTGTCCTAACACAGTAATAAAATTGTAATTGTTTTTACCATGTGTATTTTTTTTTTTTTTTTTTTCATGATTTAAGGATTAGGGCATGTCAAACAACATCTCTTTACTGGCATCTGCCTAATTTGGCTGAATAAATTGCTTCAACATACTATAGAGGATGCAGAGCCATTGACATGAATTGCAAGATATGTTAAGAGTTTCCTCCCTTTAAAAAGTTAAAAAGCCTGATTTTTCTGCTGTTCTTTCCATGCATGTTTATAAGGCAAGTTGCATTTTATAAATTATATTTAACAGTTTTTTTTCCCTGCTGTTCATGACCCTATTAGAACAGACTTGTTAATAATTTTTTGGATTCTATTTATAATATAGAACTGAATTGCTCATGACGTCAAAAAAGTGAAGCCACTGCGCCAACATATTGCTATGCGCAAACGTTCCATTGTCCCTTTTGACTTTATAGGAAATCCTCTCATTTCACAGTAAACATTAGTCATTCAATCACCAATTTTATATATGCATGTACATCCCTACAACGAAAATGTTCTACACATGTAATTTATTTAAAGTCAGGATTTTTTTCCTGTTTCCTGAGTTATGTGTATCTATATCAAACAGTCTACCTTTAACAAACTTAATCGGCGAACAGATCAGCGGAATTTAAACCAGTTTACTGAAAGATACAAACACATTTTCAGACTTATTTATTGTGAACAGCGAAGTGTTTGTTCAGAGTTACTTGTTTTATGTTTTCATCAAAAAGTGCCTTTTTCTCACGGTCACTTTCGCCTGTCAGTCATTGATGCTCTATGACAGTTTGGGCATACCAAGATGGCTGCTCTGGTGGCTTTACCTCCTGCTGGCAGTTTACCATTGCGTCAGCGATCCAGTTCTATATATAAAGTATATCAGTGGTTGTGAACCACCAGTTCAGAACGGCTGCTCTAGTTGTACAGTAACATAAATTTAAGGTGCTGGTCAGTGACTGACCTCTAGTAGTCACATCTGGCCAAAGGCTAATATGAGCTGTCACATGATCTTCTGTTTCCGTGCTTGTGGTCCCTTAGCAATCATCAGTTCTGGGCCTGCACTTATGCGACAACTCCAAAAGAATAGTAATCAAACTCAGTCATGAAACCACAAATATGACACCTATGACTCCCTCAATCACCCCCCACCACCATACCTTTTTTTAAACTATTCATACTATTTGCAATTCTAGGTACAAATTGCCCAGAGCCTCTCTGTCTCATACACTTCTTTTCCCCCCTTCCTCAAGCCCAATCATTCATTCCATTTCCATCTCAGCTCCCAGTTCACTCTGGCAGGTGGCACGCTTGCAGATCACCCCGCAGTGTGGCATAGGTATCACACTTCATTAGAGCAGAGCCATCAAATGAGCCACAGTCTCTTTCACCTCAGCTGCCGTGTATCTCTGCCACGTCACTCTTCCATTCTCAGAGTTAATCAACAGACCATGTTAGAGTAACTGTTTTCTATGGTTATGCAGTTTTGAAGTGCATTACTAGCCTTTTAGATTCTTAACAATCAAAAAGACCAATTGTTGCAGTTGGGTGACACCTTTTAGCCCTGTTCCAAATCCTACAGATCTTCCTACAGCCTATATAGGCAGCACTTTATCGATACCTGCATGAGTTTTTTTTTTATATTTTTTTACCAAGCTTATCAACATGGATTCTGAGATTCCTTTCTCTAAGAAAGGATACATGCTATGCTGCCTTATTTTGGAAAATAATAAATAAATAAATAAACTATATTCTGGACAGTGTTTCCCAATCCTGGTTCCGGAGTTCTCCAACACTGCATGATTTTGATGTCTCCCTTATTTGACTCCCAATTAAGTCATGGAGCCAGAGATTCTCTTATAAATGACGATATAACCTCTGCGTTTCTTCATTTGTAGAAAGCGTAATGGTCAACTGGGTCTTCTGAGTCTTCAAAGCTAATCATGTAATGGCCTTGACGTCAATGAACCGTTGAGACTTTTAAGACAGTAAATCACCACTGGTGGAACACTCAACTAACAAACAGTTATTACATTCACTGAGCACTTTATTAGGAACACTATACTAATACTGGGTAGGGCCTCAGTTTGCTCTCAAAACAGCCTCAATCCTTCATGGCATGGATTTCACAAGATGTTGGAAATATTCTTTTGTGATTCTGGTCCACGTTGACATTATTGCATCACGCAATTTCTGCAGATTTGTCAGCTGCGCATACATGCTGCAAATCTCCCATGCTACTGCTTCCAAAATTGTTCTATTGGATTCAGATCCATTGACTGGGAAGGCCACTGAAGAACAGTGAACTCATTGTCATGTTCATGAAACCAGTTTGAGATGACTTTTGCTTCTTTTACATGGTATATTATAATACTGGAAGAAGCCATTAGAAAATGGGTAAATTGTGACCATGAAGGGATGCACATGGTCAGCAACAGTACTCAAATAGGCTGTGGCATTCAAGCGATTATTGATTGTTATTAACAGTCCCAAAGTGAAATGACATGGAATAAAAAACTCACGTTTAGCTGGTTTCAATGTACAATTTGAGTCGCAGAACAATAAGGTTGGAGTGGAGAGAGTCCAAATAAGTCCAGCAAGTGGACCATTAGAATCTGTGAAAATGGTTTCATCTAACCTAAAGCCTGATACTTTTGTCCATATCTTGCCCTCAGTTCTACTGGTCCCCCAATGGTGATGCATTGCTGGATTGTTGGGTAGAATTCTGAAGTGTGTATCACAGGTAAGCTAGTGAGCACCATTTTAAACCATAAAATGACTAATAGGACAACTTCCAGCCTTGTGCATTTGAAACAGACACGGACAAGTGAGGGCAGAGAGTGCAGGTCAGCATCAAGTGTACCATTTTGGACTTGGCCCTAGATTGGCTCTCAATCATCCTGACAAAAGCTTCTTAAACTTGACTCATGGTGCAGCACTATTGCACACCCATTTCAGAAATGCATGAGGGAAACAAGCCAATGACATTAAGCAATAAATTGTTCTCCATGCTTTACCATCGTTGTGAAGGTTTCCATAAAGAACTCTTCATCCATCAGAACACACTGGCTATGCATGATCTACGTCAGACTCCATCTTTCAGTCACAATTCAAAGAGCTACCAAGTTTGTTGAGGGTACAATAGGCATTTACATGATGTAAATAGTGTGTTTGTGCCAATAGGAATTTCCAGAATGAGTTGGGTGGATGATGCTGATTAAAGTGCTACTATCCAGTGATGTAGCACTTGTAGGGTCTGCAAATGGAAACATGTTGCTACTCCATTTGATGCGAACGAGAGTGTTGGTCCGTAAAAAAAACTCCTCTTTCCCCCGTTACTCACATCTAGCACCTGCCAAACAGACAAATGATACCATCTCAAAACATGTGATACTAATTAAGAAACACATTGTTCCCCTCATATGTGTACCTTCCAAGTCGACTCACCTGAATGCAGGCAAGAGGTTCATTTGTACAAATAGAATATCCACCAACTACATAGATTCTGTCATCATGCACAGACCTTGCCTCATTTTGGCCTACAAGGAGAAAAAAGTAAACGAAACAATACTTATGAATTAGATTTACACATATTCTGAAGAAAATTTTGAAAAAAGTGGTGGTTGCCATGCAAAACTCGCTTTCACAATTCTAGCGTGTTTTGGGTGATTGCCAGGGCATTGCTATGTGGCTGCTTGGTAGTTGCTTACTGGCAATTCCTAATCCTAAATTTGACTAATACTAATAGTGATGCTTGCATTACAGAATTTATTTTTTAAGCTTTTGTTGTCTGTTTTTAAATAACTGAATGGTCTGGCGCCCGCTTATCTTGAAGACCTGTTAGAACAACATACCAACCATACCTAGGTCTAGACTGAAGCTTTGCGGTAGCTGCACCTAAGCTTTGGATGGTTTACCCCTGAATGTTACAGCAGCTTGAACATTGTCTATTTTTAAAACTAGGCTAAAAACATAACTTCTTTTCAATCACTTTTAATCAAACATTATATTTTGTATTGTTTACTGTTACTTTGTTTTATTTTAATTTATTCTTTCAAATTATGTTTCATGTTTATTACTAATGTACAGCACATTGGTCAACTATTGTTGTGTTTAATTGTGCTTTATAAATAAAGTGACTTTGACTTATATCATTGTAATGAATACCATATACATTTACATTACATTTATGCATTTGGCAGACACTTTTATACAAAGCGACTTACAGTACACTTATTACAAGGACAATCCCCCTGGTGACCGAACCAGCGACCTTCTGATTACCAGTTATGTGCTTTAGCCCACTACGCCACCACCAGAAAGGAAGGCTTTTTTGCTATAAAAGGTATCTTTATACTGTAAGCCTGTTCAGGTCTGATAAAGCTAATGATGTCTATTGAATGGCTAGAGTAGAGTGTAGTGACCTGTTAAAAGACTGAAGGTGCTGCGTGTCCACTGGTCCATGTCTACATCATACGAGTCGATATGTCTAACCAGGATGCGGTCATTGTTATAGTCAAGATCATTCCCCCCCTAGCACATACAGCTGCCTTTTTACTGCCACCATCACGTGGTTCACCCTCCTCTGCAAAATGGAACTGCATGCTAGCCACTGATTCTATGAGAGAGAGAATGACATAACATTTCAGGATAAGAAAAAAAACTAAACTAATGATGAACATTACAATTAACTGATCAACCAAAATGATTTTACCAAAATTAAAATGATATATGACACACCCTTGGTAATACTCTTTGAATGAAGGTACGTGTCTCAAATATGTTTGAACCAACTGAAAGTGAAATATTTTCAAGTGTATTTTTTTTAAAAGCCAAACACTTCACATTTGTATCTTTTGTACAGTATATTACAGTGCATCTGTGTGTGCATTTATTTGTAAGAGGTTTGTGTAGAGATTGCACAAGTAGAGTGAGCGTGAGTGTGAATATACACGTACACTGAATGTGTGTGTGTTTGGCGACCATCTGTTGAGGGTAGAGTGGGTGGGGGGGTTGGTGTTCCTGGCAGGTGAATGCAAAGCCACTTTGAATACCAATGAGTCCCTGCCTCCTGTTCCTTCCTGCCTTCAGCCTCTCCCCTCTTCTGTCTTTAAATCTCTCTCTTTAAAATGCACAGTTGATTGCACTGACCACAGGAGTCGTCCGAAACTTCAAGTCTTAGGTCTTTTTAAATGCAAAACTACTACAATCTCTTATGCAACAGATCAGTGGCGGAAATTAACTTTCCTATTAAGGGGCAATATATGCCTCCTGGATTTACTCTTGAGGGTATATTTTCACTAACTATATAAAACTACATTGTGTGTCATACTTTTATGTCAAATAATTCAATTGAATCCATTACTTAGCATAAATTCTCAATCTGAATAATCAGATTATATGCTCAAGCAAGAACTTCCGGTTGTATCATGCACATATCAGCTCTTGCATGCATCAAGTGTGAGGACGTGTAAATTAGCTTTTCACATGAACGTGCATAGGAGAGCTGGACGTAATAATCTTTTTGGTAAATAAGGAATTCGTTTTTGCTTTGTTTCTCACCCAAAGTTATTATATGGCTTCAATAGACGTAGATTAAACTATTCGAGTCATATAGACCGCTGATAAGGGAGGGACAACCAAACCTTTTCGGAGGGCCCAGACTGGATGGGGGAGCTCACAGTAAAGCTATTCCATATTATAGAGAGAATTTAGCAGCAGGAGATACGGACATAAACACGGAGACAGTGTGCAACAGTGAAAGCTGTCAGGGTAGCGTACGTTGATGGAATGTTGAACTGTCAGGAACATATTAGTACCTGAAACCCAGAGGAGTCCGTCTGCCACACAACCTGCATGGTAGGATAGCGAGCGGTCAAATGATTGCACATAGGTCCAGTTGTTCCTCTTGGGGCAGTATCGTTCCAAACTGGGCAGAACTTGCCTCAGTTCATTCCTTCCCCCAATGGCATAGAAATACTGTCCCAAAGCTCCCAGCACAAAGTGTTCCCTGCACGCCTTCATTGGTGCAATATCAGTCCAGTGGTACACCCTCGGATCATAACGACATGCCATCCTCACCGCACACATCCTCCCTGTGGCGTTTTCCACTTCGCCACCAGCAACAAACAGAAAGTTCCCCATGACGGCCACAAAGTAGTGACTTCGCCCAGCAAGCATGGGTGCCAACTCACTCCAGTTCGAACCTCCGTCTACATCAATGTGCTCCTGTGCGGCCAGGTTGAAGAAACATAGCTCCCATACGCGGCTGACTTCCCGTTTACACCCACCAACGATATACAGCGTCAGCGACTGAAAACGGGGCATGGTGCAGTGCGTCTGTCATAAAGGCAAATATGTCAAATACGGACCGGTGGTAATCCAATGCTTCCTCCACAAGGGCAGTGACAGTTGGGTTGGAATTGAGGAATGGTTGGCTATTTGCAACACGGTGCAGGGCGGAGACCTCCATCAGGCCATAGTGCACGTGTTGCAGCAGTTCCTCCATGTACTGGTATCTGCATTCGTGCTCTAGCCAACTTACCAGCAACTACAGGAGGGCAGAGTAGCTCATCAGTATTCAGCACCAATTTAGGATCAGAAGATCACACTGCTCATATTACAGGCTGCAGCTCACACTATTCACACACTACTCTCTGTCAAAGCAAGAGCAACGCTTTGTATCATTGCATGCTGCTAATGCTTAAGATATTGTGTCTCTTTACAGTGACAAGATGACAGTTGCAGATGGGGGGGGGAGGTCTGTGAGCAGCACACACACATAATTGTAAGGTGTGCTTTTGAAGCATACACACTCTCTGTCAGCATAGCCAGGGGAGTTAGACAAAGGGGAGTTAATTGAACTTGAGAGCAATCTAGACTGTTTAGCTGCAGCGGCATGCAAATATGGCGAAGATGGTTGGAGATAAGCGATGCCACTCTCGTGGAAACAAAGTGGCTTTTAACACAATCAGCCCTGAGACAGAGAACTTATTAAAGCATGCCGTGATCACAGGCTACAACCTCTAGATGTTACACAGCTGTCTCCTACACAGAAATGGCAAATATAAATGCTGGTATTGGAATATTTCCCCATTTAACAGTTTTAATGCTAAGATGTAAATGGTTCTGGATTTAATTGTACGCACACCAAGTAGTTACAAAACCATTTACAGTACACTAACTGCAGGTAACGGACCCCTAGGAGCTATGTGGAGTTAAAAGGTGCAGTGTGTCATTTCTGCACTATTTACAGCACTAAACAGAATTGTTTCCAAACAGGTTTCCCAAAGCGCCCCCTGTCTGTCGTGTTTAGGTAAAAAGTAGTCCCACCCCAAACTCAGGTCATCGAATATTGTCACTAAATATTCAGCTGGTATAGGAGAATTTTATTAACTCTATAAAAATGACACACGGAAGCTTTAAAGGGTAGTTCAACCAAATTGAAAATCCTTGTGTTGTTTCAAACCCATAAGATGTTCTTCCTTCCTTGAATGACAAAAGACAGAATGTTAGGCAGAATGTTAAGGATTGAAAGTCTCAGCCACCATTCACTTACATTAGATGAAAGAAAAAAAATGCAATGAAAGTAATTTGTGACAGAGACTAAAATTCTGCCTAACATCTCCTTTTGTGTTCCACAAAAGAAAGTCATATGGGTTTGGAACAACATGACATTGAGTAAACAATTAAAGAATTTTCAGATTTGGGTGAACTATCCCTTTAAGTCAGCAAAACCCTTTGTTCCATTACTATTATCACTTGTGTAGCACTCTATTGAGGTTCTGGCTCGCTTCTGTTCTCTAAATTTCTTTTTGTTTTTTCGACCCCCCTCCTTTTCAAGAGAAGAGAGGAAGAAAGAGAACCAGTGAAAGTGGGAAAAGAAAGAACAAGGGAGAGAGAGAGGCAGAGAGTGAGGTGTGAGCAAGGCAGCGTCTGTTGACTGTGAAGGTCATACTGGATCAGAGAACTTCCTCAGGGCAGAGAATAAATGAACTCCCCCCCACCCAAACCCGCACAAAGAAAGACAGACAGAGAGTGAGCACGAGAGAAAAAAAGAACAAGAAAAAAAACAAAGAGGAAGAAAATGTGATTTCCAGAGCATGAGACTCTGAGAACTCTGCATGACGATGATTGACAGGCAAACTATATCGAGGGTTGTATTGGTGAGCGCACGTTCGGACTGGCGGATGGCAGCAGCAGCCCCTGTGCCCATCACGCTTCCGTCTGATGCACAAATTAACCTTCTCTGCAAACTGAAGGAGGCCCAAAGCAGCCTAATCAGGGCCTGATTATGGCAGCAGCGACTGGTTAAAGGGTCAGGGTAATTGTGCCATCAGAGGCCTGATTGTTTTCAATCAGTAGGGCGGCCGGAGTGACAGTTGGGGGATTGAGGCACTGATGGAGCCGCGGTGTGCCTAATCAGAGAGAGGCTGGGAAGTGGGAGAGGTGTGGGGGGGCACCTGATTGGTGCATATGAATAGTCACACCAAACTACCCCACCCCACCCCCAACTATAGCCTGTGTCCGTGTGTACACATACACATACTCAATGTCCATACACCTTTTTTTTTGTCAGACTCAAAATCACTTTTACACCACAAATTAAACAGGCGGAGTTAGCCATGCTTGTGAATATGACCTTAAGCATTCTGATTGACTAAAATTAAAGACGCTTTGTATTTGGCAGCAGTTGCTGGAGTTAAATAAAAGGGATGCAAACTAATGAGAGGTGAAAAAGGTGAGAAAGTCATAGCAGGTGTTCTAGGTATATATTTGTAGTTGATTTGTTCTTTGTTTTTAAAGCTTTTTTTTTTTTTTAATTTGCAAATTAGCTTAAAAAAAGGTGACATTAGCAGAATGGAAAGTAGTTTTTATACCTGTATAAAGAACGTTGTGAGCCTGATCATACAGTGGACATACAGTCTACTAAGAGACTACTAGTAAAAATGCTTCTCTTTTGCATATCTTAACCTAAATCATACATAATTTTTCATTACAAATGTATTTGACTCAATGACAATTTGATTAGAATGTTTCATTGAAGAATTTCTTAGTGTTTGGTATGTCCCCCCCCTTTGCTTTTATGACAGCATACATTCAAAGTGGCATGAGCTTCACAAGTTTACACAAACCCTGATGATGCATGTTATGCCAGCATGATTGGAGAATGTTCCAAAGAGCATCTTGTGTGCTTCCATGGAAGCAAAGAAATCTGACCTTTTGTACAAAGACGTTAACGTGGTCAATGTCACAAATTTGCTGACATTTGATTAATGAAATACTGCAGAATCTTATTTATTTTACATCAAAGCTTTACTTTGTTTTAAACTTTTCAAAATCTGACAACTTTGTTTATTTCTAGGTTTTAACAGACTTTTGGACCCCACTACACATGGTAATATTTTGCATTATAGCTACTTATACAGTTCAGAGATGTTTTGAAGAGTGAAAGTCTTTGAATTTGCAGCCCACACACCTGCCATATCTCCTCCTCACTAAGGGAGGTAAGGCGGTTGATTTTTAACACTTCCCGGAGGAGGCGATAAGGTAGAAGCAGCACATTGTGTCTATTCTGCTGCAGCTAAGAGAGGTGGTCCACTAGAAAGCCCACTACTGCCTCCTCCAGAGCCAGCAAGTGGAAAAGGTCAGCCAGTTTGTACAGGTCCAGGTAGGTAAACTGTTCAGCTCCTACAGGCACAGATTTAAATACAAACACAGATTCAAAGTCAGAGGTGCTGCGTTTTAGTAATATACTGAAGCATATAAAAACACTTGTTCAGCATACACTTTTACACCTGGCATTAAAGGGATAGTTCCCCCAAATGAGATCATGTATCACATGCATTTGTGATCAACCATAAAAAAAAGGAATTTCCATCACAATCCCAATCACAGCTCAGTTTTTGCAGCAGAGGCAAATGCTATCGTCTTAGCACTGGACTTCATAATTTCAAATTCAAAATCTTGTCTTCAAGCAATGTCATCTTTAAAAAATGATCCCTCAATGCTTGTAAATATTCTATGCAAACTGCTGGATTTGGAGGCCAAAAATTTCAATATCTGCTTCTGCTGGGTTCCTGGCCACTGTGGAATTCCAGGAAATGAGGAAGCAGACACTGCTTCAAAAGAGGCTTTATCAGCAGATTTCCAAAAGTGTCCAGTACCTCCCACTGACCAAAAACCCATAATAAATTCATATATTAAAAACAAATGGCAAACTGAGTGGGATCAATGCAACATGAACAAACTCCATGAAATCAGCCCTATTGTTGGCAAAAGAAGTTTCTCTCTGTTTTCAAATCGCTGGGACCAGATTGTTTACACCCGCTGTCGTATTGGTCGCTCCAGGTTGACACACAAGTTTTTAATATTAGGAGTAGATTTGCAAACATGTACCTTCTGCCAGAATCCATTATCCCTGAAACATGTTTTATTAGACTATACTGCTCTTAACCCCGTGAGAAACCTTTTTAATTCAGTCAGCACTCTGGAAGAAATGTTTAACAAAATCAAACCAAACGCAATTTTTTAGTTTTTAGGAAAATTTGATTTTAAAAACCTCATAGAAATACTTACACATTTCTCGCCATGGAAAAAGCCATAGAAGCTGGCATAACGTTAAAAACAAACAAACAAACAAACAACAAACACCCAAATGCGAAGTCTGTCATTATTTACTCATCCTTATGTTATTCGAAACACATATTAATTTGTTTCTCCAGTGGAACACAAAGGAGATGTTTTATTTCCAATACAATGGCAGTGAATTGTGACTGAGGCTAGCATTCAGTCTTACATATACTTTTGTGACTTTCCACAGATGAAAGAAAGTAATACATGTTTGGAACAACATGATGATGAGTAAATAATAAATAATGAATTTAAATTTTGGGGTGAACTATCCATTTTATGTGTGTTTCAGATACCATTTGACCACATTAAAAGTCAGGTGTAAATGCACCCAAAATGCAAATGACATTTGGAGGTGGCCTATAATGATTGTTACCTGCATTTAACTGCAGAAGTAATATTGTAATTTCCATTTTGCTTTAAGTGCCATCCGATCACACTGGAGATCCATTGGAATGTAAACTTTAAAAGCAATCCAATGAATGAATATCCAGATACAATGCGGATAAGTCACATCCAAGCAAGTCTTTATGCACACTAACATACAGTACATATTAATACAATTATGGATACCACCATGAATGACCCCTCTTGAAACAAACATATAAAGTCAATCAATGTAGAAATGTCATTATAATATATTATTGTAGTAAATAATACAGTTAGATTGGGCCACAAGTCGACAGAGCTGCATACTATCAAAAAAACACAATATTCAAAAACGTGCTATTAAAAAGTCAGGAAAAACCAGATGAGAGTTAAAGTACAACAAATGGGGAGAGAGAAATCCAGCCAGGCTATTCCAGTGATGGAAAAAAGACATCTTTACATAGAGACAGACTGCCATCTATTGGTAAAATGAATAACCATAATAATTCAGCAGTATATAATGAAGTACACAATGTATTTTTTTTTTTAAAAAATCAGAAATAAAGTGCATTACACATCAAAATACATCTAAGTGTTCTTAATGGCTAGTGAAAATAAATGTGTTTTTAACTTTGATTAAAATCGTGTACTGTTGAGGCAGTTCCAAAGCTTAGGAGCAGCTACACCAAAGGCATGGTTCCTCTCAATTTCAATTTAGACTTGGGGACACTCAAAATCCTCTGATCGGAGGACCTGAGCAATCTCCCAGGCTGGTGAGCAGACAATAGATCAGAGAGATAGGATGGCACTAACCCATTTAAAGACTTAAAAACAAAAGTAATAACTTGAATTAAATTCTGTAACAAATTGGCAACCAGTGCAAAGAAACTAAAACAGGAGTTATATGTTCGCGTTTGGGTAAACCTGTCAAAAGACTGGCAGCAGCATTTTAAAACCGTGCAAGAGATGATTTATGACAGTATTTATTTGTTTATCAAGCTTATGGGCACTATTGAATAAAACACACTATTTCACTAGCGGTTTACATTTATGCATTTGGCAGATGCTTTTATCCAAAGCAACTTACAGAGCCCTCATTACAGGGACAATCCCCCCGGAGCAACCTGGAGTTAAGTGCCTTGCTCAAGGGCACAATGGTGGTGGCCATGGGGTTCAAACCAGCGACCTTCTGATTAGCAGCCCTGTGCTCTAGCCACTACGCCGCCACCACCTACATGAGATAGTTCTCCTAAATGTCTTCACAATATCTTTCAGGTTTAAGAAATTTAAAGACATCCAAGATTTTAGATCAGATAAACAGGCCAGTAAGGGTTACAAGCCAAACATATCTTTTTTCAAGGGCAAATAGATTTGGGTGTCATCCGCATAACAATGAAAGGATATACAATGTTTCTTAAAAATAGAACCTAAAGGAATCAAATACATGGAAAACAAAATAGGAGCTAGAATGGTTACTTGAAGAACCCCACAAGTAAGATGAGCTCTAGATGATGAAAATTCACCAATATTAACTGAAAAAACTTCTATGTTTCAAGTAGGATTTGAACTAGCTAAGGGCATTTCCTTGGATGCCCACACATTACGCAAGGTGAAAAATGAGAGCAACATGGTCTATTGTGTCAAACGCTGCACTCAAATCTAAAAACACAAGGATTGCATAATTATATCTAGATTAGGCCTTATGAGAGGAGGTTGAATAGCATGTTTATGGTAATCTGGTACATTTTCTGTTGTAAGGCACTTGTTGTAAGTGACAGGATACTGGGCCCAACAGTCTTAAAAACATTTCTAAGACGATGTGTGGGAATAACTTCAAGGGGAGAAACAGTAGCCTTTAGCTGGCCAATGATTTCTTGTAAGAAAAAAAGTAAAATGGGGTCAAACTGGTCAAACACACCAGTGCACATAGTAGGGACTGACGGATCATGAGCAGAAAATATGATACAGTATGTGATCTAATATCTGCTATCGTGTCAGCAAAGAATCTAACAAAACTTCCACAGAGAGATGTAGACACAAAAGGCAAAATACTAACAGTGGGATTAACAGATTTTAAAGTATTGAAAAGATTTATAGGTCTATGACAATTATGTTCAATTATATCGGACAGGTATTTAGACATGGCTGCTCTGACAGCTCTCTGAAATTGAGACAAGGCATCCATTAATATTTCATATGACACCTGAAGCTTATCTTTTTCCATTTTATTTCAGCTCTTCTGCAGGTCTGCCTAAGAGCACGAGTGGTATCATTTAGCCAGTGCTCAGATGTTTAGCCTACAGAGGCACACCTGAATCTAAACATGACAATCTATCAAAATATGAATCAAACTCACTCAGAATGCCAACAATTTCTGACATGGTTTTCCACACATCATTGTTTCATTATATCCATTAAGCTTAAGACTGTACTGAGAAAGTAAAACATTTATTTGGTCATATTCTATCGGTTGAAATGATTGTTGAAAATCACCCATAACCCAACTGCACACACAAAAACTATTGAAATATATACAGTATATACTAATATGCATATATAAACTCAGAAAAAAAAGAAATGCCCTCTCACTTTTTCAACAAACTTAACATGTGTAAATATTTGTATGAGCATAAAAAGATTAAACAACTATGACATATAACATGTATTATGCTAACTATGTGTGTAGATAAATCTTTCTTTATTAATCTCAAAGGTAAAATTATATTATGCATAAGCATTTCACATGTCTGCTCTTGTTTGGAGTGTGGATTCATGGTGGGGTCCTTCCAGAACTTTGACACCTATTTTGCTAGACATGGGGCAGAGCTGATTTTGCTTGTTTTTGTAGGTTTAGTCAGACTGTGTGGGCTTTATTGAATTTACCTGGCCCGTGTAGGCGAAGTCCAGAGCGTGCTTCAGTCCCACGCTAGTCACACCCTGGAGAGTTACCTCATCTACCTCACTCTCCACCATGCAAAGACTGAACATGGCCTGAAGATACATAAACACATATTTTCTCATCATAGGAATGCACAAAATAACTAGATTTCTATAGCAGTTTGTAAATAGCTGTTAAAGGATTTTTAATCAGTCATTTGGAAACAAAGTTGTTTAAAAGGTACCTGGTTGATACAATGAGCACTTCTTAGGTATAAATAATCACTGGATTTGCCAAAGTTTGCCAGGAAGGAAAGTGGAAATATTCAGAGTTTTGCTTGAGGTACAAAGTAGCAAGTTAACAAGATATCCACATGTAGACAGCTATATTGAGCGCAAAAGTGAGTCTATGAACATCAGTAGATACATACTATACTTTCACACACATACTGATAAAGAAAACAATAGGCCAACCTCATTCTGTTGTGTTCTCTGGCAGTACAAAATGTATTGCAGACACAGAACACAGGTGTGTAAGATTGCCATTGATGCCATTAAGCCATTGATCGGAGCCCGCACAGAAAAGGACGTTGGATCATCATCATACCTACTGACACAGAGGTACTAACCTAACTGATCCTTATAATGAACTGCCAGCATGAAATCAAAGGACCTCCGGTCTATCTATGTACAGTATATATATATATATATATATATATATATATATATATATAGGATATGTGAGGCATCTATTTCTCAAACTACAGACTCTGATGTACTTATCCTCTTGTTTAGTTGTACATCTGTGCCTTCCACATCTCTTTCTGTCCTTAATAGAGCCAGTTGTCCTTTGAAGACTGTAGTGTACACCTTTGTATGAAATCTTCAGTTTTTTGACCATTTCAAGCATTGTATAGCCTTCATTCCTCAAAACAATGGTTGACTGACGAGTTTCTAGAGAAAGCTTTTTCTTTTTTGCCATTTTTTACCAAATATTGACCTTAAGACATGCCAGTCTATTGCATACTGTGGCAACTTAAAAACAAACACAAAGAAGACAATGTTAAGCTTCATTTAATGAACCAAATAGCTTTCAACTGTGTTTGATATAATGGCAAATGATTTTCTAGTACCAAATTAGCAATTTACCATGATTACTCAAGGATAAGGTGTTGGAGTAATGGCTGCTGGAAATTGGGCCTGTCTAGATTTGATCAGAAATTACTTTTTTCAAATAGTGATGGTGCTGTTTTTTTTTACATCAGTTATGTTCTGACTATATTCTGTGATCAGTTGAATGCCACTTTGGTGAAATAAAGTACCAATTTCCTTCCGAAACAGCTAAATCTGTACATTATTCCAAACTTTTCATATATATATATATATATATATATATATATATATATATATATATATATCAAAGGGGAAATGTCTCTTGGGCACAGCTTAATGTGTTTCAGAATTATAATTTGTAGCATGTGGCAATTTTCCATTGAGAGAATTGTCCTTGATGAAAGAATCAATAGAAATTTAATCCAGGTCTTGGCTCATTCTAAAGTCTGTGTGTGCTAAAAATCAATGGCAAGTGTCTATCATCTTTTGTCTGTTGCATATCACCTCACCCTGAAAACTTTCAAGTGGATGGTGCAAGTATAATGTCTGTGTCTATTTTAAGAGCGGCACATTTTTAATGGGCTGACCTCGGTTCACATTCATACTTTGGAAAGGGCTAAGAGCCTCATTAGAGCTTAGAGTTGTTAGTTTGTTGATGGCTACTTAGAGAACTCCTTATTGGGTCACTGCTAGCCATAAGCAATCCTAAAGGGTTTTTAGCAGGGCATTGTGGGTAAAAAGTATGACCAGTCCTGAGTCACATCAATGGCTGGATGACTTCTGACCTTGGAAAAGCAAGGCAGGCTTTGTGCACTAATTAATTTACAACACACTGCTAAATGAAAATGTATTTGGGTAATATTAAAGGGATAGTTCACTCTAAAGGTAGAATTCTTACCCTGATGTCATTCTAAACTGTTGACTTTCTTTCTTCTGTGGAATTGTAAGCCTTAGTCACTAATCACTTTCATTGAATGGTAAAAAAAGATGCAGTGGAAATGAATGGTGAATGAGGCTAGCATTATGCTTAGTACCTCAGTTTATTATTTTAACTGAAGAAAGAAAATCAAACAGGTTTGGAACAACATTGAGTGTGAGAAAAATATATATTTTTTTTTTTGAGTGAACTGTCCTTTAATGCCACTCATATTGACCATATAACACAACAAATGTCCTAAAACCCTACGCTGTTTGTACTTGTGACTACATTTGTGTTTACAACACAATAAGCTTTGCAGAACAAGCTCCACTAGATAAAACGTTTTATTATGTTTACGCAGTGCCATTGGCAATTGAGTTTACATCATTTGCATTCATTCATTCGTTGCAATCAGGTGTTAAAGCTCAGATGGGAAATAAATCCTGTCCTTTCCTGTTAAAATCTGAACAACATTTGCTCATGTCTCAAAATGTAATAAATAAGATTTTCACAAAAAAAATACAAGTGGTGTTTTATCCTGTGCAAAGCTCATCACCATGACAATAGGGTGTTCTGGGCAGTTGCCAGGGTGTTATTATCCAGTTGCTAGGGTGTTCTGAGTGGTTGCTAGGTGGTTACTTACTGGTCCAAGTCAAAAGATCCCACCCCCAAGTCTATATAATATTCTGGTTAGAGGTCGACCAATATATCGGTTTGCTGATTAATCGGCACCGATAACAGATTTCTGGAACTGTTATCGGCAACCACACCGATACTATACATACCAATAGTTTTCCCTATTGCATCTAATGTTGGAGCGGCTGGGAGGAGTCCGCTGTTATTGTACAGTATGAGAGTGACCTCTAGAGGAGAAATAAAAAATATAACTTCACTGATGCCTTGTGGTGTTTGTTTTGGCACGTGAGACTTCTCTCTGCATGGTGCGGAACACTTCAGATGCAGATTTAAAACATCAACAACAAAAAGGTGTGTATACAGTACACGTTGGTATATCATTATAAAGTAATTCATTTGTTGACTAGATGCTGCATTCATAGAGAACAACAGTATGTTTGCTGACCACGCTGAGAGGACAATAACATTAAAGCTAACCTCAAGCGGTTAGAACAATGTGACAAAAATACACGCAAGTCCTATGCAAATTCTTACATTTCACAATTGTTACCATCTATTTGCATTAGTTTACATCGAGCTGGTCATGCTTAAGCATTCATTAGCCAGCTATGTTGCATATTTAAAGCTAGTGTCGTCAGAAAGCAAATTAATAACTTCATGCAGCCGAGAGAAACACATCTGATTTCAATAAAAAAAAAAAAAAAATTATCCTCACAGTAATACAATGACTTCAGATCGATCACATCCTTGTGATGAAAAAGGCTAGACACAGTGCAACAAATACAGTTTAACAGAAAGCAGGTGTCTCGATATGCTTTTAAAGGTCTTCTTAATTAGAAACATCATCTAAAAAACAGCGTTCCTGCACAAGACACTGAATAAAAAACCCCAAAGAGAAACAAAGACGTTCGTCTTGCATGCATTTACTTAGAAAAACGAATTAATGGCGTTCGTTGTGAACAGTTCCTTACTGTTGGTGGAGGTCTTTGGCTGCTGCCTCTTGCTCTCTTATAAGCGTTTCTCAGATTAAGCAATGAGTTGATTAAATGCATTGTCAGGAAAGATGTTCAACTTGGAGAAATGTGTCCTTCTCACGTTTGGTTCCAGTCTGTTGTATACCATCTCATAGTCTGAGCCGCTTCACCACAGAGTTCAACCGAATACCACTGCTATCTGTGAATACTACTACTCTACATACAACTGAATAATACTGAATAAAAACAATGTGGTATTTCATTGATATTATGAAGATAGAGTCTTGACTAGTAGGAAACTGAACTGTCTATTAAACATTTGAGAATATGGACCATCTAAAACCTTTTATTTATTTATTTTATGCACATTAGTTGAAAATGAAATGTCCTTTTTTAACAGCCAGGATAGGAATGTCCTATGTAATAATATAATAGTGCAGAATGGTTTATGTATTTATTGATCAATTTAAAAATCAGCTGACTTTAAAATATGAATGTTAGTTCACATCTATACATATTGATATATTTATTTCATTAAAAAAAAGTACAATACATTTTCATGGTTCAGTCAGTACTGTTTATTTTTGTAATAAAGTTCAGCACTATTTTACTTTGAGTGTTATTTTTTCATTCAGTATCAATTTTAAAAACTATCAGTTGATTAATTGGTTATCGGCATGCACTGCCAAACTTAGTTATCGGTATCTGTAAAATCCACTATTGGTTGACCTCTAATTCTGGTCCCTATAAATTTAGTCTCACTATGAGATTTTATCACCATTGTATTGTACGCCAGGCAAAAATGTTACATCTTATCACAAGTAATAGCACACATCTCATCAACAATTCATCACATGATTTGAGGAAATACTATACATGTCCATAGCACAATTGTGACATAACAAGTAACAATAAAAAAATGTTCAGTATGAGCAAAAGTGTAATAATTACTAACCTAAATCCCAACTACTTTGTCCAAGCAATGCTCACACAGTATTTTCATATTCATTCTCACATAAAATGAATGAGTCATTTGGTATTCAACATATAGACGATAAACGCACATACACACACATCTATGTTTATATCTACTTGTTTTGCCATAATGGAAATCAGGAATTATTCAAACCTTGCAGGCAAACTCAGTCAGAGGGTAGCTGTCAAACAGAGCCAACAGCTTGCTTTGATTTGTTTACATATAGAGACTATTGATGGAAGCTTTGGATAAGTCCATGTTTTACATAAGCTACAACTAGCCTTAGCTAGCCATTTGATAACAGAGGGAGGAAGCGTCCTCAACAGAAAAAAAACAGAGGGATAAAATCTTATCATTCCAGCCCACCACAGGTGAGGAGCTTCCCAGGAGACAGAAATAAATATATGTGCCCTATTTCATTCTCTTTTTGGACTGTGCACATAATATTTTCCTCTGTTGCAGGGCTAGACAGATTTCTTCTTTGTAATCTTCTGGACAAACCAAATCTTACTGATAGGATTTCCAGGCCATTGCTGACTTTTCATTTCCTGTCTGCTGCTCTCTTGTCTCTTGTGTGAACTGTACATATTCAGTAATAGTGCACACAAAAATGAAAATTCTCTCATCATTTATTCACCCCCATGTTTTTCCAAACCTGTATTCATTTCTTACATTTGTGGAGCACAAATGGAGAATGCTTACAGTTTTCTTTTACATACAATGAAAGTGAATGGAGAGAGACATTTCATTACGATCAGTTCTGACACATGCAAGTACCACTTGGCATTACTGAAATTAAACATGTTGCGGCATATATTGATGCACAAAATTTTAATGTAAAGCAAACGTTAATTAATTTTTTTATTGAGATTTTTTGTGTATAATGACTTACATTTCCAACTATTTCTCAGACAAATTTTTTAATGGTTTCATAAAGCTTGGAATATAGAACACATGACATATGGACTCATTTTTATGATATATGGTTACTTTTGGAGCTTGACAGCATTACTCCACATCCACTTTCAATGTATGGAAAATAGTGTAAATATTTTTTTTTTTTAAAAAAGATTCAGGTTTGGATGGAATATCATGAGGGTGAGTAAATGATAACAGAATTTTATTTTTTGGAGGAACTATTCCTTTAAAAAACCCAAGAAGAAGTCAAGTGTACCAGCCTACCAGGTAAAGAGAACATAGTGGCATTAGAAAAGCACACAGAAAAGCTAAATCTCCACACTGTAAAGTCTTACCCGGAAGTAATCACTGCAGGCTGCCAAGACCACCTTATGAGCATGAAACTTCTGTTCCCCGGTGACCAGGGTGACATCGCAGAGCAGTCCATCTTTGTGCTGCTGATTAAGGGCAAAGAGGACAGAGTCCTGGTGGGATTTGGATTGACACAGCCTCTGACCTGTCAGCATGTCCTGAGAGCTGAGACACAAGAACAACACAGAGGGACAAGCTTATCCTTGGACATTGGGATCATCTCATCATGGAAGTCTGTGCCCAGAAATAATGGACTGTACATGCATGTATGTGTTTGTCTGCCTGTTGTCCATTAGGTTTATCAATACATATTCAGTAAGTGAGCTGTTATTAATACTCTGCTTTCATGGCCCTGAAACGGCTTTATAAGAACAATGATTTCAGGTGAATCTCAAGAAAACCTGTCCAGATTACATTAACCCCAAAAACATTTATTATTTTTATTATTATTATATTGTGCATAAAGAATATGAACTCATTTTCAGACCATTGGGGATTGTTTGCATTATATTCATCACAATTAAGAAGGGCTGTCGATTTAATACGTTAACTAAGCGCAATTAATTATGAACAAATAACACATAAAAAAAATAATTAATTACTCATGCCCTCTGACCCCAATATAAATACTGTGATCAATGCATGTATTTTCCTACCATCTGAATGTAAATATTTAAAAAAGTGATTGGACATGCGAGTCCCTCCACAATCACTTTTAAATCTCAGCTGTCCTAGCAACATCAGGGCAGAACCAAGAATGTTTGGACAACGATAAATCTAATCCTCCATAAAGACCAGCCCAGCTCCAGCCTCCAGCAGTTTAAAATGTTTGTGTATGCGACACATATTCTAAATATCCAGTAAAACTAACACAGTATATTACCTTTGCGTCCAGTGTCCTCCTCTCTCGTCGTTCTGATTTCATCCGACATCGGGTCATTTATCAACTTTGACTTATCCAAAGAGAATATCAGCAACAATCCGAGGAGAAACGGTTGTTCAGAGGCTAGCGTAACTCGTAATGACTATGCCCGATGTATCTTAGCTACTGTAGACGCTAGATTTCGTATTCAATCCCCGCCTCTTGTGGTCACATCGTCATGTTTCAATGGGGCGCCCGAATATGAGGAGGTTTACGCATATTGCGTTGTTCAGATGACATTTTCTTGTTACATTAAAGTGAGGCAAGTGAAAATAAAATTATTTTGTACCATGTATGTTTTTGTTTTATTGACATTTCTAAATTAATACCGCCCTGTTTTGGGGCAATTTCACTCGTGAATTAAAGTAGGCTAATCATGGCTGACTGAGAATTTCTAATGGCATCTTTAACCATTAAACATAGATTTTTATAATTACAGGTTCAGTCAGTAATTATTCCTCTTTAAAAAGTTGTACTCCTTAAAAAATTAATAGTAATTTTGAAATATATGAATAAAATCATGACCACTCACATGAGATGAAGACTCAGTCATATTTTTAACCTTATTAGAGCTGGTCTACTCATGTGGGCTGCCATGTTGAGATCGCATGACCAGCCAATCTTTATTTCAGCAACCACCCTGTGTTGGGGAAATTTCACTCATGGATTAATGTAATCATACTAACTGTGAATAGCCTAGTGAATTTCTAATGGCATCAGTTAACTGAAAACGATTGCTTTTGAATGATGCTGAATCCACACCTATAGGTTTCAGTGTAAATCCAACAGGACATGCATAACAAATTTGTGAGTGCACCTTTAACCAACATGAAAGAGTGAAGAGTAAGGGGTGTGTTTGGAATACATCACGTGGTCAAGCAGTGTAGACAGTATAAGAGCCCCTACTGGACAATTATTTGCTTGATCACTTGATGCTTATTAAAGGGCCATTCAGACCAATGGCGTTCTTGTGGTCAGGGGCCCCCTGTACACCAAGGCACCGCGGGGCCCTTGGGCTCACCGTTACTAGCAGGCCCCCCTGACAGTTATCCAACAGGGGATGTGGGTAGTAGGGGTTGGTTTGGGCGGTGTCAGACTGTTATTCTATGCTACATGGACGGCTTGAGTTGTTGTGAACCATCTCCACTCTCCAATGTTTTCACTGGCATTAGAATATATTCTTAGTGGATAATGTGATGATTAGTAAATTAACTGTGTAAAAATTGTCAAAAAAAAGCGTGTGGCTCCATGTTTATACTTAAGTGTGATAACCGTTTTTTGAAAGCGCCCCAGTCGTCAAAGTTTAACGAGTGGTTGCATGACCTGAGGCTATGAACTGAGGTGTTACCTTGATATCATAAACTACTTCAAGTATAATTATAACAGAAAACAACAGTAAAAGTTGAGCCTGAGCTCATTTTTACTCCAACTATCGCAGGTTGCCACCGATTCTGACCCGAAAGTGCACCGTTGGGGAAACTTTCTGTCTCTGTATAAGGACCATCCATCGATAGGCTTGTACGCTGTGTGCACAGCCATTAAAGAAAAAAAAAATGATGCTGTGTAATATCAAGGTTTACATATGATATATTCCTGATAATCAATAGTTTGAACAATCATCTAATCAAAAGCATCGCCATCACAACTGCATTATGTCCCGCATATTTCTCCAGCAACTTTTAACGACCAACTGAACTTGATTATCATCTAAAATTTATTTTAGCTCCATAATGCAAATTTATGTTTTCTAAATGCTATCTAAGGTAAAGAGGGGTAGATTTAAAATATTTAAACGTTTTAAAATGTTCAAAAGCTCGTTTTCTGAAAGTGAACTCAGCATTGGGCAAATAGTTCTGATAGTTTATAGTCTTGAAAAAATTGCAGAACATTCTGAGAACGTCATTCAGCCAAATTTACTCATCTACAGAACAGGGTAAAGCTCATTTAAGTTTGAGAAAATAAAAGGCACATATAGGTCTAAAAATATTGTTTATTTCGTTTGGTAATTTATTAAATTTTTACAGGGATTTTTTATGTAATTTTTTTCAAAAGTAAACGAAAAAATTATTTAAATAATGTTCCAAAAAAAGCACACTGATGCTTTTCTCCTATTCAGTATTTATTTTTTACATTAACATCTTTGTGCATAGGAATGATATGTTTTTTTTGTATTGTGAGCTAATTGCATGACTGCCGACTATTTTTTTTAATGGTGTGGAAAAGAAACTTTAATAAATAAACGGATGGCTACCGCGTTTAAATTAATCGCAAACAGAGGCCATTAATTTGTTCATTGTGCACGAGATATATGTGTTGACACTCCTGGAAGTGTCATGTTTGCAGATCGGCTCTATATGCCGTATAGATCAATCCATAATCACGTACAATAAATTGGCTTTCAAAGACGTCCTCATGATTAACACAGGCTAACGATTGGGGCAAACTCTGTCATGTGACACTACATGTTTTTCGTTAATGTCAATTTTCTCGACAATTAAAACTGGTTTGCCCCAATCGTTAGACTGTGTTAATCATGACGACGGTATACATCCTTGAAAGACAATTTATTGTATGCGATTATGGATTGATTTTATCGGCATATAGATCTGATGCTGCAGACACTTCCAGGAGTGTCAACACAATCTCGTATCATCGATAAGTGCACGGAAAACATATGAATATCCACTCTTTACGATTAATTTAATCGTGGTAGCCATCCGTTTATTTAATAAAGTTTCTTTTCCACACCATTCAAAATAATAGACGGCAGTCATGGAATTAGCAAAACACAAAACATATCCTTTCTGTGCACAAAGATGTTTTAAATACAAAATAAATACACAATAGGAGAAAAGAATCAGTGCCTTTTTGGAACACCCAATTTTATTAAATTAGTGTAGACTTTCGTTTACTTTTGAAAAAATGCTAAAAATGCCAAAATTCCCTGTATGAAATTAAATAAATTACCAAACGAAAACAATATTTTTAGACATGTGCCTTTTCTTTTCTCAAACTTAAAGCTTTACCCTAAAAAGTTCTGTAGATAATTAAACTTGGCTGAATTGTGTTCTCAGAATGTTCTAGACTTTTATCAAGACTATCAGAACTATCAGTCCAATGAGTTTACTTTCAGAAAACAAGCGTTTGAACATTTTAAATATTTTAAATCTAACCCTCTTTACCTCGGATCGCTTTTGCTGAGCTTCTTCAGAAAATATAAATTGCATTATGATACTAAAATTAATTTTAAATGACAATTAAGTTCTGTTGGTCGTTAAAAGTTACTGGAGAAATATGCGGGACATGATGCAGTTGTGATGGCTTTGCTTTAGATTAGATGATTGTTCAAAATATCCTACTGAATATCAGGAATATATGTAAACCATGATATTACGCCGCATCAATTGTGCACACTGCACATACACATCGATGGATGGTCCTTATAAAACTGAAATTTTACCCGCTACATAGTGCAGGTTGCCAGCTTGAACAGGGTCATGACGATTCATTTTCGGGCCGGAATTGGTGGCAACCTACGATAGGTGCAACATCAGGACCAATCTTACAGTCCTATCAATGATAATATTAATGATAGGACTGTAATATTGGTCCTGATGTCTTTTGATTGCAATTCCTCCTCTTCTGATTGCTTTTATTTGCGAAATTAAAATAATTCTAATTTAAATGATCTGTCTCAATACTCTCCCCATTTTACCAAAATTTTAGGACACCTGGGAGGCAAAGGGTGCACAATTAGCGATAAGCACACATTTCTGTATGGGCAGATTTCTTTTGTGATAAACCAAAACTTATGCTTGTGTTTCTTCTTTTTTTTTCTTTTTTTTTTAGGAATGACGTCATCACGCACACCATGTTTATCGCTAAAAGGCCATTTGAATGGAAGCAGGCAGAAGACGGAAAATTTCGCAAAAGTTGTTTTACGCATTTTCACTTTGTCGATAACAAAATAGCGTGAAAAAATGGATGGAAACTAGGCTAGTGACAGTTGCTAAGCAACCAACAACCGCAGGAAAGATTAACGTTAGAAGTCCCATGTGGTCAATATGACCGTTCCTGGTAGTTATAGGTACAACTGATCATTATTTTCTTTGTCTTTTGTGTTATTTATATAAAAATAAATAAATGAAAATACAGACACTTATAGGAAAGTCAGGTAGCCTACCAGCATGATTGTATTTTTTTATTCAACATTTGAATATTTGAATTCCATGCCATTACTACAATGCAACCCACAAAAATACATGTTGTTGTCATCTATCGCCCTCCAGGTCAGCTGACAAGCTTTCTTGAGGAGTTGGATGGCCTGCTGTCCTCTTTGCCAGAGGATGGTAGGCCACTTGTGGTCCTTGGCGATTTCAACATACACCAAGACAAGCCCCAGGCCACTGAACTGAATGCTCTTCTGGCCTCATTTGACTTGGAAAGACTACACACCACAGCAACTCACAGATCGGGCAACCAGCTGGATCTCGTTTTTACACGTAACTGTATTACCTCAAATATTCTTGTTACTCCATTACATGTCTCTGATCATTACTTTGTTCAATTTAACATGACTCTCCCATCCATTGTAAAACCAACTCCACCTTTGGTTTCCTTTCGCCGTAACCTCCGTTCCCTCTCACCCTTTCGCTTATCCAATGATGTCTCTGCCTCTCTTCCCATAATAAATGTATTTTCCACGCTCAATGTAAACACTGCCACAGACACACTTAGCTCTACCCTAACAACCTGTCTAGACAACATCTGTCCTCTCTCCTCTAGACCAGCACGTACTACACCACCCAGCCCCTGGCTGTCTGACGTAGTTCGTGAACATCGGACTGATCTCAGGGCAGCCGAGAGGAGATGGCGTAAATCTAAAGATCCAGCCGATCTAGGTAAATATCAACTTCTGCTTGCAACTTTTTCAGATAATGTTAAAGCTGCAAAAACTTCATATTACCAGACCAAGATCAATAGCACCACAGACACTCGTAGCTTGTTTAGAACATTTAACTCGCTTCTCTGCCCTCCCCCTCCACCACCTGACACATCACTTACAGCAGATATCTTCGCCACATTTTTTAATAATAAAGTTAAAGCCATCAGCAATACATTCACAGCACCACACCCTGTCAAACACCCAACTCCTGTATGCAACTCTTCTCTCTCTCTATGTTCTCTCCTCTAACTGACACTGAGGTCTCTAAACTCCTCCTCTCCAACCACCCCACCACCTGTTCTCTTGACCCCATTCCATCACACCTTCTCCTGGCCATCTCTCCGTCCATCCTACCTGCACTTACACACATAATTAACACATCTCTTCTTGAAGGCACTTTTCCCACTACATTTAAGCAGGCTAGAGTAACCCCACTGCTGAAAAAACCTGCACTTAACCCCACACAGATAGAACACTACAGACCAGTCTCTCTCATCCCATTCATGGCAAAAACACTTGAAAGGGCAGTTTTCAATCAGATCTCTGCCTATCTCTCACAGAACAAGCTGCTGGATGACAATCAGTCAGGCTTCAAGAGTGGTCACTCCACTGAGACTGCCCTGCTGTCTGTCACAGAGTCGCTGAGACTGGCGAAAGCTGAATCCAGATCATTCGTTCTGATTCTGCTGGACCTTTCTGCAGCCTTTGACACAGTCAACCATCAGATCCTACTTTCCACCCTCTCTAAACTGGGCATCACCGGAACTGTGCTTGACTGGTTCAACTCCTATCTCTCAGGTAGGTATTTTAAGGTAGCCTGGAGAGGTGAGGTATCCAAGCCACATCAGTTACTTACTGGGGTACCTCAGGGATCAGTGCTTGGGCCACTTCTCTTCTCCATATACACAACGTCATTAGGACCCATCATCCAGTCACATGGTTTCTCTTACCACTGCTACGCTGATGATACGCAACTTTACTTGTCTTTCCAGCCCAACGACACCACAGTGACCGCTCGAATCGCTGCCTGTCTGGCTGACATCTCAGCCTGGATGAAGGAACACCACCTGCAACTCAACCCAGCCAAGACTGAACTCCTTGTCTTTCCAGCCAACCCTGATGTTGAACACAACATCACTGTGCAGCTGGGTCCAACTACAGTGTTGCCTTCCAAAACGGTCAGAAATCTAGGGGTAACCATTGATGACAAGCTAAATTTCACAGACCACATCTCAAAGACTGCAAGATCATGTAGATTTACACTCTAAAATATCAGGAAGATAAGACCTTTCCTCTCTGAACATGACACACAACTGCTTGTTCAGTCACTTGTCATAACTAGACTGGACTACTGTAATGCTCTCTTTGCAGGCCTTCCTGCATGTGCTATTAGACCTCTGCAAATGATCCAGAATGCAGCAGCACATCTGGTCTTTAATGAACCAAAGAGAGCACATGTTACACCACTCTTTGTCTCTCTCCACTGGCTGCCGGTTCATGCACGTATTAAATTCAAGGCCCTGATGCTGGCATACAGAACAATCACTGGGTCTGCTCCAGCATACCTAAAAACATTTATGCAGAGCTACACTCCCACCAGAAGCCTGCGGTCGGCAAATGAGCGGCGCCTTGTTGTACCAAAACAAAGAAGCACCAAAACACTTTTCCGGACTTTCAGCTTTATCATACCACGTTGGTGGAATGACCTCCCCAACTCAATCCGTGAAGCTGACTCACTCTCTATATTCAAAAAACGGCTAAAAACACATCTTTTCCAAGAGTATTTAACCAGCCGCTAAAAAAAAAAAAAAAAAATATCCTAAATGTATTAACAATTCTTGTTGCACTTAAATCGGTTTTGTATACTATTGTGATGATACTGAAACTTTGTAGTATGGCACTTTTCGTACCACTGTCTCCTTAAGATGATTCGCTTATGTTCTTCCTCTTTTGTAAGTCGCTTTGGATAAAAGCGTCTGCCAAATGAATAAATGTAAATGTAAATTCAACAAAGTTATTATTAAAATAATATTTTCATAATATGCAAAAGCATAAATATTTTACTTTGTTCCCTAGGCTCTGCATTTAAATGTAATTTAAAGAAGCAGCAGCAGAATAAATTATTCTATCAGTAGACAGTAGGCCTATAGTACTGACATGTTGCATCTTTACTTTGCAGATGAGATAAGAGTGAGGGCAGGTGAGAACAGCAGGCCCAATTAAAGACCTAGAGCAGCAGCAGGCAGGGGCAACTGGTCGGATCATTACTGATTTAGGAGACCCGGACACAGGCCCTAAACAAGTAAAGCTATCTCAATATCTCCAATTTAGCAAAAAATGGCCTTTTAACACAAGTGGTTTGAAATCTTTGATTGGCTTGAATACTCTATTGAGACCAGGAAAAACACAAAGACAACAAATTTACAATATTATGGAAACACAAAGAAAGAGAGACACAGTCAACAAATAGATGGAGACAGCAGGAAATACACAGAAACAGACAACAATTAGTAAAATATGAAGTAGACACCATGAAAGTTGATGAAATTGTTACTGAAACGGAATAAAGTATTCTTCCAAAACATGCAATTTGTCAGTAACGCATTTAGCAGTATTTTGTGCTTGGGGTGCAGCGGGTCTGTGTCTGGGCTAAGCCCCTAGTCTCTTAAAAATCTAAAAACGCACCTGGTGCAGACAGTACACACAAATGTTACAAGGTTTCTCCCTTTTTCAAGAATCAATAATGCTAGAGTAAATAATCTATGTCCTTTGATAATGATTTGAGTCTAATTTAATGGAAAATGTGGGAGTTTGAGCTGCCTCCGGAGTTGTACCTGGGCATTGTACACGACAGACGCAGAGCGGCAGTGTGCATACCTTCATTGAAAGCAATTGTTTCGAATTTTAGAACATGCCATGCCATACGCCAGATGCATCTGGTGTGCGACCCACTTAATAGTGTCATTGGGGACTGAGCCCTCCTAAGATTGATTAAGATTCAATCATACGCACACATTGCCAGTGAGTTGAGTGTGATTGGACAACTTTTGTGAGGAACACGCATTGTGTTACCACAGTCACTTCCTGCAAGAGTTTTAAATGAGCTCATGAGGGACACTTATGTGTTGTGGGCACCAAACAAAATCTTAGTAGTAAAGTGTGGTGGCCAGCAATGGACAAAGATGCAGAGAGACATGTCAGGTCATGTCATGGGTGCCAATTAATCATGAGGCCTAATGGGCCAGAGCCACTGAGAACAAAGACACTGCCTGAAGGACCCTGGCAGGATCTTGCCACTGATTTACTAGGGCCACTGCCCTCAAGAGATCCCATACTAGTTGTTGTTGATTACTACAGCTGCTATTATAAATATGCCATACTTACATCTACAGCTGACAAAGTCACTGGCAGCTTGGAGGAAGTATTCAGCCGCCATGGTTTGCCCCTTACCATCAGATCGGTTTGCAGCCCACAGTTCATGTCTTCTCAATTCCAACAGTTCTGTGAGACAAATGGCATCTTACACGTGAAAACCACACCGAAATGGTCACAGGCAAATGATGAGGTGGAGAGGCAGAATGCGTCACTGTTAAAACGCATATGAAGAGTTCAAGAAGATGGGCAGGACTGGAAAAACAAGCTCCGCCGATATGTGACAACATATTGATACAGATCTGACCATTGTACACCTGGAAAAAGCCCAATTGAGTTGCTTTTCAACAGGAAAATGTGGGGAAAGCTTACAGAATTAGCCATGCCATGCAATGATCAAGAGACAAGGGATAATGATGCTGAACAAAAAGGCAAATCAAAACTCTGCAGACCACCATCGTAGAGCAAAAGATTCATAGCTGGAGGTGGGGGACCAGGTCCTGGTAAGACAAGAAAAGAAGGACAACAATGCCATTCAACCAAGTTCCGCACAGCATTATGGACAAAAATGGGAATTTGGTGACCGTAGAAGGACCAAGTGGAACACAGTATAAGAGGAACACCACATTTGTGAAAAAGTTCTTCAGAAAGAAACAAATTACATTCCAGTTGAACACCAAAAACAATCAGAGACAGTAGAAACAAAAACACACATCACTGAGCAACCAGCTCTTGAATAAATGCTACATCAAGGTAAACCACAAGATGGTGGTGTTGCACCACAAAAGAGACCACAGAGATAAATCAGACAATCAGAGAGAGTCAAAGACTTTATTGTTGTGTCTGATTAGGGGAGTCAAACACCCCTACATGTCATGTGAATGTATTTAGGATAACACCTGGGAGAGTTATATGTTTATTGATTTAACTTTGTAAAAATGTATTCTGGATTACCGTTTGTCTGTCAGTGACACTTTAAGATGTTATGCTTAAGCAGTCGTGCCAGGTCATAATGTTATTTTTTTAACCAAAGTGTGAGTTTAATTCTAAGCAAAGGGGAGATGTTGTGTATCTGGTGTAGTGGGTGGGACTTCCTTTTGTTAGAAACAAGTTCAGTAAAAAACACATGTTTTCATGAGTTCACGGGCAATCTGTCTCGTGTCTGATTCAGTTCTGCATCTTTAGCTCGTAGGAGCAAAGACACAACAGTTACTCTTTTATATTGTGCTTGTATCACATTGAATGATAGGTAACACTGGTTGTGGTTTATAAAGGGGGGTCATTAATGATTAATAAATAATTTAAAAAAAATGCACTATAAATCATTGATATGAGTTTATATGCATAAGAAGGGTGAAATATATGCAATATCAGCCAAATAATGAGCCATTTTAATACTTAATAACATGTATTAAATATAAGTAACCAATGAAATGTATCTTAATTTAAAGTGGACATGTGAAGGAATTGCCAACATGTACATGCATATCTTTATGGTTTAATGGTCATCAGGCTTTATTATATGAATCATAATTTATTATGTATATTATTTATATTTTACAGAGAAATGTAGGTAAATATGACAAAAGATAAGTTGGGACCCCACTCAGAGACATTACAGTAATTTTAGGAAGTTCACCCAAAAATGAAAATTCTCAACATATATGCCATCCCAGATGTGTATGACTTTTTTTCTTCTGCAGAACACAAATTAAGATTTTAGAAGAATATTTCAGCTCTGTGGGTTCACACAATGCATATGAATGGGTGTCAACATTTTAACACTCCAAAAATCTAATCTACTATAAAGGCATCATAAAAGATTCCAGTGGTTAAATCCATATATTTAAAGTGATATTATAGGTGTGGGTAAGAAACAAATCAATATTTAAAGGTGCAATATGTAACAATTTGCATGTAATATTATTTTTTTATTATTATTATATATTAATTTATTTATTTTGCCAATGGGTGAATGGATTGTAACGCAACTTTAAAAAAAAAAAAAAAAAAAAAAAAAAAGCCCTTCCCGGACTTCCTAGGGTTGCCTATTAGCCTGTATACGGATTTTCATGTGAAGGGAGAGGGTCGCTTTTGCCAGGTAATCAACGAGTCTTGCCTCAGTGCTTCTCTTCCGCTATTCAACAGCGACAACAAATTGCAACACTAGGTAATAATTTAATTAATAATTTTAGAGATGAAATCCAGAAAAAGTCCGGCTCTCAGCACAAAACCGGCTCCTACACAAACTCTGAGTTAGTCAAAAAAATAAAAAATAATAAAAAATAAAACTAAACATTTATCTACTGAATCCCATGATCGTGGTCGAGCGAAACATCGGAAGGGCATTTTATTCCTGGAGGGACATTCGTTCGGTTTTGGGGATCAAAACCGACCTTGAATTGGCATTCTTCTTATTGGAAAGGTAAGCGTACATAACTGCAAAGCATTTGAAATGTAGTGCCATAAGGATTGATCTGTTTAATTTGATCTAACTTGATCTTGCCTGCACAGTAACTGTCATAATCAATGTTAATCTGTAATTATTCAGTAAGGTAAACTACAATAACACATTAAATGAATGCTAGACAATGTTCAAGATCATGCAAAAAGACATTCATTAGTGTAATGTAACTTTGTTATACAGAAAATATTATAAAACAATAGCACATCGATATAACACAATGACAGTTGTGAAGGAATCACATTAATACTGAACTGTGTCAAAATATTTATAAAGTACAGTCTATTTTATAAACAGCTACTGTCATCATCCACCAAATTTAGCTAACAGCTAAAGCTGGCTAGCTGTCAGTGTATCATGCAAAGAAAAGTGATTACTTCAAACTACAGTCTTGCATAACCAGACCAATATCCACACTTTGTTTTAGCCCTGTTCCAGCACTGGAGAGTCAAATATAATATACAGTATCAAAGTCTGTAGTAAAAAAAATCATAACTGTGTAATTTTAATTATACTACCTCATCTGTCAGCATGATGACGGTGAATCACATTGTCTCTTTGTAAATGACGTTATTGTTTTGGATGCTCGCTCAAATTTGTCCCTATGGAGTGTGTGCAGGAGTGCAAGCATGAGCAACAGGTAGCTGGCTGCAGTTCACTTAATGGCCAAAGGTGTCATTAATAACAAGGGTTTCTGAATCTTACAAACAGCAAATTTAAGTAAATTTTTACTTGAAATTCTTCTTCCTGCCCAGTAGGGGGCAATATGCATGACAAATGTGAATAATCAAAACCACAAGAAGAAGAGTGTGAACATTAACGTGAAGCCTGACTGAGCAGTGAGGAGAATTGATGGTAAAAATGACTTAAATATTGATCTATATCTTCACCCAAACATATCAAATCGCTTCTGGAGACTAGATTTAACCACTGGAGTCATATGGATTGCAGTTTGCTGTCTTGTGTGATTTTTGAAGAATAAAATTGAATCTTCATTTGTGTTCTGCTGAAGAAAGAAAGGCACACACATCTGGGATGGCATAAGGGTGAGTAAATGATGAGAGAATTTTCATTTTTGGGTGAACTATTGCTTTACCATAAGCACAAAGTGGACTCGACAAATGACAAATGTTAAAATGACACAATCCCTTTTTGTTTAATTCTCACTCTTTTGCTGCATTGTGACAAATCATGCATTAGGGCATTTTATGTTTTTGATTAATACTAGTATGGATAAGTGTATTTTATAACAAGTTAAATGCTCTATTAGATAAGTATTACACAAAAATCACTGTTTATTTGTGTTAGATGTAAATTCATATCAATAATTTATAGTGAATTTGTAAATGTATTTGTCATTAATGAACCCACTTATAACCCCTTAAAAAAGGGAACATGAATGTAGTGTTACTGAATCACTTGCATAATTTTGGAAAATAATACATGCTTCTAGATACTTGGTTGGATCATAGCTTCTGTCATGATGTTCACCTTTCTGCTTACATGCGTGGCTGGCTAGATGCCATTCTCCATTCAGTAACATGCAGCTGAAGTTTTTGGACAGCTGCACAGATCAGCATGCTGAAAAGCTCGCAAAGAGAAATATAAATTTCTTCAATTTAACCAAACCCACTCCTATGAAGACTCCTCCCAAAAAAAAATTAAGGAGAAGATTTCCACCTTCAACAATTTTCGAAGCATGGATGCTTCGCATCTACTAGCATCCTGCACAAATATATGTGCACTTCTGAGGACTTCCAGGATTGAGGGCTTGCCTTCAGTGAAGTCTCAAAATGGGGTTTCAAACCCAGCTGCACAGGCTTTTGTGAACGAGGGCAAACTGGGCATATAGATGTGTGCATATGCTTTCTGAAAAGCATTTCTTTTTTAGTAGTGCTCCTCTAATTGAAAGCTTTCCTTCTTTACTATGACATTAAGGGAAAAAGCATAAGAACAGCAAAGATCACTTGTTTCTCTCTCTTTCCTGTGTACAGTCAGCCTATCATATAAAATTACTTTTTTTATTGTTCTTTTAATTCTTTTATTTTAGCTTTTCTTTTGATTAATACCATTTGTATTATTTGAATTTTTACTGGGCTTTTGATTTATGTTATCATGTGAAAAACATTTCTGAATTTCACTTTGTCTTTGTGGCAAGTAGATTGTTTACATTAATTAGCTTTGCAAATTTTTCATATAATGCAGGAAGAAAGATAGGTATTTTCCTCAATAAACAAACAAGTTTATACCTGTGCCCTCTCCACTTCTTAAGAAGACTGAAAACAATGTACAATGTAACATTTGACTTTGGGCTTTGTTAATGTGTGCCATAAACATAATAAATCATAATACTTTTTTGTTAAGAAAGATGATGGTAGAATTTATGTTATCTCGTATTTCATCATGCAGCAGTTTGTGGAATTTTATTAAATAAACATGTAAATTTGTGAAAATCACATTGCTAAAAGCTCCCTTTTAAAATAAATCAATAATCTACCATTAGAGGTTAGCGTGAAAGCTTAGTCCTTATGGGAGGAGTGCTGATCATAACAGTGGGGCAGGAACAGCTGAATGTCTTGTCATACATTGCACAAATCACTTCCCTTTTTTCTAGTCTGAAATATTATGTCACAGTGAACCTCTTTGTTTGAGATCACAACCAATCCGTTGTCTAATGAATATATTGGGTAAATTCTACCAGCTTGTAGATTCCCATATTCCAATGCTATCAACCTCCAGATTCCAGAAATGTATTTGTCACTTCTACAGTTATGCTTGCATAGCTCAATTTGCTACCAATTTGCTCCACAATCCTTTGGTGTTATATAAATTGTTTGACTGCTGTTGCATGATGGGTAAAAGTGTCTGTGCACAGCTGTACTGATTTGAATACCAGCAGAACCCGATGAGCTGGTTTTGGTCCCAGTCCTTGAGTGACTGGGAGGGGAAAAGGGAAAAATGATGAACAGGGGAGGGGTTTGATGAGTTGCAGTCAAAGCCAGAGTAAGAAAAGGAGGAGATAAGAGAGTGTGTGGAAAAGAAAAGTGAAAATAACAGAGAGAGAAAAGGGAGTGCCACATTGTGTTCACATTTGGAACCACAGCAGATATCTTCTTTCAAATTACACCAGCTTCTGTGCATTGACCATCAACAACTTGTTTGGATATGTCTGTTCCAGCTATGGATTCTTTTAAGACCATCTTACGGTTCCTCACCAATCAGAAGAGTACTATTGGCTATAGCTTCATGGCCATTTTGACAATAGGTAGTGAAAGAATTTTCTCCATGGTGTCTTTCCAGTGTCCGTGCAACCGTGGACAGAATTTTGCCTATGGAATAACATTTCTGCTTGGCCCAGCCATTGTCTTGCTGGCCATTGGTCTCTTTGTTAGTACACGTCTTTGGCGGTTGTGTACTGGGTGTTGTCTCAACCCATTCAAACTCTGCCCCAAGGGTAACTGTGTGAGTTGCTTCACAGTGTTTATTAAAGTAATGTCTGGAGCTTGCATTGCACCCATTATGTGGCTTTGTGTAGCACTGCTCAATGGAACGTTTTACGAGTGTGCTGTCAGTGGCTTGGATGAAAACATGGTGGTGGATCTTTTCTGCAAAAACAAGACACCGGTGTGCCGGGAAGAGCTAGCCCGAGTGCCCTGCAGCAAAACTCAGCTGTCTCCAGATGAGAATAAGGAATTGCTACTGATGCTTCGAGCTCAGTCACAGGTAAGCACAACTGTGTTATTGCATCAAACACTTCCAGCAACAGCAAAGAACTCAAAAATATTTGATATATTAAGAACCAATCGCTTGCAAATCAACCTTTTTGTAAGATTCAACTACTTGTCTGTGTTTGCAGATCCTTGGTTGGTCCATCGTTATCATTTCGGCAATAGCAGCACTGATTGGCACATGCTTTAAGAACTGTCGCTCTCAAGTAAGCTACCTTCAGTTAACTTTCTGGAAAATCTACATGGAGAAGGAGAGAGAAAAATTTGAGACTTTTTCTGAAGACTACGCCACCAAACTGGCAGAAAGGAACCTCAAGAGCTTCTTTGACAACAAAAGTCCTGAACCATTTCCCTTTCCAAATCACAAAGCCTGGGAGGAGATCTCTGCTGTATACACATTTACACAAAGTGAACAGTACTACAGCACCCTACAGAGATATGTGGAGCGTAATGATCGGGATTACATCCCTGAGATGCATCCTGTTTTAGAGATGGAAGATGGTATAGAGATGGTATAAAGAGACAAAGCTGTGATATGGTAAATTAATTGAAACAATATTACCAATGATGTAAACAAGTTACTGTATGTATATTTGAATAACTTGTGTAAAAAATAATACTCCATAATACAACTTTGCAGATTAACAGCCGCTGTAAAGTTTGTCAGAATTTGATAGTTACTAGCTGTGATGAAAACACCCATTTGAAGGTTTGTGAAATTTTGCTTTTGTTCACTGAGGAAGTGAACACTGGACTATTCAAACTGCCAACCGTTTATACTAGTCACATTCATTGACATCGTTATCAATTAAGCAACAGCTCTCAGGCTTCAAAAGAGATGCAGACTGGACTTTGAGCTTTCTTTAATAAGTGTTTATCTGATGCAAGATCTTTTAATGAACATCTACAGTAATGCAGTGGGGCAAACTTTCAACCAACCTGAGGGTTGTTTGGTTTGAATGTTACAGGTTTTACAATGTCAAAAAAAGGGAATAAAAATGATTCTCAGGCAATTTGCTAGAGAGCTTTCTACCACTTATGGCTCTTTAGATATCAAAATCTTTTCCATCCTTTCCCTGTAAACCAGGCAGTGTTTTCTGAACACTTTAATGCATAATAACTTTGAAAGACTATTGTATATTAAGTTTGGCACTATACTATTGATAAATCCTTGTAAAAATACCTAATGATACCTAATAATCTTCTTAGCGCTATACAAAATAGCATAATGAATTCCAAATATTGATTAAAATCTACAATACAATCACATTGAGCCTATGCCCTTCAACAAAATATATATTGTGTAAACCACTATGCTTGTTTCCTTAGCTGGTTTCAAGTAGAAGATGTGACCAACAGGAAACCCACATTCTGACCACACATCTGTGAAAATGTTCTACCATTTTTTTCAGTCACCCTAGCCCAAAATATCAGCAGTAATTCCTACAATCAAAACAAGATGATCTAACGATAGTCTTTAAATACATAAACAATTATATTAACAGTATTAAAACATGTTGGTGAGGTGGTGGTTACCGGCCTGTTTGTGGTTTCTATTTCCTGAATTGTTCACCTGAAGGTGAATGTACAGATTTAATATACTACGGTAAAACTCACCAATGGACAATGATTTACTAAAGCAATGTGGCAATAACAACAAATTTACTTGCTTTGTTGTTCAACATCAGGCTGGTTAAATACTATCTGCGCAAAAGGTTAAAAATACAAAAATATTTATTTTTCAATTTTGAACAAATGTTTTTATTTGTTTCTAGCTTTGCCCTATTATATTAGTTATATTGTAAGATGGGTTTTTGGATTGCTTGTTTGTATGTATATTATTTATGTAAAGCATTTGTATGTACTGTATTTATATGCTTTAATTAAAAAAGAAACTGAAAAATTGTAATGACACCTTCACCTAAAGAAATAGACAGGCTAGTGACCAGCTTAAGTGGCCGAGTAAAACTGCCTTATTGATGGTCAGCAGTGTAAGTCATTCTCATACTGTTTTCAACGTGACAACACTGGTAAAACACATGGAAATAAACGAAACGGTGCGCAGCTCAGCGGCAGCACTGCATTTCAGTATACTATGTTTGCGGTTTGTTTGGTTTGTTTGTTTGTCTGATGTTCATTGTCAAGTGTTTGGTTAGGGACCCGTAGAAGTGGAAAGATGAAGGCTGGGAAAAATGTGCTCTTGATTTGGATTTTATGGACGATCGGTATCGGTGGACTGTGTCTGACGATGCAATGTCCAACTGCACGTGGAACCTCAAACACATGCGGTGTTACAATAATGGTTGCACGCACTTACACCCGGGAGACGTTGCTGGAGCTAAACCTCAAGACAACTCAAGAGCTGACAACAGGCCAATTCAAGGATATGTTCGAAAATGTTCCATGCGAGCTGGCGAGAACAAAACGAAGGAAAAGAGGAAGAAAAGGAGGAATTCGGAGCCGACTGCGAAGGAGATATAAACGGCCACCGTTGCCGTCAATTGTCTTCAGTAATCTGCGCTCTCTGAATAACAAAGTGGACATGATAAAATCATACACAAGGTACTGTAATGGATTTCGTGAGGCATCTTTGCTTTGCTTCACGGAAAGTTGGTTGCAGTCTACAATGCCTGATTCGCTGTTTGAGATCTCTGGATTTACATTAGTTCGAGCTGATAGAGACAAAGTCTCAGGTAAAAACAAAGGGGGTGGCATCTGCGCGTATATAAATGAGAAATGGTGCCGCGCGTATTCAGTGAAATATATGATATGTGACCCAAATGTGGAAATTCTCGGCATGACTTTAAGACCTTTTTATCTGCCTAGAGAATTTGGTTGTATTTTGCTGTTCGTGGTATATGTCCCACCCAGCGGTAAGCCATCTCAGGCAGCTAGCCATCTGATAGCGGACTATGTTCATGAACTACAACTCAGCTACAACGATGCACCCGTGATTGTACTGGGCGATTTAAACCAGTGCAAATTGGAGAAATTGTTGCCGGGATTTGAACAGTATGTAAAGACTCAAACAAGAAATAATAATATTCTTGATAAGTGCTTTGTGAATGTCAAGGATGCTTATGTGTCTAAGAGTATGCCACCAATTTTAAACTCTGACCATAATGTTGTGCATATGATTCCTGTGTACAGGACTAAACTTAAAAAAAGCAAACCAGAAAGGAAAATGATCAGAATGTGGTCAAATGAGAGTGTAGAACAACTGAAAGCCTGTTTTGACTGGACAAATTGGGACATTTTTGATGAAGGTTCACTTGATGAAAGAATTACAGTGTTAAATTATTATATTAACTTTTGTGTGGAGCTGAACATACCTACTAAAGAGGTTAGAGTTTATCCAAACAATAAACCATATGTGACTAAAGGTATTAAGGAAATTATAAATTTGAGGAAAGTAGCATTTAAAGACAAAGATATTAAGACACTTAAACAGAAAGAGAGTTAAAAATTAAATTAAAGGAAACAAAAGAAGTTCATAAGAAGTGTTTGGAGAAAGCCTTTAAAATTAATAATACCAAAAAGGTCTGGGACATTATGAACTGATGTCTGGATTGTCGTCTTCAAAAAAATCTATTGTTTCTGATGATGAATTTTGTTTTGGGAATGAATTAAACATATTTTTCACCAGATTTGAACTAATTGGCAAACACAACAAGATCAAAGAAACAATAGATATAGTTCCATCATCATTGGACAGAATTGTTATTGAGGTTGAGGATGTTAGGAAAACGTTTCAGTCTATTGATACAAAAAAGGCTGTTGTTGGTCCTGACGGATGTAGTGCAGGTCTTCTAAAGAATTTTGCACATGAATTGGCACCGGTGTGGCAACCAGTATTTCAAGCTTCCGTTGACACACACACTGTTCCTGTGATATGGAAGACCGCATACATTAAACCATTACCGAAAATGCCATGTCCAAGAGAATATAAAGATTTTAGACCAATAGCCCTCACCTCTGTGATTGTGAAATGTTTAGAGAGATTGTTACTCCAGCATTTAGTTATGACAATTAAAGATAAATTAGATCCTTGGCAGTTTGCCTATAAGAAAGGCTATAGCACTGAAGATGCAGTTGCTGCTTTAGTACATATCATCTCTAAACATTTAGATAAATCTAAAACAATTGTAAGAACTTTGTTTTTAGATTTCTCTTCTGCATTCAACACAATACAGGTTGACAGATTGGTGTCAAAACTTGTACAGTTGAATGTTAATCCTTATCTGATCCAGTGGTATACTTCATTTCTCACTGATAGAGTTCAGAGAGTCAAAGTGAATAAAACAGTGTCGTCTGCAATCATTACAAATGTCGGAGTACCGCAAGGTTGCGTTAGTTCTGCCATACTTTTCACCTTATATACAGACGACTGTCGAACTGACATGTTAAATCAGTATATTTTGAAGTATTCTGATGATACTGTGTTAAATGTTTTGGACAGTCCTGAGTTTCATCAACAAGGTGTGACTAAATTGACTGAGTGGTGTGACAATAATGCTCTTGTCATTAATACGAGTAAAACTGAGGAGATTGTATTTGGGTCTGCATCTGATATAATGCCTGTTTTTATTCATAAGGAGGAAATTAGATCAGTTAAGACATATAAATATTTAGGTGTGATTATAGACGACATGTTATCATGGAAAGATCACATTGATACTCTATGTAAAAAAACAAAGCAGAGAATTTACTTTGTTCGTCGTCTTAGGTCATTTGGAGTAAGAAAACAGATTCTTCTGTTGTTCTATAGGTCTGTGATAATGAGCATACTACAATATTGCAACTCTATCTGGTATAAAAGCCTGTCTGTTATGCTGAAAAGAAAGTTGTTTAATCAACTAAAAATTTGCTCAAAGATTGTAGGTCAGCCTCTTGAGAAGCTTTACGACTCAGCCTACTATAACAATTTGCTAAGGCTAGCTAATATTATAGCTTCTAACCCTATGCATATTCTGCATAAAGAGTTTGAACTACTACCATCAAAGAGGAGGTATAGAGTCCCTAGATTTAACAAAGTGAGGCTGAAACACTCTTTTGTGCACCAGGCTATTTTAGCATTGAATAAAAACACTCAATCAGAAATCAAGAGTACTGTGAAGGTGTTAGATGCATAAGTGTTGTATTGATTGAATGTATAATATGTGATGTTTAAGTGTATGTCGATGTAGAATGTATGTTAGATGTTGTAAACATAGATACTGTTATGCAAGAAAAATTTCAGATTCGTCTGACAATAAAGTATAAAAAGTAAGTAAAGTAAAAGTAAAGTAAAGCTGCTCCACCAGCAACAAGAACCAGATTGTTTCTGCAAACCACCAAAAGTTATGTCCAACTTTGAATTAAAGCTTGCCCAAACTGGTCTAAGCTGTTTTAGCAAGATTGTCAAGGTACAAAAAGCCAAGTACTGAATGATGAAAAGCCTTCAAAACCTGGAATGTTTGCCTGTACAATCATAATTTGTGACAAGTATTGAACCAAACTGTATACAAATCTACTAAAAACTGTGGTAAATGAGTACCAACACTATAATCCAAAAAATTATAAAATAAAATACATTAATATGACAAAATAATAAATACATCCTGAAAGCTCCTAACAGAATTTGAAGGACAGCCCATAATAATGTATTATGATTCCACGGTAGAGACAATAACTGTGCCTTGATTTTTTGGTGGAAGCTTTTACCATGGTTGTCAATGTAAATATTTATAAATGTAAAGACTTCTGTGAAGAGGAGGTGTGCCTTCCGGAAACAAAAGACAAGGAAAGCACAGGACCCAGACGGTATAAAATCCTGTGCTGACTAGCTGGCCCCATCTTAACACAGATTTAAACAGATCACTGGAGCAGTGTGTAGTTTCCTGCTGCTTCAAATGCTCCACCATCAGTCCTGTCCCAAATAAACCCAAAATCACAGGACTTAATGAATACCGAACGTCTATCTGACGTCTGTGGTCATGAGGTTGTACTTCCTTTGCCAGCTGAGGAAGTTCAACCTACAGTTCTACTCAGCAGTGATTGAGTCTGTCCTCTGCACTTCAATAACTGTCTAGTTTGGTTCAGCTATGAAATCGGAATCAGAAGACTACAAAGGATAGTTCGGACTGCTAAGAGGATTACTGGTTGCTCCCTGCCCTCCCCTCAAGAACTGTACACTTCCAGAGTGAGGAAAAGTTCTGGAAAAATCACTCTGGACCCCACTCACCCAGTCCACTACCTTTCTGAACTGTTGCCTTCTGGCAGGCGCTACAGAGCGCTGAGCATCAGAACCATCAGTCACAGGAACAGTTTTTTTCCCTCAGGCTATCCATCTCATGAATAGTTCAATATGCCCGATTGAGCAATAATTATGTCCAACATAAACTACCTCTTCTGACATATATTCCATTGCATGAAGAATGCTAATTGCCAAAAAAAAAAAAAAAAAGGACTTAAATGTTGATCTGTTTCTCACCCACACCGATCATATTGTTTATGGATTTAACTACCGGAGTCACATGGATTACTTTTAAGCTGCCTTCATGTGCTTTTTTGGATTTTTAAAGTTTTGGTCACCATGGACCTTCAGAGATTAGATATTCTTCTAAAAATCTTTGTGTTCTGCAGAAGAAAAAAAGTTACATTTGGGATGTCATGAGAGTGAGTAAATGATGAGAGAAGTATTCCTTTAAACTTTATTATTTAAACCTGATTAAAATTGCATATATTTATGCACATATAAATATATTCTATAGTACAAACATATTCTCGCTTTGATGGAGAAGTATTAGTTTTGGGAAAGTGAATTGCCCGCCAGGCAACATAAGCCATGCCAGATTCGAACTGTTATGGTTGTTTGTCATTCATTGTTTATTTAGGTAAACCACATCCGCGATAAATGCATGGATAATAATAAAACAGATATATTTTCAATGGTGTCAGAACATTTGATGTCAGCTACTGTGGCATAATTTGTAATCAAACGCACTAAAATGCAGACATTATAGATAATCGCAGATGACATCGATGTCAGCTGGGCATTAGCACACGTTTCTTCCATGCAGGCTCTAATTTATGACATAAAATGACAGACTACGGCGAGGAGCAGCGGAATGAACTCGAAGCAATAGAGTCAATTTATCCAGACTCATTTACAGGTGATACTTACTAAAAATTATGTATTTGAATGCGGATGTGTTCGCCGTACTGTCCGTTAACTTTTCATGAAACAAAGTTGGTAAAACATACGAGCGACTCTTTTTGATAACATGCTTTGTAAAATCACATTAAGATTTTGCCGATTGAGATGGATATTATGACCTATGACCAGCAATAAAATGTCAAGCGAAAGTTATCTGAAAATAGTAAGTTAAACATCAGATTTAGATATTAGTACTCGTTGAGTGTAGCTTCTACTGAAATGTTGGTTAAAAAAGTTATTAGTCTCTGTTGCTCAGACTCTCTGTTGGCCCAAACCTGTATACTACCATTGAGGAGATTCTGATAACTGAACTCTGTAGTTACTGTTTATAGTTCCTTAGGAAATCTTTCTCCATTCTTGCAGTGCTTTCCGAAGAGCCCTCAAGCTTCACCATCACAGTTACGTCTGATGCTGGAGAAAATGAGGAGAGTAAGTGACTGGTTATTTTAAATCATTTTATTGAATTAACATGTCCACCTGTGTTGGAAATAATGTGACTTAAAGGGATAGTTCATCAACCAATTTTAATTCCCCTCATCATTTTCTCATCCTCATGCCATTCCAGATGTGTATGACTTACTTTCTTCTCTAGAACACAAAGATTTTTTAGAAGAATATCTCAGCTCTGTAGGTCCATACAATGCAAGTTATTGTTGACAAGAACGTTGAAGCTACTAAAAGCATATGAAGGTAGCATAAAGGTAATCCAAAAGACTCCAGAGGTTTAATCCATGTTTTCTGTGATCCAAACAGTATTGGGTGAGAAAGACCAAAACTCCTTTTTTACTACAACTCATAACATCAGCAGTCTCCTTGTCGATCATGATTTCAAGCTTGATTGCACTTCCTAGCGCTATCTAGTGCTCTAAAGTCTTTTTAGCAAGTTAGCCTGCTCTGTGGCCACATTTGGAATGCTTTTGAGCAGGCTGGGCAGCCATTTATGTATAAAAAGTGCAGCACCTGTCTAATTGCATGAGAAAACACTGAAATCTCCAAAAAGTGTTGGTCAAGATTACGATCAAAGAACATATTTCAAAGCAGCAGTAAAATCTAACAAATGTGGTATCATAAATTGTGTTTAAGATCATATCAACCTAAAAAAATCCGCAATTTTTCCAGTTTGTATAGCTAATGCGCATGCGTGTTTGACAGCTTGATTGGCTCTTTTACCTGTAAGGCGGGACTTCCTTTTCTACATTCTTTGGCCGCTGGGAGTTCCAATGTCTCATTCATTTTAATAGAAGGGACACATCTTTGCAAAATAGTCTCTGGCTGTACACCTGTGTTAAGCACTAGGAAGTGTAAACGAGATTGACATTTTAAATGTGCCAAAAGGCTGCAATGGCAAGGTGTACAGTGAAAAAGAAGTTAAGTTTTGGTATGTTTTCACCCCAAAAATATTCGGAAGACATTGATTAAACCACTGGAGTCGTATGGATTACTTGTATGCTACCTTTATGTGTTTTTTGGAGCTTCAAAGTTTTGGTCAGTATACATTTGCATTGTATGGACCTACAGAACATTCTTCTAAAAATCTTTGTTTGTGTTCTACAAAAGAAAGAAAGAAAGAAAGCCATACACATTATGAGAGAATTTAAATTTTTGGGTGAACGATTCCTTTAAAGCCTGTTTCTATCATCACCATCATAAAAGTTGAGTTCAAACAGGGACCCCATGATCACAGAAAATCTGTAAAAATGATTATTTCCAGGCCTGGAAAAGTCATGGAATGTAACTAAATCCTAGAAAGTCTAAGAATGTTGTATAGTGAATATATATATATATATATATATATATATATTTCTTCTAGTTATACTTGGCTTTTTGTGAGCCCAATCAATTTATAAAACATCCTTATCAAATAATCTCAAAGTCATGTAAATTAATCTGTTAAAAGGTGTTGTAATTCTGTTAAAGCACCACATACACGTATAAAAAAAAATTATGTGCCAACCTGTTTTCTGTCTCTCTTAGCGGTGGAGGTGACCCTGAAATTTACATATGTGGAGAAATATCCAGACGAGCCTCCTCTCTGGGAGATCCACTCACAGGTGAACCTGGAAGATTCAGATGCAGAAGACATACTTACACTTTTGAAGGAACAGGTCTATATTCCCAACATTTTACACATTAATGATGAAGTTCTGATGAAGTACACATACTGATGGGTAATGCTGCATTCCATTCAAAGTCGAATGTGGGAGATTCTGACTTGATATCTCCTATCCCTTACCATAAAGCCATTGCCAATCTAGGAAGATGACTTATAGCCAAACTGCGGTGTTAGCCTGTCATATGTTTGGCTGTCAAGTGAGATGTCTCCTAGCAACCAGAACGATACACAAGTCTGCAATTTTTGCATTTTACATGTGTATGATTGGCAATATTGAGGATAATTTACCGTGTTTTAAACACCTCTCTCAACAAAAGTTTACTAAATGGGTTTAATGATCATGTAATGTTGTCAAATTTAAATAGTGTATGTTGGATAAATATAAATAGATTAAGCTGTGTATTGCACATAATTACTGCTCAATGGGGCAATTTAATTGTTCATGAGATGGATGGCCTGAGGGGAAAAAACTGTTCCTGTGCCTGATGGTTCTGGTGCTCAGAGCTCTGAAGCGCTGGCCAGCAGGCAACAGTTCAAAAAGGTAGTGGGCAGGGTGAGTGGGGTCCAGCCTTTTTCTTAACTCTGGAAGTGTATAGTTCTTGAAGGGGGGGCAGGGGGCAACCAATAATCCGCTCAGCATTCCGGACTGTCCTCTGTAGTCTGTAGCACCAAACAAGACAGTTATTGAAGTGCAGAGGACAGACTCAATGACTGCTGAGTGTACTGTACTGTATCAGCAGTACCTGTGGCAGGTTGAACTTCCTCAGCTGGCGAAGGAAGTACAACCTCTGCTGGACCTTTTTCACTGTGAGATGGTAGTGTCCAGGAACCTGAATGACTCCACTGCTGCCACAGTGCTGTTTAGATTGGTGAGGGGGGACAATGTTGGGGTGTTCCTGCTAAAGTCCACAATCATCTCCACCATTTTGAGTGTGTTCAGCTCCAGGTTGTTTTGACTGCACCAGACAGCCAGCCGTTCAACCTCCTTTCTATATGCAGACTCATCATCGTCTCGGATGAGGCCGATGACAGTGATGTCATCTGCATTTAACTACCGGAGTCATATGGATTACTTTTATGCTACCTGCATGTGCTTTTTTGGATCTTTAAAGTTTTGGTCACCAGCAGGACCTTCTAAATCCATTGGGTACTAGAGTTCCTTGGTTGGCGTTCCAATTTCTCCTATTCATTTTAATAGAAGTGACCCATCTCTAATAAATAAATAGTCTCTGTTTCAATACAGGTGACACAACAGAAATTAAGCGATCCTCTAATGAGCCTAAATGTGCACAACACATGCACATTTTGGGTAAAATAGTCAGTTTAGTGTCATATTAAACTGTTATTTATCGACACTTTTCAGTATTGAATGGATTATAAATATATTATAATCTAAATTTCTCTCGCATCGTCTGCCATTTTGGCTTTATTTTTCTGCCGAATGGTGCATTCTGGGATCGCCTACCCGAAGGATACATACGATGCTACCTTAAAATTTCAAGGAGGTTTTCCTGAGCCACCACTGGCTGGTGCCATGATGATTCTGATTGTCTCTTTTGTGTTTCTGGTTTCAAGACACAATGTAAAACTACAGAAACAAGCGATTCAGATGGAGAACAATAACCATTTGTGCAACTTGTGCAGTTGTTGGATGTCATAACTCAGTAGTTCATGTTATCAACATAACTAACCTCAGACCAGCTTTACAGGCACTGTCAAATAAATGGTCATCTCGACTCTGTGAAGGATTGGCACTTTAAAGCCACTTGTTTTTTCAAAATGTTTATAAATGTAATACTTTTAACATCACATTACCCGCTAAGAATATACACCAATGTGAGCAAAAATCTTGGAACACATCCGGGTTCAGGAAAAAGGTGGATGGCTGCCAGCCAAGAGAGGCAGAATCTCTAAAAGTGGGTGAGGTTACTCCAAAAGGAGGTGTCACTTCCACTCATGGTTAATTAAGGGCCAGTTTGGTGCTCCCACCTCCTTTTGGAGCAATGTCTGTAGTTATATCCTTCTCTAAAATTTGGCCAAAACAAGATATCTTAAGAGGCAGCATAAATAAGATACCTACCTTTTGGAACAGCCTTCACTTCAGGAGAGCACCTATGATGCCTTAAAATGCTCCCTCCATAGGACACTCAATAGGTCTTGGAACAGAGCCATTATGTAGAAACTTTCAATATATTATTTAATAAAAGTTAATGTTTATCATTATATCTCCTTGGATACCTCCATGTTTGCAGTGACGTCATGCACCTGCATCTCGGCGAAATCGGAGTTGAAGATTTTTTGTCATGAGTTGTCAAATTGGAAGACCGATTTCAAGTGACTTGAATTGCACTTTTCCCAGTAGGAAGTTGGAAATTCTGGCTGTCCGAATTGAATGGAATGCAGCATTAAACTTGTTTTGCTGTCCTATCCTTTCTTTTGTAGGCTGAAGAAAACCTGGGAATGGTTATGATATTCACGTTAGTGACAGCTGTGCAAGAGAAACTTAATGAAATAGTTGACCAGATTAAGAGCAGAAGAGAAGAGGAGAAACAAAGAAAAGAAAGAGAGGCTGAGGAAGCCGAAAAGGTTTGTTCTCAGTATGTGCTGTCTGAATGCACCTTTAAATTGGACTTATGAAGACCATAAGCATCTGTAACCATATAAGAATGGGCAAAGAGGAGGCGGGATCTGGCTGAACAGTCAACGTAAATTTTAATGATATAAATGAACTTAAAACCAACACAAATAATCATGCAGCACGGCCGCATGCGTCTCTCTCTTGAACCGGCGTCTTCGGCTGCCCTTTATCTCGCTCTCCCACTGATCAGCTGATTCAGCACCGGCCGTGCTCCATCACGGCCCAGTCATGCCCTCCTCATCGTCACAGCATCTTTCAACAAGCAAAGCATATATATAGCTTTAAAGAATGATATGGTCTTGAATGTAATCTTTGTTGGTAGTTGCATTGCACTTTAATGGGTATCATTTGTATTAAAATGGAAAGTATTCATCTTTTGTTCTGATCTTTTCTATACAGTGTGCATTCCAAGGCACAGTGGTTTCCATTGAGAATTTCTTATCATGGAAAGCAAAATTTGAACAAGAAATGACAGAACTAAAGAGGAAAAAGCTGAAAGAAGAGGAGCAGTCTGCAAAGGGAAAACTCACAGGTGAGTCTTTAATATAATTTGAAATGGAACAAAGTGTAGACACTAAAATCTGAACCACCTTCTCATTTACTTGTTCTCTGTTACAGGAAAACAGCTTTTTGAGACTGACCATAATCTTGACACGTCAGATATCCAGTTTTTGGAGGATGGTAAGCAATGTCCAAAATATTCTATTCTATAGGCTCCATAGGACAGTGAATAGTTGGGTAGCAAATGAAAGAGTACAGTACTAGGGATGGGTAAGGAATAGATGTGAATATTGCACTTAAAGCATGTTTGAATTATACGTACATCTGCAATGATCTCTGCAACAAAACTAGCCAATTGTTCTTAAGTTTGTCTTCTTTGCTCTCCCTACAGGTGGGAACAGTGTGGAAGTGGATGAGTCACTATTCCAAGACATTGATGATTTGGACCTGGATGAAGATGACCCTGATTTCAACCCTCTGGACCTAGCTAGCGATGAAGACTGAATTGTGCTAACGCTCAACCAGACATGAATAGTATACATGCCAACATCCTCTGCCATGTTGAGCAGGACTAAACACAAACGTTTCAGTAACTACCATCTATGATGCTGTATTTTAGAATATTGTATCATAATTCATACAGTTATTGCCATTAAAATCCATCGTCATGTTCTGCTTTCCTGAATGGCTTCCGTTACATCCGAAAAAACAGAAAGGTTGATGTTCATCGGTGACGTAAACTGGCAGGTAGTGCACATGCTACAGGAAATTGTGTAGTGGCACTTATCCATTCTGGTTTGTCATTTCCAGATCCTTTCCACTGCTTTTCTCCCTATTATTTTCTCCTCTCTGACTGTATGCATAAAATTTAGACACAGGTTCATTTTCAAGCATATTTAATAACAGTTTACAAAAAACGGTGGAAATGGAGTATAATAACTTTTTCTCCCCAATTTGGAATTCCCAATGCGCTCTAGGTCTTCGAGGTGGCGTAGTGGCTCATTTCAATCTGGGTGGCGGAGGACAAATCTCAGTTGCCTCCATGTCTGAGACCGTCAATCCACGCATCTTGAGGTGGCTTGTTGAGTGCATTACCGTGGAGACCTAGCGTGTATGGAGGCTCACTATTCTCCGCTGCATCCACGCACACCTCGCCACGTGCCCCACCGAGAGCGACCACGAGGAGGTTAACCCAACGTGACTCTACCCACCCTAGAAACCAGGCCAATTGGTTGCTTGGGAAGCCTGACTGAAGTCACTAAGCATGCCCTGGATTCGAGATTAAGACTCCAGGTGTGTTTGTCGGCGTCTTTACTTGCTGAGCTACCCAGGCCTACTTGTTTGAGGATACATTATGTGTAGAATGCATTTCACTTAAACAGCTGTTTTTTACATTATTTTGTATTTCACATATACAGATTTTGAATATTATATTTTATTTTCCTATCAATATTAATCACAAAACACACTATTCCAGAAGAGGGCAGGAGTATTTTAATAAAAAAAGAAAATTATAATAAAAAGTTTAATTTATTCATGTTGGGTATGCCCTTTCTGAATATAAACCATGGGCCAAAGATTTGTTTTAGATATCAGATGTTTGGAGGATACTTGTCCTCTTCTGTACACAAGATGAAACTGAATAAAAACAAATCGTGATGAGATCATTCATGTCCCAGATGAAAAAAAAAGAGGAACGACTTTCATTTCCTGGTGGTAAACTCTGTCAATGCTCTCAATCTGTGCCACAGTGAAGTAGTTCTTCCAGTCACCAAATGTTCCTGTGCAAAGTTAAGTAATGGGATTAAACTGTTTTACCTAAACTCAAAAGGTTTAAATACATTTAAACTCTTTGGAAGAGATTCTTGTACAATAATTCTAAAATCTCAAAATAAAAAAAATTAATAAAATATATATGTATATTCTTCTGACACCAGCAAAAAAAAGTTTTTTTTGTTTAATGTCAACATGATGCTGAGGCATAAGAAACATCACAATAATTGTTTTATATATATATATACACACACACACGTGACTTAAATTTTATGTTTCACAAATTTTCTGCTTCACTTGTTGTGTTGATTCACATTGTTTCTAGATTATTGTTCAGATACATTTTAAATTATTGCAAAATGGTTCATTGGCCAAAAAATTAACTTTATCACACAAACCCAAATTTCACTTTTTTTTTTTTGTTTGTTTTTTTTTTGGCCCTGGCACAAATTAATCAGCTAACATATTTTCACTAATCATATCAGCAACACCTGGGAAAGTGTGAACAGTACTAGTCAGGTGAAATCACTCTATCATTCTGATTGGATTATAAGAGCAGACTGATTGGTATAAAAGGAGGGAAGAATTACTTCAAATCATTTTGTTCTTGTTAGCAGTGGTTACCTCTAAAGAAAGACATGTAGCTATCATTGCTTTGCATCAAAATGGCCTCACATGCAAAGAATATTGCACCTGAAAGAACCATTTACCAGATCATCAAGAACTTCAAGGAGAGGTTCAACTGCAGTGAAGAAGGCTTCAGGACGTCACAGAATGCCCAGGACCATCTCATCCTGAGGAGTCCGCTACAGAATCGTGTCACCACCAGTGCAGAGCTTGCTCAATATTGGCAGCAGTTTGGTGTGAGTGCATCTACACGCATAGTGAGGCGACGACTTGACAATGGCCTGGTGTCAAGAAGGGCAGCAAAAAAGCCACTTCTCTCCAAGAAAAACATCAAGGACGGACTGAAATTCTGCAGGAAGTACAAGGATTGGACAGCAGAAGACTGGTGCAAAGTTATTTTCTCTGAAGCCCCCTTCCGACTGTTTGGAACATCTAAAAGCGATAGTCTGGAGAAGAAAAGGTGGAAAGCTGCCATGAGTCCTGTGTCGTGCAACAGAGAAGCATCCTGAGACCATCCATGTGTGGGGTTTCTTTTCATCCAAGGGAATGGGCTCTCACAATCCTGCCCAAAAACATCCTTCAAGAGCAACTAATCCCAAAGATACAGGAGCAATTTGGTGATCCGTGCATTTTCCAGCATGATGGAGCACCATGTCACAAGGCAAGAGTGATAATGAAGTGGCTTGGAGATCATTGCATTGAAAGTTTGGATACATGGCGAGGCAACTCCCCGGATCTTAATCCCGTAGAGAACTTGTGGTCAGTCCTCAAAAGGCGAGTGTACAAGCAGAGGCCCACAAATTGTGATCAACTCCGAGCACTAATAAGGCAAGAATGGATTGCCATCAGTCAAGATTTTCCCAGAATCTGATATTCAGCATGCCAGAGTGCATTGCAGAGGTTATGAAGAACAAGGGTCAACAATGCAAATATTGACTGTGCATATTGAATGTTTTTGCCAATAAACGCCTTTAAAAACTCTAATGAATTGCTTTCCAGTATACCATAGAAACGTGAAAAAATAATCTTCAAATACTGAAGCAGCAAACTTTGCAAAACACAAAATGTATGTCACTGCCAGACTTTTGGCCATGGCTGTACATACAGTTGAAGTTTACAAACACCTTAGCCAAATACATTTAAACTCAGTTTTTCTACAATTCCTGACATTTAATTGCAGAAAACATTCCCTATCTTAGGTCAGTTAGGATCACTACTTTATTTTAAGAATGTGAAATGTCAGAATAATAGTACAGAGGATTATATATTTCAGCTTTTATTTCTTTCATCATGTTCCCAGTGGGTTAGAAGTTTACGTAAACTTTGTTAGTTTTTGGTAGCATTGCCTGTAAGTTGTTTAACTTGGCTCAAATATTTTGGAAAGCCTTCCACAAGCTACTCCCAATAAGTTGCTGGAATTTTGGCCCATTTTTCCAGACAGAACTGGTGTGTAACTGTCAGGTTTGTAGGCCTCCTTGCATGCACGTGCTTTTTCAGTTCTTCCCACAAATTTTCTATCAGATTGAGGTCAGGGCTTTGTGATGGCTACTCCAATACCTTGACTTTGTTGGGGTCATTGTCCATTTGGACAACCCATTTGCAACTGAGATTTAACTTGAACTTCCTGGTTGATATGTTGAGATGTTGCTTCAATATAGCCACATTATTTTCCTTCCTCATGATGCCATCTATTTTATGAAGTGCACCAGTCCCTCCTGCAGCAATGCACCCTCACAACATGTTGCTGCCATGCCCATGCTTCATGGTTGGTATGGTGTTCTTTGGCCTGCAAGCCTCACCCTTTTTCCTCCAAACATAACAATGATCTTTATGGCAGTTTTGGAGCATTGGTTACTTCCTTGCTGAGCAGCCTTTCAGATTATGTCAATATAGGACCCGTTTTACTGTGGATATATATATCAGCATCTTCACAAGGTCCTTTGTTGTTGTTCTGGGATTGATTTGCACTTTTCGCACCAAACTACGCTCATCTCTAGGAGATAGAATGCGTCTCCTTCCTGAGCGGTATAATGGCTGCATGGTCTCATGATGTTTATACTTGTGAAATATTGTTTGTAAAGATGAGCATGGTACTTTCATCCATTTGGATATTGCTCCCAATTATAAACCAGACTTGTGGAGGTCCAAAAATGTATTTCTGAGGTCTTGGCTGATTTGGTTTTAATTTTATTTTATAAAAAAGCTCTGATCATCAGCATTAGGTGCATACATTTTAGCCAAAATCAACCTTTGCCCCTGAATTTCTGCTAAAACAATAATGACTCTTCCTAATTTATCCTTAATCTGTTTGAGACATTTGAATTGTAGATTCAACAATTCAAGCCAGCACTAAAGAAAATATGTTCACCCCCATATCTTCCCAAATTTTTCAGCTTTCTGTGGGGAATGATATGTTTCTTGAAGAAACACAGTATCATCATAAAATTCACAAAATCCAAAAAAAATTGTGAGACAGAATTATGATCTATAAATTATAACAAATAAAGATTATAACAAAAATAATCTATAAAACAAACTCCAGCCAATAGGAGGCATAAGCACAAAGAATGTGCAGATTTATCCACAACACTGTCTTGAACGTGTGTTATTCCACAAAACAAACTCCAGCCACTAGGCGGAACCAGCACAAAAAGAACCAAAAAAGGCAGTCAGCTTCCTCGGACAGTCAAGTGAATGTTCAGTGAGTCAGGCTAACTTGGCTGCAGAATTACATCCAAAAAGAGCTTACTCAGTCATTGACTTGAGTCAAGTGGTTTTTATTGTAAATAAAAAAATAAATAACATAATAAATAACATACCGTGATGGCAGTAACTAGAGACTAGCATAGAGTTATTGCACCATTCCGTGTTGATGTAAACACACTAGCCACCACCGCCAGTCTTACCACACGGATATTCTCCAGTATTCTAACAGTCTCTCCAGGCGCGCTCACGATAACGTGCACGTGGGCAAAGCGCGTTCTCGCGCCGACGTTTGATAAACAGCGACCTCTAGTCATAGATTTCTTTTTTTTTTTTTTTTTTTTTTTTTTTTTTTTTTTTTTTTTTTTTCACAGATTTCTCTAGGTCACCAATTTCGCTACAACACATGTAAAACGTGTAAACAATCCCCTGTTTCACTTTCCGTTTATTGTTATTGAATCGAGCCGCTCATGAAAACCGGATATGCCACCGGACGTGACGTTTTTCGCCAGTCGACGCCATATTGCCCTCAGCTGGAGGAACTCGGGAGGGTTCTTGAGAGAAATAAAAAAAACATACGGACAGCATATCCCTCTCCGACCTACGACGAATGGGTGAGAGTTGTGTATTATTTAAAATGTAACCTCCTTACGACTGCGAATGAGCAAACAAGACATTTAGAGAGTTTAATAAACCGCTTTGACGTTTTGTCCGAGCTAACATAACACGGTTAGCACACATGGGCTGATCTCAGATCACTGTGAAAGTGAAAAAAAATACTTTATTTTAATGGTTATTATAAACCTAGCGTGTATGTAGGGTCTCCTTGACCTAATTCGACAGTGTGATAAACGCACTTATTTGTGACTTGTATGGGTTGTGTATAAATGTTGGAAACAAAATATGTGCTAATGTACCTATATTGGACATTAAGAACATTTAGTGCGCTGTTAAACCAAGTGTATGTGGCTGATGTAATCTTGTAGTTCTGACTTTGATACTGTGATGTATTTAGAGCTGTGTATACTTGTGCAAACTATTTGTAAATAGTCTGAGTAACATTATTCCAGTCCTCTCCCACCATTCCACACATATTTCTTTTTGTGCTAATCGGATTAAAAACAGTGATTACCAGTGCTGCATTTGTGCATGTAGAGTATTTATTAGCTAGAAAAGACGTATTGTTCTTTTGATTTTTGTCCTTTTTAGAATATGGACTTTTTTTTCTTTTTGCTTTCTGTAAGGGGCACTACTATGTTAAAAAAACAGCTATGGTGTGTCAAGAGACTGTAAATGTCTTATTGCCATATCCACTGGTGATAATTGAGACAAGACTATGCTTCTGAACAATTAGAACATGTACCGGATAATGACGTTCAGCACAGTGTAACTAGCGTTATGTGAGGAGGTTGCACAGGAAATACTAGAATTGACAACCATAATTGCTTTCAGATAAACCATTCCATATGTCACCCTATGCTATTTGCCCCTAATTATGAGGATAATGGCATTTCTTGCCTGTATTTGAGTCACTGTTGAAATGCAGGACCGACAACACAAAGCAAGCATCAGAATGCAAATTTGGCTAAATGTTCTTTAATCTTAAGATGCAATGGCAAGTCCGAGCAAAGACAACTATCGAATGAAGAGCTACAAGAATAAAGCACTGAACCCTCAGGAAATGCGGAGACGGAGAGAGGAGGAGGGGATACAGTTACGCAAACAGAAGAGAGAGGAGCAGGTTTGCTACCATTGTTCCTCCCTTAACTTCAATTTAATCTCAAACCCTTGGTAAAGGGATAGTTCACCCAAAAATGAAAATTTTCTCTGCATTTACTCACCCTCATGCCATCCCAGAACTGTATGACTTTCTTCTACTGAAAATAGAAGAGCTAAAATTAGCTCTGCTGGTCCATTCAATGCAAATGAATGGTGGCCAGAACTTTGAAGATCCAATAAGCACATAAAGGCTGCATAAAAGTAATCAATGCTACTCCAGTGGTTAAATCCATATCTTCAGAAGTGATATTATAGATGTGGTTGAGAAACATATAAATATTTAAGTCCTTTTTTACTATAAATGTCCACTTTCACATTCTTATTTGTTTTTGGTGTTTCACATTCTTCATGCATATCTCCACCTACTGGGCAGGGAGCAGAATGTATAGTAAAAAGGACTTAAATATTGATCTGTTTCTCACCCACACCTATCATATCTCTTCTGAATACATGGATTAAACCACTGCAGTCATATGGATTACTAATATGCTGCCTTTATCTGCTTTTAGGAGCTTCGAAGTTCTGGCTACCATTCACTTGCATTGTATGGACCTACAGGGCTGAAATATTCTTCTAAAAATCTTTGTTTGTGTTCAGCAGAAGACAGACAGTCATACACATCTGGGATGGCATGTGTGTGAGTAAATTATGAGAGAATTTTCTTTTTTGGGTGATGTTCCTTTTAAAGTTATGTCCAAGCCCACTGAGTGGAAGTATTGGTCATGAATGATGTCCTATTTGTACATGGAAGGAATAAGTGCATATTTGTGAATGATTATACATGATTGAGTGTTGTCAGATAACTTCTCAATGCTGTGTGATTATGAAGGCTAATTGTACTCCCCTCTCTTCAGATGTTCAAGAGGAGGAATGTGTCTATACCACCTGGTGACGAATCTATGCTTGAAGGCCCTTGTCAGGACCGTGACATCAGCTCCACTGTACCTGTATCAGGTGTAAGTATTCCAGTCAGCAGACCACAGACCATCTGTTGTTGTTGTCGCTGTTTAGCACTAGCTTAACAACTTGCCAGTTTGTGCACTTTTTATGCAAATAGGATTATTAAATATTATGTAATATAAATTCTGTAATGATTTGCTACTATGCTTTTAAATGGCCAAGAAAATAACTGAAATGATGTGTATTGTGAAAGGCGCTATACAAATTATATCACTATAAACGATAATGGCACAATGTTGGTTAATGTTTTTTTCTAGTTTTTACATTATTGTTTGTCAATCTGTGCAGGAAGGTGTTATAACCCAAGATATGATTCAGATGATTTTCTCTGAGGACCCAGACCAGCAACTAATAGCCACTCAGAAGTTCAGGAAGTTACTTTCTAAAGGTTGGTGTCCTATGCACGTAGACTCATGCCTTTGAAAGAGTAAGACAACTGATGCTTATTCATTTCTAACAGAGCCCAATCCTCCCATTGATGAGGTCATCCAGACACCTGGTGTCATCAACAGATTTGTTGAATTCCTAAAAAGGCACGATAACTGCACCCTGCAGGTAATTTCAGTCACAGTAGAAGTCTTACTGTATGTTGTAAACTCTGAATGTAAAAGCAAAAATTACATTAATGCAAAGCTTTGAGGTGGTCTTGTTGCTTGTTTTGACCAGTTTGAAGCAGCCTGGGCCCTAACCAACATTGCTTCAGGGACCTTCTTACACACCAAGGTGGTCATTGAGACGGGAGCCGTGCCTATCTTCATAGAGTTGCTCAACTCTGAGTATGAGGATGTGCAAGAGCAGGTGAAATTACAGAGCGTGTAAGAGCTGGTGCATGCTTTTGCAAGCAGAGCTTTAAGCCAAGAGTTACTGAACTACAAAGCACCATTAAGTTATCTGGTTTGTTTAACTGTGGTTGCAGGCAGTGTGGGCATTAGGGAATATTGCTGGAGATAATGCAGAGTGCAGAGACTACGTACTCAATTGTGGGATCTTACCTTCTCTTCAGCAGTGAGTATTCCATTCTGATTCTAGTACTGTGATTTTGCAAGGGATGTGCAAAGTTACACATCTCACCCCAGTTCAGCAGATGTGCAGACCAGATTTATTAATGGGGTTACAGAAGACCTGTTTTAGCATTAAAAACAGCTAGACAGAGTTCAACAGAATGGAACAGAAAATGGTCTAAAGATGGGTTTTTATAAGTTGAACTATTTTTAACTGGACATGCTGTCTTAAAGGTGTAATGTTCATGGTGCAAAGCATGACACAATGGCCAAAGATGACCATCTGCATTGTTAATGGCTGCAATGGTAGTGCTTTAAAGGGGATGCATTTAAAGACACAGGATTTTACCATGCAAACAAAAGCAGCACCATTAAAAATATGAAACTGAAGAAAATAAGACTAAAAATCTATAACTACTCAACCATTAATCACCTTGTCAGTTGTTGGACGACTAGTCGACCATTGTGACCCAGTCCCATTTGTTACATTTCCTTAAAGCTCTAGTAGTTAAAGAAAAACTGAACTGTTTCTAGAAATTGCTCTAATAATACGATTTTTGCTTAAGTTTAAAATGTACAGTATGAAATCTCTGTGTGCTCTAGGAATTTTAATCTTGGGGGTTAAAGTCTTCTGATCGGGAGCCTTATTCTTCTAAGAACAGCTGACATGAAAAAATCTTATTTGTGATGTCACAAACACTTTGTTTCCTACACTCAAACTTAATACCACAAGCACTTTTTCACTTGCTGGTGTTTACTTTGTGATTAGAGACAGCGTGTTCTTATTGCAGAATGCTTCTACTGTGACTTTGCCAAGCATTTTGGTCGGATCATCCCCTCTAGAACTTGCACATGAGATGCTAATGAACTTCTGTTTCACGCAATCATACATAGCATTGTATGAGTGGAGGCCAGTGTTTTTATGATGGATGAGCTGCAATTATGGAATGGATTACATTACACTATATAGCAGAACAGTTAAATGCCACCTAGTGGTGTGATTGCACAGAGCTAAAATTTTGTTCTGTCCTCATCTTGACAGGTTGCTTGCGAAATCAAATCGACTCACTACCACACGTAATGCTGTGTGGGCACTGTCCAATCTGTGCAGAGGGAAAAATCCCCCACCAGACTTCATAAAGGTTTGTGAAACTAGTTCCAGATAAGCTGCATTCCAAACTTTTGAAATAACTAGTCATCTGATTTCATAGACTCACTCTCATTGTATGAGTTTTTTATTTTCTATATGATGCACATACTTAACGAGGCTCTGTTTCTTTTTACAGGTGTCGCCCTGTCTGAGTGTGCTGTCTAGATTGCTCTTCAACAGTGATCCTGATGTTCTCGCAGATGCCTGCTGGGCACTTTCATATCTCTCAGACGGACCCAATGACAAAATTCAGACAGTCATTGACTCAGGCGTGTGCCGCAGATTGGTGGAGCTGCTCATGTAAGATTCAGATGTGCTAACACAATCAATGGCCTATAGAGTGTGATCAAAGAACATTATCATTTTTAGGGCTGTAGATGGTAGCTGATTCTTATTCAAGCTATTTGTAATTCATTTTAAATGCACTTTTATTTTTTTCATTTTATTCACATAATGTAAATGTAATTAGTTTGAGAGAACTTGATAATTTCCATAATATGTAAAGAGGAGAGTTGAGTTATGAGTCTAGTAATGAAAGAATAAAAAGCCAAATGTTGTGGTTTCCATTTAACCAGCTTCTGTTGGTCTTCTTAAGTGACTCTGTGGCATAACAAAAGGTTTAGTGTAACGTCCGTTGTGGGTTGTCGATCCACAGGCACAGTGATTACAAGGTGGTGTCCCCTGCACTGAGAGCAGTGGGGAATATTGTAACAGGAGACGATATCCAGACCCAGGTACTGTAGCTCCTCTCTTTCATACGGAGGCATCTGTACATTGTTTTAAAGAGATAGTTCACCCACAAATGAAAATTGACATTGTTTACTCACCCTCATGTCGTTCCAAACCCTCAGTGGGTTTTTTTTGTTTTTGTTTTCCGTGAAGCAGAAAAGATAAATTTTCATAGAATATAGTTCGCTCTTTTAAAATACTATGGAAGTGATTTTTATTTTTTATTTTGGGGCAGTCAAGCTCAAATTACAAAAAAGCACCATACAAGTGGTCCATTTGACTCTTTCACTATATCCTTTTCAAGTCATACTATAGTTTTCTGTGAGAGGAAGACCAAAAATGTAGTCGATATTCCTTTTAAAATGAAAGGAGCAGTGTGAAATTTGTTTTTGCTCTATCTTACATTAGGTGATTCTGAACTGCTCTGCTCTGCCCTGCCTGCTCCATTTACTCAGCAGTCCAAAGGAGTCCATCAAGAAAGAGGCCTGCTGGACTGTCTCCAACATCACAGCGGGAAACCGAGGACAAATTCAGGTACTGCAGCCTACACATGTATGACATAAAACAAATTATTTCCTATATTATCTGGTGGTTAAATTGTTATTGTCCCTGAGTGGCATTGATAACTTATTGCTCTCTGTTGTAGGCGGTGATTGATGCCAACATATTCCCAGTTCTAATCGAGATTTTGCAGAAGGCTGAGTTCCGTACCAGAAAGGAGGCGGCTTGGGGAATAACCAACGCCACCTCTGGGGGCACGCCAGAGCAGATCAGGTGCATAAAACCCTATAAAAATAATTGAAATATTTCTGGATGAGAGGCTGATTGTGTCACCATCCATTGTAATGATATATTAGGACCAATCTCAGAATGTTAATATTAGTTTGCTTGTTATGTAGTGTATGCAAAACTACATACATGTTTCCTTAGGTTATTAGGTTTTTAACTGACATGAAGAGCGTAGCTGTATTTAAGATAGACTAATCATGTCAGTAAATTTTCCTTGGACGCATGCTTTTTTGGTGATGTAAACGTGATGTAAACGTACTGTACACACAGGTACCTGGTATCTCTTAAAACAATAAAGCCCATGTGTGACCTGCTGACAGTAATGGACTCCAAGATAGTACAGGTGGCTCTGAATGGCCTGGAGAATATCCTCAGACTGGGAGAACAGGAGTCCAAACAGAATGGAACTGGAATCAACCCCTACTGCGCCCTCATTGAAGAGGCTTATGGTAAATATGAACAAACCTTTTTGATTTACTTTCTGATGCTGCCTGTGGCTATAAAAAGAGATACGACATACCTTAAAACAAATGGCCTTTTCAAGGAATGTCAGTTTACTCCGACAGCCTTATTAGATAATGCCTCCATGCAAGTACATCTCCTATGTATTTGAATGGAGAATGACAGAAATTTAAAATTGTTGGTAAAGATTGCGTTCCTAAAACATATTTCCAATCAGGAATACACTTTGACTACAGTTACATCATATATTGTAAAACCTGGTTTTACAAACAAGCAATTAGCTCTTAATTGTAAGGTCAGCATTGTGATTCCACTATCAAAAATGTGATTGGCTTTTTTAACAGTAAGGTTTTTACTGTTAAAATTTCTCTCATTGATATACAAGAGGTCCATCTCCTCCCCTTTCAATTTCTTTGCTTATAGCAAGATCTGAACCAAATCTGCAGACTTTCTTATGCATTTTCTTTGCTGATTTTGAGGAAAAATCTGTGATATTCTGCAAATGGGTTTTAATATGGAAAAATATGTTCAACTAATCTGAGAGCGAAATCAGATTATTTAACCTTAAATGAACAAACATTAGCATTTGGACATGTTTGACTAATGGGTATTTCCAGTTTTGCATACATTTACAGTGCTGTGAAAAAGTATTTGCCCCATCCATATTTCTTATGGTTTTGTGTATATCATATACGAACTGTTAAAAAAAAATTAAAAGAAAATCTAACATAAAACAAAGGCAATCTGAGTAAATACAAAATACAGATTTTAAATGAAGATGTTATTTGTTGAAGCAAACAAGTTATCCAATACTGGGCCTGTTCAAATCAACACCTAAATATACAAAGTTATTTCAAAGGCACGGGACAGCAAAGAACCATAGCAAGAGTCATTATCTCCAAATGAAGAAAATTTGGCACATTAGTAAACTTTCTCAGAAGTGGCCAACCTTCCCAAATTCCTCTAAGAGCACAGCTACGACTCATCCAGGAATTCACAAAAAAGCCAAGGACAACATCCAAGGACCTGCAGGCCTCTCTCACATCAATAAAGGTCTCTGTTCAAGACTCCGCTATCAGAAAGACACTGGGGGAAAAAATGCCATTCATGGAAGTGTGGCGAGGTGAAAACCACTGCATCCGGGAGGTCCTGAAGGAATTTATGGCAGTTGTTGCATACACCTTAGGAATGAGTTTGGTGGGGGCAGATGGTCCCCCTCCCTGCCCTGTAAGAGGGGCCTGGTAGGTGTCCCAGCATCTTATCAGACATTGCTGAACATTTGTTTATGTTCATTCACCAAGGATCCAATCACAGTGTGGCACATCATCTTCCACACCGGCAGTTAGAGAGGGTCCCTGGAATGCCATCTTAGCTGATGTTCACCACAAAAGCATACGAGTATGTCCACCTCTGAATGGCTCAAAAGCAGCAAAATTAAAGTTTTAGAGTGGCCTAGACAAAGTCCTGACTTGAACTGGATTGAGATGATGTGGCAGGACCTTAAACGGGCAGTTAATGCTCAAACCCTCCAATGTGGCTGAACTAAAGCAGTTCTGCAAAGATGAGTGAGCCAAAATTCCACCACAGCTTTGTGAAAGACTGATCTCCAGTTATCAAAAGCTTTTGGTTGCAGTTGTTATTAAGTTTAAGGAAGCAGTTAGTTTTCACATGGGTGATATAGGTGTTGGATAAAATTATATATATATATATATATATATATATATATATATATATATGAAAACTGTATTTTGTGTTTACTCAGGTTGCCTTTGTTTTATGTTATATCTTGTTTGAAGATCTAAAAACAAAGTATGACAGATACACAAAAAAGAAGAAATCTGGATGCAATCAATGCAAGCTGTCATACATTCACTTGTACCATTGGTCTGTTTGTTCATTTGTTTTTATGTTGGACTGATCATTGATATCCCTTTTCAGGCTTGGACAAGATCGAGTTCCTGCAGAGCCATGAAAACCAGGAGATTTACCAGAAGGCCTTTGACCTGATTGAGCACTACTTTGGAGTGGAGGAGGAGGATGCCAGCATTGCGCCACAAGTGGATCAAAATCAGGGGCAGTTTATTTTCCAGCAGTCTGAAGGACCAATGGAGGGCTTCCAGCTCTAACCCTTATCCTGAGCTACTGGCCAAGCTTCAGGTCTCAATTCCTCTATCCTGCCTGGAGTCTCCTCTCCCTCTCTGTAGGGCAGGACCCCCCCCCCCCACTACCCACAACCCACAAAATCTTCCGTTTCCATCCTGCCCATCTTCCAAGCTCCTTTGTTGAAAGAAAGGATCTATGAGAGAGACTGAGGAGGGCAAATCTCAGAGTCTGTAGTTTAAATACAGACTTCCAAGAAGCATTTAGAGTTTCTTATGATTATTAGACATTGGCACCGGTGTCCTGTAAATTCAGCTTTACTCCATGTCCCTTCAGAAATGTGAAACTACCTCTTCAATCAGATAAACGAAGTGTGTGGAAAAACACCCAGCCTTTAGCTCTGACAGTTCTCTTCTCTTGTGAAGTAAATGCTTCTATGCAAATGGATATGAATTTTTGCTGTGGCAAAATTCACAATGTCTAATGTAGTGTTTGGCCAGACAGTGTAACTAATGTATTTGCGTTGATAGGTTTGCATTGGACAAATTCCCTTACTTTGTGTGCCACCACACTCACCGTTTATGTCATGCCATGGGTTTGTTCACAAACATGCGTGTATCCTGAGGGTATGTCTAGCCTAGTACACTATTTATTTTAATGTTATGTTAACTAGAATTGCGGTGATGCACAGAACCTGGGAGATTCAGAGCCGTATTTATTGTGCTGTTTGGAGGAACTGGTGTAAAGGTTCCGGTTGTTCGGAGACTAAGGCACAGCGCCACCTCAGCACCCGCTTTGTTAATGCTGTTCAAGCATTCTGGAAACTGTTGTATGCAATTATTTAAGCGTGGTCTCGTGATCACCAAGATGCAGTTTGTATGTATGCATATCATTGTCATAGATTATTTTCAATGGGCTGTTCCTCCCCTAACATTTTTGCCATTTTTGGCTTTGATTGAATGTTAAATTTCACATGTTAAAAAATCCTCAGATTAAATTAAGTAAAAATTTATATTTTTATATATATATATATATATATATAAAAATACACACATACATTGAGGATACAAGGAACAGTTTCTCAATGAAATGATATTCCAGAGATTGGTATGCAGTGAAATACTATTAAATGGTGGGAAAAGTTACCTTTTGTCGAATGTTAGAGCTTTTTCTCATGTGGCCCCTTCTAGTGCTCAAATGTCCTTTTAAGGAACTTATCTAGTTCTTGTAGCTCTATGTCCTTTATTATTATTATTATTCCTGAATTGAATTTACATTCAAAAGGCTTGTTTGGCAGAAAGTGTCTCTTGGTTCTCCGTTTTTGTGTGATTATTTACCACCTCATTACGTTCTGTCCAATGACTTGCGCCAATTGTTTTCTTTTAAAACAAGTTTGATCCAAATAAAAACATTAATGGGAAGTCAGTATCTTTACCAAAATATGGAGATTGTACAATGAAACTGTATCAAGCACATTCAGTTGTGTATAGTTTTGTAATATTTCTCTTGTTTGTACAATGTTTTTTCTACGCATTAGAAAAAAGTGCTTTTAGTTAACATTGGTACAAACCTAAAGTATAGAGGAGAGCATTGCTTTCCTCAAAGAAAAATGTAATGATATTGTGAAATTATTAAACAAACAAATAAAATGTTCTGTTTCACATTAAAATAACAAGCGCCATGTGAAAGCAGTTTGTTTCAAAGAACATTTACTTTTGACAAAACTCAGGTACACTACATGGTAAAAAGTCTTAGGACACAAAATTAACAGGTTTGACTATTCAAGTGAATATGAATTTTATTGCCACGAGGACATTCTGAAAAATTGTGTGTCCAACATTGTGGCAGTTTCAGGAAGGCCAGCATGACAATGTTGCTGCTAATCTGCTATTCGGAGGACTGCGCTAATTTTATAATCCTCTTAACAGAAATAACATAAAACAATGTTTCCAAAGAGAATAAGCCGTCTTATGTATGCGCGCGCGTGTGTGAGACTTCATCAAAAGACACGCATCTGAATTGTGTGACTACAGGAAATTAAATTATTTCTGGATTACTACAACTTTTCCTGGAATGACGGAATATAAATAATCAGGTAAGAGTGGGTAATTGGACAAATTATTATACACTAAACCGTCTTTAAATCTAGTTTACATGAGGAAAGTATTTCGTGCTTGCGTGCTTGTTACTAATTGGCACCAAGACGTCATTTTTCAGTCAATGATCAGTGAGTATTTTAGTAAAATAATAATAATTAAGTTAAGAGTAAGAAAAGCATTTATTGTAAAAATATCATGTTGATAAATAGGTTTATAGTGTTATTCCAACATGTTGTTGGCCGCGCTGAGTTCAGCGTTTTTTCCGTGTTTAAACAGCAATTTCACCGTCTCGTCTGGCCAATTCCCAAGTTGGAAGTACCTCAGACTGGTGCAGAGCATATAATAGGCCTATGTATAATTATATTAATATATAAAGTATTAGCTAAATGTAAAATATATTATTTTCACTTTACATCATTATAACTCTCCTAAAATGTACCTCATGCATTCCCTTCTCTTCTCACAAAGAGTGGCGTGCTGTCATTGCAACCATGTTCCGTTCCGTTTCTGTTTGTCCTAGGAAGGCAGTCTCGTTTAAAGGAGGCGTGTTTAAAGACATTCGGTATACTGCACCCTTCTTAGGACGCTACCTATCTAGCACGCAGCTTTCCAAACGAGACACAGCCATAAGCGCTGTACAGGAAACAGAAAGTATTAGTTCACCACTCGAGTCTTCTGGTCCGAGTCGTTCGTTCTTTTGTCTTTGACAGCTTTGACGCTATGCATTGCTCATACAGGAATAAATAAGTGATTAGTTAACACTGATCGACAGGGGCGTTGCTAGACATAAAGGTCTACTGGGGCACAGGCCCCCCATTACTCATATCGCTTTATTTTTTCTTTTTTGAAAGCCTGCTGCGTGTAAGAAGTGTGCAACACAATACAAATACAAGCACTATACAAATACAAGCACTATACAAAACCTTGCTTAACCCACTATTTCTAAACTGCAACAAGTACTGGGAAAGGTAAACATGTAGCGATATTAATCTTTATGAAAATTTATATGTATAAATTCTTATATATTTCGTATAAGACACTTGCTACCGGACGACGCACACTGAAAACTGCACCGTTTGAACGGGTTCATGCTGAAGTGCAGCTTAAAAGAAAGGTTTTTTTTCCTCTATCTTGTAAATGAGTGTAAATGCAAACATCATAATAATTTGTCAAAATTATTAAACGAATATCACGCAAAACATGAGCACATTGATGTCATTAAATGAGTCTGCTTTTTTATTTAAACCATTACTCCTGGTCGGAGGCTTCCATAAATATTTAGTTTATACCACATGGATTTCTGCGAGCATGCATCAGATTTGTGTTTTCGGTAAAACTGCTTTGCTTTTACAAGCGTTGATTGGGTGGGTTACTGCGTTGCATTTAGATAGATCAGTTTATTTTTTTCCGAGATTATCAATCTAAATGAATGCACTGACAAATAATGTAAATTGTTAAAAATCAAACTTGAGCTTTTACTGGGTCACAGCAAATTTATACTGGGGAACATGCCCCAGTAAAAGGGGTCTAGTGACGTGCCTATATTTCACCTCTGGAATCATCTGGTCCGAGTCATTAGTTCTTTCGTCACACTCTGTATACGCTATGCACTCACGTGACAAAAGAACGTCTCGGACAAGACGATTCCAGAGGTGAACTAATAATTTATCCTTCTCATTATTTGACTGCATTATCAATTTTTCCTTATTGGGACTATAATCAATGTTTGCGTAAGTAGACTTGTTGGGGGATTTGGCTATTGAAAATTTTTTACATTTTAATTTAATTCTGCTCAAATGAACAAATTACTTGAATCTTTGAGTCTCCTTTAACAAAATGAATACTTTCTTCAAGTCAGTAAAATGATCAGATCTTCCCATCACTATCTGGCTGCAGCACAGAGCAACTTTTTAAACTGTTCAGATAGTTCCATTCATCCAAAAACACTGTTGTTTAAATGATTAACTCAGTGGTTCACAACCCTGTTCCTGGAGGTCCCCCAACACTACACATTTTGGTTATCTCCCTAATCAAACACCTGATTCAACTCATCAGCTCGTTAGTGGAGACTCCAAGACCTGAATTGGGTATGTCAGAAAAGGGAGATATACAAAATGTAATGTTGCCTCCATAAGGCAGCTGCCTACGTTTTCCAACACAGCCACAGTTAGAATAAAACAGCCCTAAACAAACCAAAGTGTAGTTCCGATCCCAGCATCCTCCATCGGTGTTGTTGCAAACGCGTGTGTAAATAACATAAAAATAGATGATGTCACTTTGGGGGTTACTTTTGTGACTGTTAATGGAACAGGGGAAAGGTCTCCTCGGGTGTCCTGACACAAAGCGATGCCCACGTGTTGTCCGTTCCAATGGCCCGACACGTTCATACCCACACCCACGGAAGCAGATTCACCAGCATGTGGGGGACAGTGAAGAGAGATGGGGGAACCGGCTTTGGGGTCATAATCCCCCGATTATGGGGAATAGGAACAGGACAGGTGGAGGAAGTAGAGGGAGAGAGAGAGACAGAAGGAGAGGGTTCACCGGCCCCCGGAAATGCTGCAATATGGTCCTCAGCCAGCTGGACTGCCTCATCCAGCGACGCCGTTCGGTGGCACTGGACCAACTCAGCTGTTCCTTTCGGTAGCCTGGCAATGATCTGTTCCAGTGCCACCAGATCGAGCACCTCCTTGGCATTGCGTTCTTCAGCCAGCAGGCGTCACGGAGCTGTTGGGCGAATGCGAACAGGCGGCCATGCTCGTCAAGTGTCAGGACTCCAGCCGACTCGTTTCAAGATGGCTCTTTTCAAATACGGATACCCCAGGAGGTTGGCGACTGGGAGTTGTTGGGCTGCCAGTTGAGCTTCTTCGAAAGCAACGGTGGCAACAGTTAGTAAAAGGACTCAAATGTATCATCAAAGAAGTCCATGCATTAAATACCAAGTCTTTTGAAGTCATATGAAGTAAGTTATTTTACTGTGAAATCTTGAGTTCAACACATGAAAGGGCAAAAGGAAAGCTATGGCAGAAGTCTAGTTTTCATGGCAAAATAAATAAAATTTGGCTTGTTTCTCATCGTATACCTTCAGAAGACTTGGAATATAAAGCATGAATCAGAGACTATTGTTATGATAGTTTTGGGTCCTTTTTTAAAGCTTTAAAGTCATGAAGCCTTCACGTGGACCTGGGAAGCTCCTACTTCCGAGCTGGGCATTCATTGTTGGTTATGTCACACATTTAAGTGGGAAACAATATACGGAAGACGAGAATCATCTACAATTCAGAGTTTCCCACGTAAATACGACTTCACTGGGTTATTCGTGAGCTCGAAACTCGTAATTCTAATATTTCAATTGAAGAACACATTATTATCAGTGTTGGGTATGTTAATCAAAAAGTAATAACTTCTTTAAAATTGTATGAAAATGATTACCTTGCTGATTACTTTATCTAAAATGTAATCACATTACAAATGACTTTACTTTAAGTTACTTTCTACAACACTTTTCACAGGAAGTTTTTTTTTTTCACTTAATGAATTAGAAATAATGCCTACATTTCCTCTGTTGTCATACACTCAGTACATTTCTACAATACAATGGCTCGTAAGAGGACGCAAGCCATTCAACTGTCCCAGAAATGCAAAACAGACATGTGTAAATTATTTTTAAATGTATTCTAAATAATATTATTTCAGAAATATTTGAAACCCAAGTAATGTACTTAAAAGTCATTAAATTAAAAGTCAATCACTTCAATCTGATTACAAGGATTTATCAGACTACACCCAAAACTGGTCACATTCAACTGCCTTTTTTTGAAATCAGCATCCTTTAAAATTCCTCTTTTTGTGTTCTGCAGAAGAAAGGAAGCCATATGGGTTTGGAACAACATTATGGAGCCAGAAATATGACAAAACAATTTGAATTGTGAAAATTTGAATTATAGACTTTTGAATTTGAATTATAAGTGTGATTTTGCTCTTGAAATTTAATATTACGTTGTATTTTAAATATGTTTACATTTGAATTTTTTAAACTCCAATCCTGGACATTTCATATTTAACCAAATGTATTTTTTTTTTATAAATATGTATTTTCAAACAGCAAATTTTTGGTTCTGAACTCTTACACTGTAAATATCCTGTTTTTAAAAATACAGCTTCAAGTTTTCAAGATGAAGAAGAAATTCAGAACACCAAATTCAATATTCAAAACCACAGAAATTCAGATCTACAGAAAGTGGGTCAGAGATCAAGCTTCCGTGTTCCTCAGGGAAGAGTAGAGGGTCTCGGAAAAGTCGAATGGAGCATTTTGGCCAATTACAGGTCGAGGTGCAATAATTCTCTAGCACAAGCGTGATTCAAAAGGTCGCCATTTTGACCATGAAGTGGTTCTTAAACTTTTATGATTTATATTTTTATGGTTAGCACGTTAGCACATTCTCAGCATATGAGACATTTGTCTAAGCGGTCTCTGGTATTTGTTTTAGTATAAAGTATATTTAGTATGAAAGTGATTAATATGCATAAGAGTAAGCATCACATATAACTCAATAATGAATGTAATTCTGCTTCATTCTGTGATCGGAATCCTCATCAGACCCAAGTCGGATGTTATTTCAAATACTTGTTGGTGGTATTTTGAGCTCAAGACATGAACATCACGAATGATCATTCAGATGTGTGTGATTTAGCAGGTGTGATTACATTATACAATTCATTTCATGCAAACTGACAGGTTCTCTCGCACATCTTCACTTAGAATGCAAACATTGCTTCCTTCTTGCATAACTTAAGGAATGTTAAAGCACACATCCACACCTCCTACAACTTCCCCAAGTCCCTCCCCTCCTTTTGTTTCAGGGTGAAAATAATGAACTGTTGAAGCAGACACCAAAACGTTGCTATAATCTAACAATATGGTAGCACTTTACTTAATGTTAATTCTTAAAACCATAATTGTTCAGTGTTATTTCATGTTAGTTTATAATGTATTAAATAATGTTAGAAAATATAAATTATTTAAAAAAAAGTATTAGTATATGTTGCAAATTACATTAACCAATATAAATTAGTGGTGCAAAAATTATTGTTAGTTCATGTTAACTAATGTCATTAACTTCATGTTAACTAATGTCATTAACTTTCTTTATTAGGTTATAAAATGGTTACAAATTAAAATGTTGACAATTATAAATGCCAGCGTTATTCATTTTGGCCACTTTTCATGAGTGTATGACAAAAATTTTCATGCATTTACATTATATGCAACCAATGATTTGCCAGTGAAGAATTATTGTCAAATGTTCATACTAATTTATTACTATTTAATCAATGTTTAATGTCTGACAATAAATTGTTGCTATCTTATGGTCTATATTGTTTCCAATATAGCATAATTTTTAGTTCAAAGTATATATAGATAGATATATATATATATATATATATATATATATATATAAAGAACAATAGGTGCATCATGGTCTTCATAGTGCCATTCCTGTACATATGAATTTATTCAAAGCTTTTCACAGTATTCAGAGCTAAAGAATCTGTAATTTTAGTGCATTAGAACAGCAGTTTATTGCAATACAACTGTTGAACTCTGAATGAAGAATTACTGTACAACTAAAGCTGGTCCAATTTACTAATCTTTTACTACAGTTAAATACAAGATGATATGGGCACTCAAAATCACACTGAAAGCTGAGAAAAATAGAGCAAGGAAAATGGAGATAAAATCTATAAAAGAATATTGTTGATAATGGTTAATTCTATTAGAAAATCTCTATTCAAATTTGTAAACATACATTTTTGGGGGTGTTTATGTGAGGTCCAAAATGTGTAGCACTCTTTTCTCCATGTGCCGAAGGGCCTAATTTATAGCTTCCATAGTATTTAAACAACTTTTTTCATAGTAGTAAGCTAGAACATTAATTCCTGTAATGGCTTGGTGGATGGCTTTATTGGTTAAAGCATTTATTAAAATTGGATTGTGCATGCCCTCTTGTGGTCAAAGCATGTGCTAGTATTTGCATTGATCACAACAGAACCCATCAAAGTGTCAAGACAAGAAGGCTTCAAGTTCCTTGGCATCATGTTTGTTGAATTCTATCATTCCGGTCAATACCGGATAACATAGCATGGTCAGAAGGTTAAGATGATGGTTGAGTAAAGATCACATTGGTAGCAATAGTAGGAACCTACAAGATAGTAGCTCTTCTGTCTGGCTGATCTAATTTATGAGCTGCTTTCAGCATAATCAACTTAGATTTATCAGGCAGAGGTTACTAGCAGCACTTCTCTTGATAGTGCTGGATCCTCCAAAACAAGATAGGTTTCATAAGGTTTGTTTTTAGAATGGAAATTGTGGATGTTGGAGAGCATTTGCACATAGATATCAGAGATTATGCATCTATGATGTGGAACTCATTCTGGAGCTTTTGAATACCAAAAAAAAAATTAATGTTATGTAATTTATCAATGAAATCATTACAACATCATTTAAACATCTAGTTAATAAATATACATCATATGAAATGCAGTTTCAAGGCATCTGAAATGTCTTCAATTTGAAGGCTTTGTCCAAGTGTAACTAACTTAACAGTGCAGACAGTTTGACCAGCATCTCAACTCTACATTAAACAATCTTTATGTAGTGATGCAATTGCTGGCAATCAATCGCTCGCTCGCTCGCTCACTCACTCTCTCTCTCTGTGTGTGTGTGTGCGCGTAAGCAACAAGCTTGCTAAACTTCTGCCGCCACCTGAGAGTTTGTGTAGCAAAAGCATAAGGTATGCAAAAATTAAGCAACTGCCAAGGACAAAAGGGGAAGTCAACAACACCATTCAGTTTGCGGAGCATCATAAACATATGACAACTCGACCAGACGAAAAATACAAGGATAGACATGAAACTGTTCTTTAAGTTCTTACAAATAAATAATTCTAAAATTAAATAAATGATTTATGAACTGGACAAAGAATTTAAGGGGGCTGCAATAAATACATTTCAACATTAGACATTAAATTTCAATTTTAAATTCACAATTTTTTTTATATACAATTCTTACAGTCTATACAGTATTTAAATCAATTACATCAGAAGTAACGGTAATTAAATTGTTGAAGAATTAAGAGTAATCCCTTACTTCGACGAGAGAGAGAGAGAGAGAGAGAGAGAGAGAGAGAGAACAAAAGGGAGAGAACAGAGTGACGGCATCAAAGCTGGTTTTAGCGATCCTGAGAGAGAGTGCAACCGTTATTTTATCACTCAGAGCCACGGTGAACAGTTTGTAATCTGTCCGCCATGGTCGTTGGTTCTTTAATGGATAAACTCTGCGTGCCGGTCTCACCCGCGATGGCAGAAATGCAAACATTTAATTACAGTAATGCATTACATCCAACGCTGCTTGCTAATGGGGAAAGGAGGGGAGAGAGAGCAACAAGAGTTGTAATCTAAAGGAGAAAAGGGCAATGCAGAATGTTGTAAATGCGTGGACACTGAGATACATGTGGGAAAATAAGGTGGAAATATAGGAAGGTGCAGACACTACAAGAAAGCAAGAAAGTGGCTGAACAGTGCAATGGTTCACAGAGATTATAAGAAGGAAGAGAGAGATGAAGAGAATCCAAGACGACGGCTTCCTGTTTACCATTTTGTACAAACCAGATAACAAACAGGAGACAGAGAAATGTGAAACATACTGTACTACCTGACCACTGGTGCCTTATTCATCTTGCCCAAAGAGAACAAGCTTTGTTTTCCAACTATGAATCAGTTTTGTATTATTTGCACACAATCGCTTTAGTAATTATGTCACATGTTTTTCATTGTTCAGTGGCTCATTTTTTTCATATCTACCCTTGGGGATGTGCTAACCGAAGAAGAAAAACATTCCTGAGCTGGCATTTACTACATTAAACCGGAAGCAAACTTTTATCCTCAATCCTGATCCTTATTGGCAGCAACGTCTCATGCAATTTTTTTTCTCATTTTGGTGCTTCTATAGAAAGTGAAAAGCACAACATTTTCAATATATATATGTTTAATATTATATTAATAGTAATTGCAATCTTATTACAAGCATCATAGAATGAGGAGACATCTTTAACTGATATTTTCAAGGTGCACATGGGGGGGGTTAAACCAAAAACAAAGAAATGGCCTTTGACTGCAGCTCAAATCAGTTTTGAGCATGCAGACTAGTAACAAATCAACTAGCATTACATATACATACATGCTTAAAGGGATGGTTAAACTCAAAATTAAAGTTGTGTTATCATTTACTGCAAAAATCTGTATAACTTTTATAAAAAGAATGTTTAATTATTTTGAGTGAACACAAAAAAAACAAGTACAGCAATGATCAACAAAAGTAGAAATTATTGCAAGAGACAGAACTAAACAGTTGTTCGGTAATTCCAGCCGAGACATTGGAGTAATTTAATAATAATTTCAAATTCCGAAATTAAAGCAAAAGTCTGCAACTGACAAAATATGGTACACAGGAAAATGAAAGTAGTAAATAGGGCATTTCTCCAGTAAATTTAGATAAAATTCAAGGGTGCAGGAAAGGCCACCAAGCAAGAGCTCCTTTACAATCATGGTCAGCTCCACAGCTGTGCTTTCAACAGAGCTGAAGAATAAGTCTCTAGTGACTCTTAAAATATGGTTGGAAAGAAATAGGCTAAATATTTTAAGTTACTGATTATTATGAAATACTCCTTGCCTAATATTTCATCGAATTTTTAAGAGGACAGGTTTTAAAAGGTGCTTTACCAGTTGAATGCGAGCTTCCAGTTCCTCACTGTGTGAAAACTGAGCGTTATTCTGTATATAGAAGCAATCACCAGTCCTCAAACATTAAAGTTTTTTACTTATATTTGCATGAAATTTAGTAAACTTTAAACAGATTTGCCCTATGCAAATCACATTACCAATAGACTGAAACCCACTACCAGGCCCCCTAACTTGAATTTAAACCATGATTGACTGTTAAGCAATTAGAGATTGACATATTTCTCAAAGCACCACCAAAACATGTATGTGAAGGTTCTAAAGACAGATTTCTGAGAGCAAATTTAATGCAAATCGTGGAAAAAAAAACCCTGAACTAAATGTTTTCTTTCAGTGTTCATTGCAATGCATATATCTAGTAACCTAACAATATCATATGCTTTTCTTACACAAACTAGCTATGCAATATACAGTACACCATATAAGTCCACATTTAACTGCTCCACTCAATCTACACAATGATTGTGTCCTAAAAATACCCACAAACATGCCATTGTTGACATAATTCTGCTCAACGCAAGAAGGTTTGCAAGGACGCAAGGCAGAACTGATTGCATTTCTGATTAGTTCCATGAAACAATGGAAGGTTTCCAACAAGCCGGATGGAGAATGTAGATCAATCTTTGCTAAATGAGGTCTCACGATTAATTCTGATACTAAGTGGGTTGGTAAATTAAAGGGCATTGCACTTTAAGTTCAGTGATGGATAAGGCATTCCAAGGGTACCGATTATGTGACATGGTTAATGTCATATTTGGATCAATGTGTGGCAACCCAAAAGGCTGCATTTTTTTGTGTTCTGTCTGTGACTTTTTTTCTCTCACTGAAATAAGGCAGGAGAAATGTTGACAATCTATGAACAAATGAATACTAAAATGTATACCCCAGTTTTACACATTCAGACACTGCTGCTTTCTCTCTCTAAAGCTAAATTGAGGGAAATCCAAGTGGTAATCCTACAGTCATGCAATAGGCCATACATTTAAAAAAAACTCCTTGCATATGCAGCTTGAAAAAAACAATCCCTTGGTTAATCCTAGTAAAAGCAGTGATTGCAACAACTGGCTTGCTGCTTGTCTCTCCCCCAATATGTGGATGGAAAAATGTTATGTCACCCAGAGCATGATGTTAATCCCTGCCTGGGCAAATCCAAACTGGTCAGAATCTTGTAATCTTTACTCCAGTGTCCCCAACAATCAAACGGGCCATGGAGGGATGAACCTGAGAAAAGAGAATGTACAGAAATCTCAAAAGTGAAGAGCTTTCTTAAATTCATACTTTTTGGTGTCAAATAAAAAGCAACTTCTTAAGATATACTGTGAATTGTAACCATTAAAATTGTTGTTTAGTTAGGATCCTCGGTCTGCGCTGGTTTAGCACCGGATTCACTAAAGGAATTATGCAGATCAGGCAACAGAGTCCACAAAATCTATGCTGCTCACAATTTGCACAGGAATGCAGCAGACCACCAACATCTGTCCGGAACTGTACATCAACACTCCACTACTGAGATCCAGACACCTGAAATATTACTTAAACATGGCAAAAGTGTGCTTGACTATACCACACATCTGCCAGGTCATGATGCTCTTCTCCATCATTTGATCATTATTTTATGAATTACTACGGCCATGATCAATACAAAAAGTACACAAGCAGTGACAGAAATTAGGTTTTACATTAGGGAGCAATACTTGCTTCATAATTGAGAATTTACTTCCTCTTACCGTAAGAATTAAAATTAACATCAACTCATATTTCTGCCATAAAATGCTACAGTATAACTAGCACTTTATTAATATTAAGAACTATTCTTAATGTTACAAATAAAATAAACTTTTATTACGAGGGCATTTTTGTTACCATATTTTGAATTACAGGAGCATCGGTGTTTTTTTTTTTTTTAACCAAACCTCCCTTAATTTCTGACCCCCTACACAAACATCTCTTTTAAATATGTTTCTGTATCTGCCTGATTTACTCAGGTGGCAATAATGCAATTTTTATGGCACCTGGCACCTGAATAAATCTCAATCTATAATGAAACCAATTTACATAGGAAGGAGGCATGTTTGTGTGGAAAAATATGACAATGACAATGTTAATAATCAAGACGCAATTGTGTCTGCTTAAACTAATTGCTGATGGTTAGTGAATAAGATGCAGGTTTTTGTACTGAAATACCATGTGCAATTAAGGCGCAACTATTTGGACAATTTTCCTGTGTGTCTAATAATTGTGAAGCAGTAGGATCAACAGTTGCAGAACTAGCAGACAGGTTAAATCTTTGGTTTAACAATTTTTCCAGTAATGGTCTCTTAATGTTACCTGTGCCTGCAGAGGCCCATAGGGCACCAGCTCCCCATCCACAGTGAGGGTTCCTTGATGCGAAAGTGGCTGAAGACGGAAAGCCCGAGCAGAAACATGACTAACATAGGGAGAGCTAAGTGACAAATGGGCTCCTCGCTCCATTGCTAGGAATAGTCTTAACAGGGTTGCCCGGGAGATACCAGCCCGCACAAATGTCAGATGGATCAACCCGTCGTCAAATCGGGACTGAGGAGCAGCAAAAAGATCTGCTCCCAGGTGAGACTGGTAGATGGCAAGAACCAGGACAAAGTCACCCTCAATGGTGACCCAGTCTCGTGTAGGTAGAGGCTGGTCCAGAGGAGGTAGCAAGTCATCCTCTGGCAGGTGGATGGAGGAGGTCGTGTTGGGGCGGTTCTTCAAGGGCCCTGTAGGCTCAGCGAGGTCAAAGTTGAAGGATGGAGTTGGTGAGTAAAAGGAAGGTGATGGGGAAGAGGAGCTGGGGGTGTTGAGACGAGGGGCGTGATAAGAAGAACGGGGAGAAGAACTAGATGGAGATGATGGAGGTGTCGGAGAAAGGGAAAGAGAAAGGGATGGGAATTTTGGTGGAAGAGAGTTTGAATGAGATTGTTGGTGAAGGGAAAGGGGACGTGGCCGTGAGGGGTTCTGGTTCTGGTCCAAAAATTTAGGTTTGAAAGGAGACTGACGGAACGGAGAGGAAGAGATGGTGAGGGCTCGCTCCCGAGACTTGTCCAGTGGATTCACCTCTCTCTGAAAGTAGGAGCCATTTAGATCTTCATCCTCCTTCCTATGGGCTGCCAGCTCCAAGTCTTGGTCAGTATCTGCACTGATTGGCTGGCTAAAAAATGCATTAATGATCTGGCTCGAGGGGGCAGAGTTTTTATTTAATGCATGTTGCAGTTCAGGTGGCATGGTCTCATAACTCCCGTCACACTCGTTAAACTCCTTTCCTTCATTCACCCCATTTTTCTCACCCAACTCGTTCCCTCCAAGTTCTCTTGTTTCCCTTTTATTTCCTTCATCATTACTGGCTATGTTTTCACACTCGTCCCTTTTGTTATATTCCGAGCTGGTACCTGATGTCTCCTCCATTTTCTCTTCTGCTTCTATCTCCCTCTCTCTGTCCTCTGCTAGACTGCTAACTCTCACTACTCCTATGCCCCTTGCCCTCTCTCTCCTCCTTTCCCTCTCTCTCTCTCTCTCCTGCCTCTCCCTCTCTCGCTCCCTCTCTCTCTCTCTCTCCCCTTCTCCCTTTCGGAGGCTTCTTTGTTCACTCAGGCCCATGTCAGAGCAGGTACGGTGGATGGGTGTGCGACAAAACCCCTCCAGACCCTCCGTAATGCTGCGTGAAAGAGGCCGGCGGGGAGGCTGAGGTGTGGTATCTGGGGACAGATTGAACATAGCAGGTGGCAAGTAGGAAAGACGCCCTTTATAAGAGCGCAGAGAAGCCAATCTAACCAGTGTTCCTAGTGTAAACCGTGCAGAGCCCAGCCCTCTGTAGCGCTCACTTTCAATGTCCACATCAGACACAAAACCCCATGCCACAGAGAGGAAAGAGAATAGCCTCCTGGGAGCAGGTGGGTGCCCGTTCAGATTGGATGAGGAGGATGAAGCAATCGGGCTGGTTGTAATAGAGACTAGGTCCATCGGTTTAACCCCACCCCGGCAAAGCAGAAAACAGCAGTTGAGGAGGAGAAACTCCCGAAGGCACATGTCATATCTTAGAGATTAAAAAAGAAACACCAAAGATCAGAAAGCCTCTTGTCAAAACCTATGAATATTTTATATTATATTTCAAATAAATAATCATATAATTAATTAAATATTAAATTAAATATTAAAGTATTAGTTCTTCAGAACTAAAAGATAACAGTTAGTATGAACAATACGTAAAGGCTATAAAGGCCTTTTAATGCAGATTTCCATCAGGGGTTTGTTAACATGCATGAGGACTAAGATTTAAAACATTTACGAGCCTCCCTGAAGAACTAGAGAGCATCAGGTAAGTATATACCAGGTGAGCTAATGTGCCTTTCTCACCCTGCATAGTGGTTGATTGAACCAGCAAGTGCGTTCCCAGAGCCACACGGCAGAATTCCCACAGGGGTTTTTATTGCTTGTTCCCAGTCTGGCCTTTCCATAAGGCCATTTATCACCTGCAGAGTCAGGACACATATATCTTGTTTATGTATGCAAATAATATAAACATAATTGATTTTATATCAAATCTTTGACTGTACATGCAATAATTGAGGAAGTCAGGTAGTGTTTGAAACCACAAAGCTCTATTTTGTAAAAATAATCTTTCAAAAAAAATCATACTTTGACAGTTAAAATATGCTGACAAAGCCCTCTAATACAGTGACGCCATATGAAAAATGTCAATGTGGCTTCCCTCATTCAACAATTGCCTGAAATGTACAGTAAAACAAATATAATGTTGTAATACACATTACTAACACAGTAATAATTTTAGTAATTTAAATTCTAGATTGTTAAGAGAATCACCTCATGCAAGAGTCCATCTCCAGATACAATGATGATTCCATCCCATTCTGGTAGAGAGATCTCTCGGATCACCTCACGTGCATGATTCTGACGCTCTGCACAAAAAAAGAAGAAGAAAAAAAAAACATGCATTCAATGGAAAACGTGTTTTTTGTGTGGGAGTTTTAGAACTGAATTATAACTTTACTATGAGTGAGTCAGAATCAGTACTGCCAAGTTTGCAACCAATGCCATATGTGTGTGTTGATCGTACCTGTCTGTATAAGGTTGTAGCTGACGTTGGCTTCTCTTATCATTGGAAGTATGTGCGTTTGACACCACTGCATTGCTTGCCCCCGTCCACTGAATGGATTTACCAGCAGCAACAGTCGACGGGGACGAGGCAACATGCTTTTGCTAAATTCTTATCAATAAGAAACAAAGAAAAGGGAATCAGCGATCAACGAGAAGACATTGACTCGGATGCTAACTTGTGAATTTTACCACACTTTAGTTCTTAAACTAACAAACCATCTGAAAGAAGCCATGGCAATCAGGGATCCGTTTTGTGGAAGCAATTAGTAAACAATGCTGTGCAAATATGTACACCTCACGACAGGATCACATACTGTATATTTGACCTTTGTTTCAAAAACACGGATTAAAAAGGTAATAAATGGCAGACTATGATGGCAAGCTGGCCAGTACCTAAAGCAGAAAAACAGGCCCTATACCATAATCCTTCCACAAATATACTTTATAGTTGGTATGATGTAATTTTGGTCAAAAACTTATATATAATGGCCATTTAAAATTTGGCCATTGAGGTCAAACAATGTCCATCTGTCTTATCCATCCAGACAACACCTCCTCCACAGATGTTGAACTAGATGTTGTCTGGCAAACTTCAGTCAATATAGTTTTGTTTTTTTTTAGATCAAATGCCTCTTCATAATCAACTAACAATTTAGGGCAATGTTGTTTGGAATCTTTCTAACAGTTGACTCGTGCACTTTAAAACTAGGCAATACTGATGGAATGTTTATCTAAAATCAACTTACCATTTTTTTTTTTTTTTTAAATAAACCAAATAAACATTATAACTTTTAAAAGGTGAATACTTAACACCACTAGTGTGTAAAAGGAGAGTAATCTGAACTCCTAAACAGGTTACTTAATGCAAACTCTACATCACCATATTATAATCGTCTGGAAGTTCATGGTGGCATTTCAGAGACAGATGGACAAATTTAAACAAATTCTTACACAAATAAACAGTATGAAACAGAATCGATGCACAATCGCACACACATTTTGAACAGAATAAAATAAAAGTGGCTTTTTACAAGAATTTGATTTCTAGAGGATTCACATTTTTCCAATTACTGAAGACAATTTCCAATAAAAGCCACTCAAGAGGCTACTTCATCCACAAAAAAAACATGCAAACATATGCCTGTAAGCTTACTTGAAGAAGCATTTATTATGTTATAGTCAATAAGACAGCGTTACAGATTATGAAACATTCAATAGTGAAACTTGATTCTGACTGGTCAGTTGCAGCATTCTGTGTTTTAATATTTTGGATTGTTACATTTTTGTTAAATCGCTGCCCCAGGCAACTAATTTCCCATATAAGGCTGACTAGAGACCTAAAACTAGCACCTCTCCATCTTCTGACCCCAAAGCAGATTCTGTCTTCTCACATAACAGCATAATTTCAACTCCGTAACAATGTAATAAGCTGAATAATGTATAGTTAAGCCAGTCATTACTGCGAAATAAACCGCTTCATAGTGATGCAAGTCCTGATTATTAGGGTTGCCACCTGGCCCAGTATTTTCCAGGATCGACCCAGTTTTTTGCCATCCATCCTAGAAAAATGTCCCAGAATTTGAATATCATATTCACGTGATGCAAGAAAGGTGCCTTGAGATGTTAAGCCTGACAGAAACAACTCAAGACACTTTTATACAAGGAGCATGATTTCATTTTTTATATTTACACATTTCAATTTCATAACATATTTTTAAATAAATTGTGTTATCTTAAACTAAATTAAATGATTCAAACTTAAATATCAGTCTTTTTTTTTACTGAATTTTGTTCAAGATTACAATTCAATTTGATGGATTTTTTTTTATGAAATTGAAACTTGTAAATCTTTGAGTGAATGTTTATGTATATTTATTTGATTTCCTTAGATATAAATGTAAAAATGCTTTTTTAAACTGTACATAATTTATATACATACATACATACATACATACATACATACATACATACATACATATATATATATATATACACACACACACATACACATTTTAAAACATTTAAACTTAAGAAAACTACTTGGGGCCAGAATAAGTAAATAACATGTTCAACCTGTATGCGCACACAAAAAAAAATGTATTTTTTTTTTTTTTTTTTTACACACTTTTCCATAAAATTGAATTGAGTAATCTTTAACGAAAAAAAAAAGCTAAATATTTTAAGTTCTATTATTTAAATTTTGTTTAAAAATTACACTTCATTTTGGTGGAATTTTGTTGTAAATATGCAAAATAGGCTAAAATATTGGTGTATTGATGTCTATTGATGGTGTGCTGATGCTATTGTTTGATTTAATTATTTGACATGTATGCTATAATTTTTACAAGGAGTAAACAATCATAAATATTGTTTTATTTCTTGTAAAATTGCCAGCAATATGTTTTTCAGTTATTGATCAGGTGTCCAGGAAAATTCCTACTGATCAAGCCAGTTTATTTTGCCATGTAAAAAAAACATCATCTTTACGTTCACAATTAAATTCTCGATAAAATAAACACTAACTGCAACAGAGAAATCCAACATACACACACCTGTGGTAGAGCTGACATCCATCCCCCTCAGCAAGCAATGTATGGCAGCATTCCATTTCTCCGCCTCAGCTCTACTCTCCGCCAAGTACGCCCTCACCTGCCTGTGTCTGGAGACACCCTTCCGCCGTTTACCTGGTGGGTACCAGTAAAGCACCAGCAAAGGAGGGGTTGGTGACCGTGGACAGCTGCAGCCAGTCAGCTCAGCCAGTGGCAGTATTAGCCTGGACTGCTTTCCTGTGTGAGAAGACAGCCGCTGGACATGGATGTGCGTGTGGGTTAGGGTCAGGGCATAGCTGGTGGAAGTAGGGCTAGAAGTTAAAGAGACACCCCCAGGGCTGTTGGGGCAGCTGTTATTGTTACTTCCACTTCCCCCTCCACTGCTCCAACCACCAAACTGTCCATGAAGGAGGGCCTCCTCAGTTATGGATGGGCTCTGGGGACCTGGTGAGCGCATGTTCAGTGCCTAGGCTCAGTGGCAGCACCTCAGAGTAATGGAGGGTGTGTTTGGAGTGGACTGCTCGAGCACTTCATTCAGAGTTCTGTTCTTGGCCTTTTAAACACTTTTTTTTTTTACACTGTAGTGCAATTACTTTTTGTGCTGGATGGAAGAACTGGATGTTTAAAGTAGTTGATGAAGATAGTGATTGAGTGCATTTATGTGTCAGCTTTTTAAGCCCAAATCATGGGCTTTTCAATGTTTGTCAATCTTAAATGATTGTTTCAACAGGTGTCTATTCAAATTTAGATAGAAACTTCAGCAGGCTTTTCTATCCCTGATAGTGTTACATCTCCCTCACATCAGTGCTTTTTGTGTGAAACAATGCCCAATCACGATACTAACATATGATCAAAGCAGAATATAATGAAACCACATTAACTTGTGATTCTATCATCTAAGAGACAGACTTCCAGTGAAGCACTGTTAAAGTGTCAACAAAAATATAGCATTCTTATATTTTTGCCTATGTGGATTTAACTAGATAATTAGCTTTTTTCTCAACTGTGCCTGAATGCAGTGGCTAAGAAAACACACAATGAGAAATAGCAAATGTCTCTTGTCAAAGCCAGACAAAACTGAATTCTGTGTGCATCTACATAAACGTTAATATAATTCATAAATTACTTGATCAACAATTTTCAGGTTTTTAAATAAATACAAATAAGCACAGTTTCAATGACAATTTGCACTGCTTTCAGGTCAGAGACCATACAATTTACAACTTAATCAAAATAAGCACAAGTATGATTATAATAAAAACATTTTTTTTAAATATTCCAGTACAAACAAGCTCAAAGAACAGAGGTAATGGTCCAGCCAAGAAAAGTAAAATGAAACTCTGTCAAGGCAGACTACAAATGCAATTTCTCTCCAAAACAATAATAATAAAAAATTAGGTTGAAGAGCATGAAAACAACAAAGAGATGTCACTTCTAATCTTGGTCCAAAATAGTGTCAGAGATTGTAGTGGTGACATGAACTCTTGTACTCTAGCTCATCCAATAACAAATGCCAGAAAAAAAACAACAGTATTTGATATCCATTAACCTTGAATCCTATTCTTCAATCCTTGCAGGATAGTTTTCAAAATGGAAATAAATAAAACGCCACAGAACACATGAGGAGAAGTGCTGGAGCAGGGTGTCACGTCAATGTTATCCTCTTTTGAGCACTCTTGTATTCATGCTGTTATAGGTCCCCCGCACATAGAGAAAAGGAGAGTTGGAGAGACGGGGGAGTGGGAGAGACAGAGAGAAACAGATCAACTTTCGCACAATAAACACAATGTTAAATATCCTGGAAAGCAAATGAAAGCCCAGAAAGTCACATTTTATTCTTAGAACTTCAAAATCTTCTGTCATAAAAGATATCACATTTATTATTTATGTAATATTTATTCAAGTTCACCATCATCTTTAATGCCAATCTAAAGCAACTCAATGTTAAAATGGTCCTTGATCTACACCTAACCTTAACATACTTATTTTAATCAAGCAAGATGCAGATGCAATATCTTCAAAGATCTCACATCAGCAAAACGGTGGAATATTAAGAACAATAGCACTCTGTTTCTCAACTAAGGGAGTGTGGCAACCATTAGTTGGGGAAATGTGCATGGATGGATTTACAGTGTAGATACAAAGTTCATTGCTCAAAACATCCAAGTGCTTGTGGTTTGACAGCATTAGCCAACACAAATATGACGCAAAAACGGTATTTTAACGCAAACAAAGCAGATTATGTTGTCTCGTGTGGCTGAATCACACCTGTCTGTCATAAATCTGGGAGGACACCACATTTTGAAATTCCGCAATTTCGTCTGACACTCAAAACCAGTACTGTGGATGAAAACTAGACTTGAAACGTAATCTCTTTAAGAATTTTGTGTGTGATGATCTCACCAAAAGGATTTAAATATTTATCTGTTTCTCTCTCACACACACACACAATAGCTTTTTTGTAATTTTTGGAACTTCAAAGTTCTGGCCACCATTCATTTGCTTTAAGAAAATTAAAGTTTGAAGTGTAGCAGGATTCAAAACATCCTCTTAAAACAAGTTTATCAAGTACAGGCTGCCCATTAAGATGCTTTACTAATAAAATATTTACAGGCTAGAAACGTCTGAGACAAGACAGTCGACAGTGGGATGTTTAAGTATCTGTCTTTAGTAGACAATTCAATATCTGTACACTTTGTGTTGGAATTTGATCTGGCAGCCGGTAAGAAATGCTGAACGCACAAATATGCAACTCTTATCATGATTGTACATTTTCTTCCAAGCCACTTGTTAAGACAGATTTCCATAACAGTTTAAAGAGTAAAAAAAAAAATTGGTGACCACTTCTCCCCTACGCATCTTTGAAAGGCTGGGCGGGGGACACAGTCAAGAAAGTCACTCTTTTACAACACCATCAAAAGCCCAAGAGGGCATTCCTCTGCAAAACTGCCTTTAAAGGAGACCCATTATGCCCCTTTTTACAAGATGTAATACAAGTCTCAGGTGTCCCCAGAATGTGTCTGTGAAGTTTCAGCTCAAAATAATCCACGGATCATTTATTATACCATGTTATAAATGCCTCTTTTTGGGTGGAATCAAAAACTTGCTGATTTTGTGTGTGTCTCTTTAAATGCAAATGAGCTGCTGCTCCCCGCCCCCTTTCTGGAAGAGGGCTGTGCTCATGCTTCGGATACTATAGCAACATCAAATCAGAACCAATATGACTGACACCATAAATACCGGAGTTCAGCCAGGGCTAGACTGAGAAGAGAAATCGGCCCAGGATTTTACATAGCAACTGGCCCAAATGTTGAGTGGGTGGGTGTTTGCTGTCTTTTTCTGCATATTGCGGCACCATTTAGTGGTTCGTTCTGCATAACGGTCTCCATGAATACAATCAGAGACAATTGTAAATTTAGCTGCATTAGCCATGGAACTGGAACACGAACAGTTGGTACTGATCCATTTCAAGACTCACATTTTTTTTTAAATCCTGCTTTAGATTTACACTCATTCACAAAGCAGTCTGGTGTAAAATGATTTGCACAAACTTACACTAATTTTTGTATGTTTTGGGGCACATTTCCTTCAAAAACAAAACTTGTCCACTGCGTCTTCAGTGGCTCTGATCCCGGGAGTACGTGAAGACACTTATGTTCACTTTTACAGCCAACAACAGAACACTTATGTTGCGTACGATGCTGAGACATTATTCTTCTCACTGTATTTGCACCAGCTTGGAAAAAAATGTCAGACTGCACGTAGATCGCTCAGGGGAGAATATAGGATGGAGTCCTTCACAAGTCGTGGGCGAGGCCTGCTCTAACGTGACTTCACTTTAGAGCAGAAACGAAAACCGTTCATTTTGACACACTGTTTTTGATTAATAGAAATGTAAGAAAGAGGAGTGGGTGGACTTTTAACATTGTAGGGTGGTTGTGTACACACACACTGCCGACTCACATTTATATACAAACCATGTAAAAGTGAATTTTGCATAATAGGTCCCCTTTAAAAACCTGTAGCAAGTGACACCTTTATGGGGCCAAAAACAGCACTACTGATGGTCTGGGAGTCTTGAACAGGTGGACTGTGTCCTATTTATCACAAACCCTTTTTATTGCATCAGTGACATAATAGTTTTTTCTTCTTCCAATTAAACAAAGCAATCTGGCGTCAACTTACAAATCATAAAATAAAACCAGAGGTGACCTTTGCGCAGATCTCTCTCACTCTCGCAGAAGTGATATTAAATCAATAAACTCATATCAAAATATTTATTTCATTTATAATTATGCCAATAAATTCAACTAAAGATGGGTAGATCATCCAAGAGACCATCTCATTGAATGAGCGACCACATATAATTACAAAGCATCTCTAAATGTGACAGGCGGTCAATCAGCTGTCAAAGTCACAAGTTCATTTTAGTAGTGTGTGAACCACAAAAGGCATCGAAGCAAGAACTTGATTTTATAATAACGTTGCCATCTGAGTAAATGTGTGATAAGGTTTTCTGTATAAACCCACAGCTTTGTTATTTTTGTTAAGTCTAGAGCATGATCAGGACTGTCAACCACAATTAGCTTAAACTGCCATCTTGTAAACCTACCAGAAGAAACCGTAAAACTAAAAGCAGTCATTGTTTGGCAAAACTTGACTTTAAAACATCAGAAAAACGAACGACAAAAAAACATTAACAGTACAACTGCAGTTCCTTACAACTCCGAGCCAAAACCATAGATAAACACAGCTAGCCGATGACAGGCTAACATTAGAAACTAGTATACTTTATATGTATAAGTGGACATGTTTGTTTACCAGTTAACGTTGGCAATTACAACCTTGGAGGTTAGAAGAAAAAGCGGGTTTAACCATGAACAGAATAGTGTTACCAGCAAACGTGTTAACATCATTTGAAATTGTCAAGCTGACGCGAGTTCAGAGCGAGCAACCTGACAAACGGATCTGTTTCTATTTAAATACTTTATTAAGACGGGCAGACCAGTAATGTCTGTGAGGCTATCAGGGTGTAACGACTAAAAGAAAGACAAAATACGACAAAGCGACACTAATACCAATGAACTTACCTTCTCTTTTCCCCCCTCTTTTTGACCCCCTACATGGCGAGTTTTTCAGCCTTTCTGAGCTGTAGGCAGTGTTGCCAGATTAGAAATGTCGAAGTATCGTACCAAAACCTCAAAATTATCGTTTTTTAAAAAAAATTATCGTACACAAACCAAACGCATAAAATATAGTTATTTTCCAACAATTTTATTTTCCAAATAATTTTACAGCCAATTTGAACAAGCTGTATAATACGCTCACATTAACTGGAGGAAGTTCTGAATAACTTTTTTTTTCCAAAGTGCAAAAGATATGCCGAAAAAAAGTGCACAAAAAAGAAAAAAGTGCACAACACAAAAAAGATTCAAATTCGATCTCTAAGTCGCTGTCATCATCGGATGCCACATCCACTTGTGTGTGTGTGTGTGTGTGTGTGTGTGTGTGTGTGTGTGTGTGTGTGTGTGTGTGTGTGTGTGTGTGTGTGTGTGTGTGTGTGTGTGTGTGTGTGTGTGTGTGTGTGTGTGTGTGTGTGTGTGTGTGTGCTTGCGTGCAGGCAGGCGAGCCTGCGAAATGATTCGGGGTCCGAGAGAGAAGCGGTAGGATGTGTGTTTGGACGAACGACTGAAAACTCTGAAATTATCGTACATTATGGGATTTTTTTTCATTATTGATCGTACATCGTACAGAGGTCAAAATTATCGTACAAATACGATAATTATCGTACATCTGGCAACACTGGCTGTAGGGGAGGCACGAGCGTTTTGAGGAAGTCTGTTCACGCGGCAGGCTGAGGCAACTAAATGATTGACGTGATAAACTTCCAATCATTAAAAAGAATGGTTGTCTGACCAGCCCATATCTTTGTAACATTAAAAGAAACACATTGTGCAATACTACGGAATATTCTCTTTAGTGCTAGATATCTTGTTTACTATATAACTATTGCGATTTTATTTTTGGTGCGAGACAATAATTTTGTGAAAAATAGGTGATTTTCCGTAAATATAACCTTTCACCCAGTATTTCAGCCAATGGGGTAACGGCTTCAGCGGAAGCCGTCACGATGTGAGAAATGATCGACAGGCATTTTTAATGAATCGTAAAGACGAAAAAATATCAGGGGCGGGAACTTCGAAAGCGAGTGGTGGGCGGAGCCTGCCGTCCATCTTTAATGTACTGGACAGAAGGGGGATTGACGATCTGAAAACATTACCAAATTTGAATTAAGGAATTATTGGAGATTTTGCTCGTGATTTTCATACAGAGAAACCGACGAATATTACACACGTTTGCGACCAAGGTATACGACCAAAGTGCATTACATTAAAGAGTTTAAATCCCCCCGCATCGTCTGTTGGAAAAACTATGTGTGTCTGCTAGCTGAGCGTTAGCCGTCAGCGATGCTCGACATCAAAACAGCAGCAGTTTAAACCATGTTAGCTGCAAAAATATACAGTATGAAGTCTATATGAACAGCCAGGATAACATCTTGTCCGTGCAGCGGAGAGATGGAGATGATATGCCGCTGATCTAACGCGTTAGCAGCTTGGTGGCTAGTGGACAGTGATCAGACTAGAGGCTGCGTAAATCTGCGTAAACAGTGAGGATGTGTTGGCGTTACGCTATATGTATTTTGAACTATAGGAATAGCTCATGGCGTACTGTTATCCAAAATTCTACGCATTTTCTGATATTCATGAAGTTGAAAAGTTGATAGCAGCTGTTTATTTGTTGGCTAAGAAAGCAAGCTAGTTAAACAGAACTTGGTAGGTGTTGGTATCTGGATTCAGGAACACTAGTACGGTAAAAGTGTAACGTCAGTCAAGCAGGTATTCGTATGCGTTGATGTCTGATTTTTGTACTGAGATGAGCTCTACCTGTCAGAGGCAGTAGAAGCACCTATCATCTGTCTCATACAGAATGCAGTGCATGTTGATTAAGTCTATTATGTGTTGTTTTTCCAACCCTTGCAGTGACAGACGGTATGAAGACAGTATCATAGCGAAGCCATGGCTGATAAGAGAAAACTTCAAGGTAAGATTGTATTATGTTGGAGGAGCTAACATGTACATGGATAGCTTGACTGCCATAACTGTTTGTATAGAGTAGTTTCAGCCTAGATGTGTCTCTCAATCATCCCATGATCTCTTTTTTTACACTTAATCTTGTGCTTTACTCAACCAGGTGAAATAGATCGATGTTTGAAAAAAGTTGCTGAAGGCGTGGAACAATTTGAAGACATTTGGAAAAAGGTGAGATTTGTTTTGAGATCTCAACCACCAATACCTAAAAGCAATTATAAATGAAAGGAGTCATGCATCTGTTGTAATTAATATTTTATTAGTCTATTTCATTTAATGCACAGCTTCACAATGCTGCAAATGCCAATCAGAAGGAGAAATATGAGGCAGATCTTAAGAAAGAGATTAAAAAGCTCCAGGTGAGATAATACATTTTACACAATTCTGTCTAACAAGTAGACATGTTCATCATTATTTTATAGTTGAGTGTGATTGTAGGCTTTAATGCTGCATTAAACTATTCATCTGTTAATGCTGCCTTCATGTGCTGTCGGATTATCCTACTACTCACTTCTAAAGTGGTAAATACGAGTACGTTGTGTTCAAGTGCTTTGTTGTCGGAAAGAACAGGAAACATGGAAAACGCCAGGTTCAATCATGCATATTTCTTGAGGAACTTCTATTTTGACACCATAATACATATTACTCTGTTAATTTGCAGACGAAAATGGAATTGAATGTTTGCTTATGTATATAAATATGTATGTCTGAAATGGCAAGTGTTAACAAATGAATAAAACCTGTCATTCTCTACAGAAACAGTCCCCTCTTCCCTTGAAGGTGTACGTCTCCTCCCAACTCGGAAACTCAGTAATCAAAATTATCTCTTGAGTTTCCCAGTTGTAATTATGACTTGAGGGGTCGTCCATGTGCAACTTCCTAGTGGGAAACTCATATTTACTATAATTCCGAGAGCACATGAAGGCAGCATAATACTTCCTTAAAACTAAAGTAGGGAGTGATTCTGGCATTAAAGCAAAACAAACACAAAATCTTTTTTTAACACTTTCTGTAGGATTTAAGGAAAAATATATCCTCTTATTTCTCCTTAGCGGCTACGAGACCAGATTAAGACATGGGTGGCATCCAGTGAGATCAAAGACAAACGGCAGCTAGTGGAGAACCGCAAGCTTATTGAAACGGTAGATGCGCGTTCCCACATTTCACATGGCTCTCTTATTTTAAGACAAAAGCAGACATTACGTTTAGGTGATGTCATCATAATTCGTTACCTGATGAATTCTTACAAGAAATGCCCAGTTCTACTTTTACATTTATTAATTTAGCAGATGATTTAATGCAAAGTGACTCGAGGATTTGAATGTGGATTTTAAATTAGGATTTTAACAAAATGAGCAATTCATCCAATGCAGACTGTAACATGAAATGTGACGCAATGCTAAGTTCCAAAAAACTGAGAGAGTGAAATAAGACAGAAAGGAAAGTCTATGTTTTATTCAGTTTTAAGAATTGGTGCATTAATAGTTGAGATTCAAATGCTCATGGAAGAGTTGTCTTTAGTTCCATAGAGATTGCAGCCCTCAAACCTGCCTGTTTCTCTATCTCTTTTTTCTTAGCAAATGGAACGTTTTAAGGTTGTTGAAAGAGAGACCAAGACAAAGGCCTACTCGAAAGAGGGGCTGGGCTTGGCTCAGAAAGTGGACCCAGCACAGAAGGAGAAGGAGGAAACAGAACAGTGGCTTACGGTACCAATGGCGGACAGATAACGGGGTTGGGGGTGGATAAGATGTAAGCAGTGAAGTAATTATATGACTCTCGTCTCTTGCAGAATACAATAGACACTTTGAACATGCAGGTGGACCAGTTTGAGAGTGAAGTTGAGTCCCTCTCTGTTCAAACACGAAAGAAAAAAGGAGACAAGGAGGTCTGCATTTAACTTTTTCCCCTTGCCCTTCCTCTCTCTTGTTTTATTATAGTTTGAGTCTTTTTATAGCTTTCCTTTTTTGTGCTTTCACTCACATTGTATTGATAAAAAACCTTCACTGCCTAGAGACCTTGGCATGAATTTACTATATTTTTTGGGTGTAATTATTGAAAAACTGGAATGATTGCATTACTCTCCTGATGTTTCTGAACTCATTGTCTCATACTATTCTGACCTATAAAATGCGGTCTTGGTCTACAGAAGCAGGATCGGATTGAAGAGCTCAAAAGGTTAATAGAGAGGCATCGGTACCATATTCGTATGCTAGAGACCATCTTGAGGATGCTGGACAATGATTCAATCCAGGTGGATTCTATCCATAAGATCAAAGATGATGTGGAGTACTACATTGACTCTTCGCAAGACCCAGACTTTGAGGAGAATGAGTTCCTCTACGATGACCTGGACTTGGAGGACATACGTAAGTCTGCTCATGTTTTTTTGTGAAAAGCAAGTGATGTGTTTTGTTAAATAAAATGGCTTGACACATTCTCATATACAGAGGTGAGAATATAGGCTACATAATATGCAGTTGTCATTGATTGTCATAGAAATGTATACATTTCTGGTCAAAGTTTCTTGCCGTGAGACTGTACATGCTGTATTATAACTATGTTATTGGGCAAATTTCATTTGAAAGTATCACTTTGCTCTAATAACTCCAAAGGACAGAGCACTTAAAGGGAGTTCTCTTGATTTTCAATAGTTTTTCCATGTAAACATGCGCTAGACAGATGCCATTGACCGCTGCACCACATCTTACTTTTTTTCCCCACATGTAGGAGCGCAGCATTTTTAGATGCTGTTTTATGTTAAAAAGAACTTTAAAAAAAAAGGTTTGGTTCTGTTTATTGCACATCATCTAGATATTTTTAGAGCAAGATGGCTTTCAGTCTGAATGATCCCTTTTATGGGAGCAGGAATATTTTCCACTGGTGTTGGGCACGAGAGCAATTGAGGGTGTTGAAATCCCAAGTGTTCTCTTACATTACCTCAGGTTTCAAAAGGAATCGCGAAAAGGAATTCCAAAGTTACTTCCTTGAAGTGACCATTGTATGGATACTTTGCTTACAGTCATGTGCAAGGACCCTTCATGAAGAGGTTCAGTTGCTCACTTCATTTGGAAAGACCCTACAAGTAGTGTCACCTTCCTGCAGTGCCCTAAAAGGGTGCAAAAAATGCTATTCGTTATTTGCCCATTGAAATATGTTACAAACTAAACAACTTCTTTGTCATTTTTACTCTATAGCAACTGCCTTGATGGCAACATCTCCTCAGGGCCAAACTGAAGATGAGATGTTCCTTCAGTCCAGCAGCACCCCGACCTCCACCACTTCCTCCTCCCCCATCCCTCCATCTCCTGCCACAGGCACCATGGTAAGCTACTGTCTTTTTCCTGGTTCTTCCACTCTTTCGTCCCTCACTTTCTAGTCTACAGATCATCTTTCTGATTATCTTTCTTTTCCCATAGTATTTCCATCAACTCTCAAATCCAGTAGCCTATGCTTTAATTTCTTTATCAACTGTGTGTGAATGTGTTTTACTCAGGAGAATTCAGACGAAAAAAGAGGTCGATCAACAGACAGTGAAGTCAGTCAGGTGAGACTTCACTATCACTTAAACTACATGTATGCTTAAATGTAAAATATGATACATTGTTTGTGTCTCTTCATGATCTTAACCCCCTTGTGGCTTTCTTGATCTTAGTCTCCTGTGAAGAATGGAAACCCATCTCTCTCATCCTTTTCCTCATCCGCCTCATCAGGCTCCTCCTCCTCCTCGTCCTCCTCATCCTCCTCCTCCTCCTCTTCTCTGGTCTCCATGGCTACTGTTGTCGGAGGCTCCACAGCGGTCTCCGGGGGCAGCAACCTGCTGGGAAGCTTTAGCAGCGCAGTACAGCAGCATCCACCTCAGTCTCAACAGCAAGCACAAGTCAAACTCTCCTCCACATCTGCACCTTCCAACAACACGCCGAGCCCACCAAGCCACCCCATACTACCTGCCTCCACTTCTTCCTTTATGCCCAGTTCCAGCACACCTGGTCCGGTTACTTCCAATTCCCAGTCACAGGCTTCAACGGGGCCTGGGGCCGGGGTCTCCAGCCACGGACTGTGTTTAGGCCTGGGGAAAGGAGGTGTGACGGTGACTAGCAGCAGTAGTGTGGGTCAGATACCAGGTCTAGGTCTGACAGGGTTATCTGGTTCTCTCAACACCATGGCAGGGCTTCTCTCAGGCTCTACCCCTGCCCCTTATGCCCAGGCGGCTGCTGGTGGAACAGCAAGTAGTGCCTCTAGTGGTCCGGTGGGGAGTAGCAGCAGTAGTTCTATCATATCTGCAACAGGTGGAGGTGCCGGGGGAGTGGGCACAAGTGCAACCAGTAATGGTACGGGTACAGGGGCAAGTATGGGTCTACTAGGGTCCAGTCCAGGTCATGGAACTCTAAGCGGAGGTATTCTGAACCTGTTACCAGTGCAGACAGCTCTTCAGGGGTCTGTACAGGTACCCGTGAGTCCTGTGGGTACAGCACCTGGTGTAGGAACTAGCGAGGGTGGATTGGGGGGAAACGGGAGCGGTGCAGTGGGAAGTGGAGGTGTGGGAATGAGCAGATTACCTACTAGACCCCCCAGCGGCCTCAAACTAAATGGGGCAACCAGTGAGTGCTGTTGAGTCTGTCCATCCATTGTCTATTTGTCTTACAAAGCCAAAATGCAGTAACTACTCTTACCACTGAAACTGAGGAAAATGGCTTCAAAATATTTAAGTTGTTTTATCAGTTGTGGATTATAAATTAGTCTTACTCAGTTTTCTCTGGATCTGAGTATAGTTGAGCCAAACCCATCTCTCATAGGACAGATAATAGTCTTAAGAAATTGATTTAGGTTATAACACACTTTAAACTTTGACTAGAAATGTTTTGCTTAATACCTGACCTCTTTTCTGATTTTTTTTATTGATAAAGAACAGCCAGTCAAATTTATGCTAGCTGGAATTTTATATTTGATTTTCTTCATGCCTTTTTCCAGGTTATAGTGCTGTGGTTGCAGACAACACACCAGACTCCTCCCTCAGTAGTGCCAGCCAATCACAAAACAGCCATTCCTCTTCCTCAAGCTCATCGACAAATCAAACGTGAGTGTGCATTTATATTCACACCCTTGACTATCATGTTATTAATACGACAGTGTTGTTATTGACTGATGCATCTGTCTTTCTTCAACTTCCTCTATATTAAAGTCTAGATAATGGCCCCAGTTTATTGAGTTCAATCACTCTACCCCCCTCCTCTCCATCACCTGCTTTCACTGACAGCACACCTGGTGGTGGGAGTCTGCTAAATGGCCCACACTCCTATGCACCCAACACAGAAGCCATCAAGGTGTGGTTTTTTCATCCTGATTAGATTACATTGAGATTTGTTCACCTTAGTAAACCTTAGTTCAGCTCAAAGTTTTTCAAAAAAAAAATAACCTCCATCAAATTAGGTTAATGTTTATATTTTTTTATTCTATGTAATTTTAAGTTGTTCTCTTGCAGGCTCCTGAACCACCGAGCTCTCTGAAAGCAATGGCAGAGAGAGCTGCACTTGGATTGGCTCTAGATGGAGAAATCCCATCACTACACCTCACAGATCGAGGTACTACACACTGGCCTGTTCAATACAGAGCTGCGCTTTACTAACAATAAGGAACAACCGAACACAGCACTCTAAACCAGTGGTTCTCAACTTGTTTTGCTTCAGGACCCAGATTAGCATTGGAAAACCACCCATCACAGTAAAACGCATAGATCCAGTAATGTAATTTATACTAATATATATATATATATATATATATATATATATATATATATATAGAGAGAGAGAGAGAGAGAGAGAGAGAGAGAGAGAAGAATGGTGGTGAGAAGAATATACACAGATCAGCCACAACAGTAAAACCACCTCTGAAATCATTCTGAGATGCTATTCTTCACACCACAATTGTACAGATCGTTTATCTGAGTTACCGTAGACTTTGTCAGTTCGAACCAGTCTAGCCATTCTCTGTTGACCGCTCTCATCAACCAGGCCAGACTGGTTTGAACTGACAAATTCTATGGTAACTCAGATAAACGATCTGTACAATGGTGGTAAGAAGAACAGCATCTCAGATTGCTGTTCTGAGATGCAGGTTGATGCTGTTTTGGTGGCACAAGGGGGACCTACACAATATTAGGCAGGTGATTTTACTGTTGTGGCTGATCGTGTGTATATATATATATATATATATATATATATATATATATATATATATATATATATATATACACACACACACACACTGTACAACAGCACAGTACACCTGTACACCTAGTTATTCATGGCGATTATCTAATCAGCCAATCGTGTGACAGCAGGTGCAGTGCATAAAAGCACGCAGATACGGGTCAGGAGCTCCAGTTAATGTGCAGCCTCAGTTTCCTGTTCTTAGCTGACAGTATTGGTACCCTGAGGGGTTTTCTGCTGCTGCAGCCCATCCACCTCAATGCTCGATGTGATGTATGTTCACAAATGCTTTTCTGCATAGCACTGATGAAACGTGTGGTTATTTGGGTCACCTTCCTGTCAGTTTGGACCAGTCTGGCCATTCTCCGCTAGACTCTGTCATAAAAAAAAACATTTAAGCCCACAGAACTGCCTCTTGTTGGATGTTTTTCACACCATTCTGGGTAAATTCTAGAGACTGTTACATGTGAAAATCCCTGGAGATCAGCAGTTACAGAAATACTCAAACCAGCCTGTATGGTACCAACAATCATGCCACAGTCTAATTCACATTTTTTTCCCCATTCTGATGTTTGAATATTAACTGTTGTTCCTGACCCTTATCTGCTTGATTTTATACATTGCACTGCTGCCACACGATTGGCTGATTAGATAATTACATGAAGATGTAGGTGTACATGTGTAACTAATAAAGTGGTCAGTGAATGTATATATTCAATATTTCCATATTTTCTATCACATTTATTTTGCTATTCTAACTTTGCATTTTACAGTATTATTCGCATTTAGCATTGTGTGATCCCTGAAAACCTGTAACCCATTTTTGGGTTGCAAACCACCAGTTGAGAACCAATATGCCAAACTTTGCCCTGTAGATCAAGCAAATTTAATTTCAGCATCTATATGACTGAGATGCATAGTTCACTGCCAAACCTCAGTGTCCACATGGCACCAAGTTAATGATCAAAATGCCTCAACCACACACACACACACAGCACACCCTGTCTGACTGCCCAACCACATGCAACAGAATATTGTGCCAGTTTAGATGTAACATTAGACCCGTTGGGCTGTTCACACCTCTCGTTCTTTTCATTTCAATATACAGAGCTAGTATAGTCATCACAGACAATAAAAATGTATTTCCTGTAGATCTGTTCTCTGGATCCTCGGCCCCAACTGCTCCCACAACAGCCCCCCAGCCTGCTGTTTCAGAGGTCAACCTCCCACCTTCTTTAGGGGCATGTCCACTAGGCCCCACACCCCTCACAAAAGAGCAGCTCTACCAGCAAGCCATGCAAGAATCGGCATGGACACATATGCCCCACCCATCTGATTCGGAAAGAATCAGGTACACATTCCACTGTATGTAGGGTGTACAAACTAATGCCATAATATTTTGCACCCAGGTCAAGACATTAAAAAGCAAGCAGCAGCTCCTGCATATTTACTGTTATACTCTCCTCAAGCCTTAGATGTATGGCATAAATCTGATGCACTGTCCATCTGTTGTAGGCAATACCTGATGAGAAACCCTTGTCCTACACCACCATTCCACCATCAGATGCCCCCACATCATTCGGACTCTATTGAGTTCTACCAGAGATTGTCCACTGAAACTCTCTTTTTCATATTCTACTATCTGGAGGTGTGTTATTTTTATAAGAGAGAATCTTCTATTGGATATTTCAGCAGACTTGAGTCCTCCAACTCTTTCTCTGGGTCTTTTTGTCTTAGGGCACAAAAGCGCAATACCTGTCAGCTAAAGCACTGAAGAAGCAATCATGGAGGTTTCACACCAAGTACATGATGTGGTTCCAACGGCACGAGGAACCTAAGACCATCACTGATGAATTTGAACAGGTAAGAACACATCACTTTTCTCATCATCATCCCTGAATATTAACGTAAAGATGAACATGATTTAATATGGGGGATTTCTCTGCCTGTAGGGCACGTACATTTACTTTGACTACGAAAAGTGGGGCCAGAGAAAAAAGGAAGGATTTACGTTTGAGTACAGATACCTGGAGGACAGAGATCTCCAGTGACTGACAAAGGAAGAGACCGAGAGAGTGATTGCTACGACAGAGAAAACGCTGCTGTTGACATTCCGAGATGAACTCCATGTCGTGGTTAAAGATGGATGTGAAGTTGGCTTATTTCTTTAAAAGAGATGGGGGGGGGAGGGGTTGAGTGCCTGTTTACATGCAAACATTTGAACCTCCTTTAATGTAGAGTATTTATCACCTTCATTTCTGTTCTAACTGAAACCCCCACCTAGCCAAGCGGCTGAAATAAAAGGAACGATTTGGTTTAGGATGCCACAGACAAAATATTTTGCTTGTAGTTTGTGTTTGGTGGAGTGCTGCATTAGCAAGTCTTATCCTCTTAGATGACATATTATACTGACTATGATGTACAGGCACTATGCGAGATTTCGAGTCTAATGCATTTGATTGGTTGTTCTTAGTTCATAGAGCCCCTCTGGGAGTGTGTAGGCACTGTGACTTTGCCTTGCGAGATAATGTGTCGACAATTAAATTGCTATGCAATTGAATTCCTCTCGACCTCCCTACCTTTATCATTACCTAAATGTGGTTTTACTAGACCACAAAGTTGCCGTTAATAGGGTAATGTTCTGTAGCATCTATATTACATAAGTTCGCAAGCAAGGTGGGTTGAAGTTGTCAGTCAGCAAAGTGGCCTGGGATTTATTTGTTAAACATGGCATGAGTGATCTCACTTCAAAAATATCTAATAAAAAGACAGATTAAAATAAATACAAGTTAAATCCTTATCTTTTTTTTTCTCTCGGTGTCCTTTAGGTTGTTCATGGCTGAATATTTTTGTTGTGTGGAAGTATGCATGTTAAAAAAAAAAAAAAACCTTCCCAATTTTGATCAATATTTTTTTAAGTTACATCTCAAAAACTATCCTCATATTCTGCTGGACAGTTTCCCTTACTAAAAAGTCATTGTTCTGTTACGTTTTTTTGTTTGAAAAACCCCACATTGTGACCCGATCCAATGCGAGTTTCCATTCATTTCATTTTCCTCTATTGTTTGGGGAGAATGGTGTGCTCAAACAACACACAAAGTGTCAATTATGATGAGATGGAAAACAAGAATATTTTTTATGCACAGAAGGGCAGCTGATTGCATTTGTAATTGCATTTCTCTCCAAAAAAAAAACATCATCCTTGCCTTTTGACATGGACAGGACAGCATGCGATTACTATATGTCGCTTAGTAGGTTGAGAGGAAAAAGAAAAAAAAAAACAGTTGTAAAATTTCAATAAAATACTTTTGTGATGCTGTGTCAGTGTACTCGTTGTCTCCGCAAACAGTGTTAACATATAATCTACAAAATGATCACATACGGACAAAAATTATGTATTTTAAAGGTGAAGATTTAGGATAAAAAAAAATTAGTAGAGCCCCAGATCCAATCAACAGTGTTGTACGGAATTCAGCTTGGACATTCATTTCAGATGTATTCCTAGTTCTTTAGATAAGAATAGGAATCTTTTTGGGATAAGCAAACACTGACTGGCAGATTGGTGATTGATTGAAGAGCAGGTGGATCACCTGTTGAACCAGTCAGCTAGTGCCTGTGTGTTCTGCGGTCACCCCAAAGCTTTACATCAGTTTCAGAACTGGGAACTATATTAAATGGAGTGGTACCCCAACATTAAAAATGTAAGCGAAATCAAACTATACTTCAATAACTAAAAAAAAAGAATAGGGTTGATTAGTTTAACCAACAGTTCAACAGAAACATAGTCAATCTTTGTATAAAGTACCTTGAATTTAAAAAGTTGTCTGGATCAGATTTACATAAACATTGCATCAGGAGATGCATCAGCTATGTGTCAAATGAACTATGAGTTATTTCCACCCTGTTAGGGACATACAAATGATAGTGTACATTTTTTAAAATCTAAAATACAGTACATATTAAAAAAAAAAAAAAAATCAAATGAAAGGTGTCATTTGGTTCAATGTTTTGTTTTTAAACAAAAACAAAATTATGTTTCATATACAGTATTATGTAATAGTGAAATTTGGCATAGCAGGATTTGCAGGTAGGGTAAGTGGAAGTGACACCAGATTATCTTTTGAAATGCCTTTTTTTTTTTAATTTTTTACAGCTATTTAGTTTTGAGCTGCTTTTTATTATACCCGTTTATGTATTATATAAAGGGCAGAAAACACCCCAAAGCAAAAATCTAAACAAAAGAGAATGTAATAGATCTGTAGTAAAATACATTGAAAAGTTTTAGATGTTACTAGGGTAACAATTTAAAATAATTTGTTAACATTAATGCATTATGTATCATGAACTAATACAGCATTTACTAATCTTTGTTAATAAAATTACAATTGTTTATTGTTAGTTCATGTTAACTAATGGAACATTGTTGTAAAGTTATTAGATTTACATAAACTATTTTTTTAGATGACAGCATTTCAAAAAGTAGCATGACAAATAGCACCTAGGAACATCTCTGCTAGGAACCTGAGTAAAATGCCTATATTCCAAGATTTGCATTACATTGTGTCAATATACATCTACACTTAAAACTAAATCCCCTTAGGATTCAATATCAATCCATATTTTATGTACAACATGAAGCAAGTTTCCTTAAGAACTGAAAAAGGCACATCAAACTGAATGAAAAAGGATTGAAGACAATCCTGGTACTGAACGAGATGACCGACTTCAACATATAATTTCAAGCATTTTAAGGAGTTGTACATAGTGAAAACAACCTACGCTTAATATGCACAATTTCTTTGTATGCATTTAAAATATATATGAAAAAGATGATGTTCACTGGGACATGTTCTCCCTCTTCTGTTTCTCTCACAGAAAGAGGATCTATCCTTGTGCTGTCCTCATAATGTCAACATCCCCACAGAGTGGGTGTGTGACAAGAGTATAAATTAGCAGTTAAAGTGTGAATCTGTTCAGGCTGTCAGAGTACGGGCAGCATCTAACACGCCACCTCACATCTTGTCGTCTTTCTCGCTTCACCTTGAGGAACTCGGCCATGTTGGAGAAATATTTCTGATTGGATTCAGCTACCACCTCCTCCTCTGCAGCCAGTGGGTTCACAATCTCCAGCCCCTGAAAGAGAGCAGTACAGAACACTAAATCCACAAATCAACTAACCCACAGCTGGGATACATGATTGTGGGAAAATCATTTGAAGTTAAAGTGTGTAATTTCTGTGCCACCAAACCGAATTGCACAAGTGTTCTACACCTTTCTATACTTTTTGAACAATTAATTTCCAAAACTGTGTCATGACTTTTCCTATTCTTTTCAGATTTTTAGATTCAATTGAACAACTCACCTCACAAATCAGACATCACTATGGCTTACAAGCATGTTGTACACTACTTTTTATTAATATCAATTACTTTTACAGCCCTGGAAATCGTCATTTGAAATTGTTTTTTTTTTTTTAAATACTAGTATTTATTATAGTATATAAATATGCAATTTACTGGCACAGAAATTACACTTTATTATATAAATGTATTTATATGTCTGTGATTAGCTTTTTTTTTTGTACCTGTAATGGAGTGAACACTACCACTGGAACTGGTCCCAGATGATCAGTCTCTGAGAGTGGACTTCCCACCATACGTCATACTTTTCTTCTGCAATGTCCACTGCAGTAACAAAACATCATGGTCTTCATGCATGGAAATGATCATTAAACAAAAAAAAAATGAAATTCTATAGATATTCTATAAAATTCTGCATTGAACAAAGAAGTAGATTTAAGCCTTCAGCAAAATCCGTCATTCTGTTCTCATTACACCAAACATTTCTCTTACTACTCCCCAATGCATTCTAAATTCACACTACAGTAAGCATCCATACCTGGAGGGACTTGGATATTCTGGTCTTGGTGGAGTCGTTGATCTGAGCTTGTCTCACACTGTCACTGCCGACTTAACCAGCTGACGAGACTAAAGCCCAGATCCTCCTGATAGGCATCATACAGAGAGAAAGGCAGTTTATAATCATGTAGGAAAAAAGCCATAAAGTTTCCAAGCATACAAAAGCAAAAATACTGACTCATGTCAACTCTAAACTCTGCGAATGTCATTCTGTTGGCATGTTTGCTAATTTCTGTCAGACCTAGCCTCTCCATCTTACAATCAATCAATGCAAGATTTAACCAAAACCAATCAAACACATATACTGGTAAATCTCACCAAAACATTTATTTCAACATTATATTGTGCACAAAGAAAATTAAGACATTATTTGAATGACAATCAAAAGAAGTTCAACCAAAAATGAAAATTCTCTCATCATTTACTCTCCCAGATGTGTATGATTTTCTTTCTTCTGCTGAACACAAATGAAAATTTGTAAAAGAATATCTCAGATCTGTAGGTCCATACAATGCAAGTGAATTGTGGCCAGAACTCAGAAGGTCCAAAAAGGACATAAACACAGCATAAAACTAATCCATAGGTCTCCAGTGGTTAATATCTTCAGAAGTGATATGATGGGTGTGGGTGAGAAACAGGAGAGCATTTAAGTCCTTTTTTAACTGTAAATCTACACTTTCACATTCACATTAGTCCACCTACTGGAGATTTCTGGTAAAGATTTAAATATTGATTTGTTTCTCACCCACACCTATCATTTCACTTCTGAAGACATGAAAATAACCACTGAAGTTATATGGATTACATTTATGCAGACTTTGTCCTTTTTGGACCTTCTGAGTTCTGGTCACCATTCACACGCATTGTGAGGACCTACAGAGCTGAGATATTCTTCTAAAAATTTTAATTTGTGCTCTGCAGAAGACAGAAAGTCATACACATCTGGGATGGCATGAGAGTGAGTAAATGATGAGGGAATTTTCATTTTGTTAAGCACCTCCCCAATTCTCATTACTGTAATGTGTCTGGATCTTTTACTTTTAAATTTGTTTGCAATTCTGATTGTTCTCAATAATTGTTCTCATTAGTAATGTAATGAGAATCATCCATCCAGACACTATGATTTTTATAAAAATACACCCCTACTCTTTACGAGAAGTGCCCTGGGATTTTTAATGACCACAGAGTGTCAGGACCTCTCATCCGAAAGACGTTGCTTTTTACAGTATACTGGGGCTTTAGGACCCACACTGACCTCAGGGTGAGCACCACCTGCTTGCCTAACTAGCACCTCTTCCAATAGCAAACTGAGTTACTTGACAGGATTTATGAGGTTCACCCATACACCCATTACTTCCACGCCCTCATGGCCCTCACCCTCCTTCCCCCTCTCTTCTTCCTCTGTCCATCTAGGGGTGCTGGAAGAGGCTTCATCTGCTTGACTGGTGGGGGCTCCTGCATTTATCAAACTTCCACTCAATCTCCTCTTTCAGGTCGAAGCCAACCTGAACACAAACGCAATCAGGTTAATTCATGCAAACTTACACTCTAAAGTGTAAAAGACTCTAAAACAAAGATAGAGTCTATCTTTATATTTATCATATGAAAGGAGTGGATTGTAATGTGCTGTTCCGAGTAATGAGGTGTTCACCTTGCCATCTGCACTCTCATGGAAACTGTCCACACGAGCAGCCAGAGTGCATTTAGCTGAAACCAGACGAGAAACATTCCTCCTCAGATCCTGGAAACATAAAAAATACTAAAGGGGTCATGTGACGCCATGCAAGGATCAGATGTGTGAACAGCGAGCTCTGCGCACTTTGCTATTTTACCACTTTTAATGAGATAAACCAGTGAGATTCAAAACACTCTGTTTCATAACTGTTCTAGGAGGACAATGCGTCACAGAATTCAAAATCCTAGGGCTCTGGAGACATTAAAAGACACATGTGCTCAAACTGATACCAGGGAGTCGATTTAGTCGGGGAAGTGTAATTTAGTCCGAGAAGAGGTAGATGCTGAACATGTCGGCAACACTGACGAAGGTCGTTGATGTCTTGGAGTATCTCGCTGTGATACGTCGATCGATCACTGCCATGGAGGCGAAGTTCTCTGAGATGGATACAAGAGTTGGTGATGTCCAGAAACGGATTGATTATCTGGAGTCATCTGAGAGGGAATTACCTTCTAATCTGCTAGCAACCAAGGTCGATTTGGAGCATGTCTGGGAGAAGTTGGAGGACATGGTGAACCGTAGCCAGCGGAATAACATCTGAATTGTTGGAATTCCTGAGGACGAAGAGGGCAAGGATATGGTGAAATTCTTGGATGGGCTCCTTCCGAATCTGCTCGACATAGCAGGCCATAAGCTGGAAATTGAGCGAGCTCACAAAGTTCTGGCATGGAGATCCATGGAGGGAGACAGGCCCGATCAATTCTGGCCAAATTTCTGAGATCATCCGATAAAGATCTCGTGTTACCCAAGGCAATGAGTAAAGGAAGGCTTTCTTGGAAAAACCTCAGCATTTTCTGGTTCCCAGGCTTTGCGAATTCGACAAGAGAGAAATGTGATCGATTCAAGGAATACAAGAAACTTTTACATCAATGGAAAATTGCTTTTGCACCGATATTCCAAATTGAGAATTGATGCTAAGGAGGGCCGTAAAACATTCACATGACCACAGCAAACAATGTCCTTCATAAAGTCAATGGAGTAAGTAATTTTGTAGTACTCATGTTTCTCACTGATCATTCACTTGTTTGAGGAAATGGAGCATTCTTTCTGTGCTGGTTCAATCTATTGGCTAGAGTTTGTTTTATAGATTATCTTTTGCTGTTTAATTCCGTATCACAATTCCGACTTAAGCAATCCGATGGCAAAGTTGTCGCGGGGGTCCTCGTAGGCATAGACATGGACTGTTTGAGTTTGGAGGGATGTACGCCAGTTTGTTTTGTTCTGGGGGATGTTCGGGTTTTAATGGTCGCACCAATGTTGGAATGTGGTCTTTAAAATCTTGTTTTTGACACACAATCTATTTTTTCTTATACGTAAAATGTTAATATGAATGGATTGTCTTTCTCCACGTGGATTGTGAATGGGCCGGGGCACTCCAAAAAAAGAAGGAAGGTTGTTTCTCTTCTTAAGCGTAAGAAATATGATATTGTTTTTCTTCAAAAAACACACTTTTCTCTGTAGGAAGCAGAAAAATTTTGTAAGATATGGGGTGGGCATTTTTTATATAGTGCTAGCTCGAGTAAGAGCAGGGGAGTCATTACACTGATAAGTAAACATCTACAATTCAAATGCCTCAAACAGAGATTATTTTGACATTAGAGACATTATGTTTTAGCTGAAGTTCAGGGGCAAAGTCTTATTTTGGCTAATATTTATGCACCTAACGTGGATGATCAGGGCTTTTTTATAGATCTTGAAGGATGTTGCAAGCCGCTGGTACCCCTCATGGCATAATATTGGGAGGAGACTTTAATCATTTGTTGGACTCAGTCCATGATCATAGTGAAGCGAAAGTGTGCAAGCCCCCTAGAGCAACATTGATGCTTCATAGGATGTGTAAAAATCTTGGCCTTACAGATATTTGGAAACATTTTAACCCATCTGGTTTATGAATTTTTTTTTACATCTAAAACCCTAATGTCATTTGTTGTTGATTGCTCAATTGGAAACATTTTAGTCTCAGATCACCCCCTTATGTGTTTAGAGCTGTTGCCACATACAGAGAAAAATAAATATATAGTTGGCATTTTAATGTATCCCTCTTGCAAAATCCTGAATTCCGACAAATGATAAAGGCTGAAATCAATGTCTATATGGAGACCAACTGGTCCTCAGTATCCTCTGCGGGCATGGCTAGGCAGACACATAAGGTAGTTCTTTGGGCCGGATCATACAGCATGCCTCATTCACCAAAAAATCCAAAGCACAAGAAATCGGAAATTGCAGTGGCAGAGCTAAAGCGCCAAATGTCGTCTAATGGCCTCAGAGAATTGACCCAATTGAAATACAGAAATAACACTATTTTGTCATGGAAGGTGTAGTTTTGGCTATTATGGGCAAAACAGTCATACTTTGAGTCGGGGACAAGGCAGGAAAACATCTGGCTAGATATATAAAACAGAGTGTCTTTTTCTACCATTCCCTCTGTGAAATCTGCTGGTGGTGAAATATTTGCCATTGATATTAATAATGCTTTTAAAGGATTTTATCTTGATCTCTATACTTCCACATCTTCATCTAATGAAGAGTATATTAGAAACTTTGTAAACTGACGATTGCCTTGGAGGAGCTTGGCGGGGTAATTAAGACCTTGGGGCCAGATTGCTTTCCCGCTGAGTTTTTTTTTAGATCTTATGCTACAAAATTGACTCCACTTTTGCCAGAAGTTTATACGGAATCATTAAAGAATGGAAATCTTCTGCCAACCATGACACAAGCCCAGATCTCTCTTCCATCAGGCAGGCGGTATCGCAGCATCAGGACCCGCACCACCCGACTACATGACAGCTTCTTCCCACAAGCAATAAGACTTTTGAACACATGATCTCTCACAATCAACAATCAGCACTGCACTTTATTAATCTTCATTCTGTCAAATATATTCTCGCTCCCAATTCAATTAGTGTATATATATATTTATACCCTTATCTAGTGTATGTGTATTCTAGCAGACTGACACTGAACTGGTGGCCAGAAAAAAATGCAACCTCTGTTATATGGCGATATTTTGTCTTTAAGATAACAGACACTGAGCAGAGAGAGGTACTGTGCAAAATTTGCAAAATTAAAGTTGCTACATCATGTGGCAACATGTCAAATTTATATCAGCACCTGAAACAGCACGGAGAAAAGTATGATGAATGCATGACTGTGAAAGCCCAGATTAGTAAAGAGACAGCTGAACAAAACAAAGAACAACCTGTAAGTCGAACAAAACAACATTACTAACATTGTCAAAGCAGTGGAGCTTAATCAGTGGACTAGATTCTAGTGCTTTGGGCAGACTTTATCTGGCCATCTGGAAGTTAAATTGATTAATCATTTGTTATTAGGCTTTTTTATACTATACTTTTAAGAGTACAGCAATTAATCATGGTGTTTGGGGTAGTTGTACAGTCCATTTAAGAATACAATTATTTTAAATACAGTGTAGAATTCTGTGTGCCACAAAGCATACTATGAGTGGCTTATTTCATTTAGGGCTAATTATTAGCATGAAACATAATTCTGTAAGATTTAGTTGTGTGTAAAGGACACATCTGCCACAGCTATTTGCCTACTACTGCACTACCATTCATTAGGCTTAGAGTGGTGACATGATATTAATATTAACTGTGTGTTTGTTTTTTGTAATATTTGTATTGCTGTTTTATGCTATTAGTATGGAATTGGGCAGTAATCAGAGTGTGAATATTAAAAGTTTTGCAATGTCACTGAAGTAAATGTTTTGTCTTTTTTTTCACACTCTTATTCACAGAAAATGCTCTGAAAGATAATGCAAAATGCATTAACAGGGCTATAGGGATATGCAGGAAGATGGTGGGCCACTTTCCCCCATAGCTGGAAGAAAAGCTAAACAGAACCACATGAGACTACGCAGACTAAATAAAATACCTATATAAAGTGCACGTGCAAACGTGTGCAAAAAGTATGGGACAGTACAATAAATTACTAACAATGAACAGGACAATAGGCAGAGTGAGAGACAGTGCAGCGCCGACCAGTACACAGTAGTGCAAAAAGATGACATTTTCTAAAAATGCCAAATGTAAACATAAACATACTATGAGATAGTGCTCTATGGACATAGCAGTTATTGAAGTAGCAGACAGTTATAAAGTGACAGTAATTAAAGTGCAACTCAGGGCATGTGTTTGTGTGTCAAACTAGTCTCTGAGTATTGAGGAGTCTGATGGCTTGGGGTAAGCAGCTGTTACACAGTCTGGCCGTGAGAGCCCAAATACTCAGGATGCTCTCAATAGTCCCTCTATAGAATGTGATGAGGATGGGGTGTGGGAGATGTGCTTTCCTCAGCCTTCGAAGAAAGATACGCTGCTGGGTTTTCTTGGTAATAGAGCTGGTGTTGAGGGACCAGGTGAGGTTCACCGCCAGGTGAACACCAAGGAATTTTGCACTCTTGACGATCTCCACAGAAGAGCTGTCGATGTTCAGCAGAGAGCATTCACCTTGTGCTCTCCTAAAGTCAACAACCATCTCTTTTGTTTTGTCAACAGTCAGGGACAGGTTGTTGGCTCTACACCAGTCCGTTAGCCGCTACACCTCCTCGCTGTACGCTGACTCGTCGTTCTTGCTGATGAGACCCACCAAGGTCGTGTCATCGGCGAACTTGATGTCGTGAGTCAGCAGAGTGAACAGCAGTGGACTGAGCACACAGCCCTGGGGGGCCCTTGTGCTCAGTGTGGTGGTGGTGGAGATGCTGTTCCCGATCTGGACTGACTGAGGTCTCCCAGTCAGGAAGTCAAGGATCCAGTTGCAGAGGGAGGTGTCCAGGCCCAGCAGATTCAGCTTTCCAATCAGGTGCTGGGGAATGATTGTGTTGAATGCTGAGCTGAAGTCTATAAACAGCATTCGAATGTATGAGTCCTTTTTATCTAGGTGGGTGAGGGCCAGATGGAGGGTGGTGGCGATGGCGTCGTCCGTTGAACAGTTTGGATGATACGCGAACTGCATTGGGTCTAATGAGGGGAGCAGCTGGGCCTTAATGTGCCTCATGACGAGCCTCTTGAAGCACTTCATGATGATTGGTGTGAGTGCTACGGGACTGTATTCGTTGAGGCAGGACACTGAAGACTTCTTTGGCATGGGGAAAATGGTGGTGGCCTTGAAGTACGTTGGAACGACGGCGCTGCTCAGAGAGATGTTGAAGATGTCGGTAAGAACATCTGCCAGCTGATCTGCACATCCTCTGAGCACTCTGCCAGGAATGTTGTCTGGTCCAGCAGCCTTCCGTGGGTTGACTCTACATAGAGTTTTCCTGACATCCGCTGTGGTAAGACAGAGTATCTGGTCGTTGGGAGGAGGTGTGGTCTTCCTCGCCACCACGTCGTTCTGCACTTCAAACCGAGCGTAGAAGTCATTCAGGCAACTGATGTTGTCCTGTAGTTGGTGACAGCCTGGATGCCCTACCACATGCGCCGCGTGTCACCGCTGTCTTGGAAGTGACTGTGGATTCTCTGGGCATGTGCGCGCTCTGCCTCTCTGATGGCCTGGGACAGTTTGGCCCTCGCTGTTCTTAGGGCTGCCTTGTCGCCTGCTCTGAAGTCAGAGTCTCAGGTCCTCTGCAGCGTGTGCACCTCCGCAGTCATCCACGGCTTCTGGTTGGAGCGTGTGGTGATGGTCTTGGAGAAAGTGACATCATCAATGCACTTGCTGATGTAGCTGGTCACTGATGCTGTGTATTCCTCCAAGTTGGTAGAATCACCATAAGTTGCAGCCTCCCTGAACATGTGCCATTCAGTACACTCAAAACAGTCCTGAAGAGCAGAGATGCTTCTGAAGCGGTTTTGTGCTTCTGACAAGCGGTCTGTATGCTGGAATTAGCATAACAGAGATGTGGTCTGAGTAGCCGAGGTGGGGGCGGGGCTCCGCCCGATACACGCCTGTAAAGTTTGTGTAAACAAGATCAAGCGTGTTCGCCCCTCTCATTGCACAGTCCACATACTGATGGAATTTAGGGAGCACTGTCTTGAGATTCGCATGGTTGAAATCTCCGGCGACCATAAACAGTCCGTCGGGGTGAGCGTTCTGCAGTTTGCTCATAGCCCCATACAGTTCACAGAGCGCTTCCTTAGCATTAGCGCTGGGGGGAATGTAAAGTCCAGTTATGATAACAGTGGTGAAATCCTGTGGTAAATATAAAGGTCTGCATCTAACAGTCACAAGCTCCACCAGCGATGAGCAGTAGCTCTTCTTGCACCATTCCGTGTTGATGTAAACACACAAGCCACCACCGCGAGTCTTACCGCAGAGAGCTGCATTTCTGTCGGCACGAAACGAGGCGAGCCCATCTAGCTGAATGTCGGCATTCGGAACTCTGTCGCTGAGCCACATCTCCGTGAAAACAAAGACGCAGCAGTCACTAAACTCACGCTGCGTAGCCTGCTAGAATCGGATGTAGTCCAGTTTATTGTCCAGGGAGCAAACATTTGAGAGCAGGATAGACGGGAGAGCCGGCCAGCTAGGGTTTGTTTTTAGCTTAGCATGGTTTTTGATCCAAGATGGCGGCGCGGTAGCACGCAGCGGCCACTCTGGATCCAAAATGGTGCTATTTTTCTTTAAAAAACCCTGACTTTTGCGGCACATGGACATCGGAGCAACTGGTGTTCGTGTCTACCAACGCCACACTGTGTGGAACACAATGGGGTTAATGATAATGATAGCAAGAGTCCCGGGAGCAGCAAAATGCTTTGCCCAAGGTTCTCTGTACAGACCGCAAAGTGCGACACCTAATGCCCTCATGGCAGGACCTGGAGGTCCTGGAATCTGTGAACAAGGCAATCACCCCAACTCCAGGACTTCACGGATGCCGTCAGGTGAACGTTATGTGAGCATATCTTGCGTAAAGCCTGCTATGCATATTCTAAACACCTCAGTGCTGGCTGAAGAGAAAGAGGAAACTGACCAATCACTGAAATCAAAAATTCTGAACTACCTGAGAAACATGAAGTCATACAGTACCTGCTAAATATGTCCACTTTCCTAGACCCAACGTTCCGAGACCCAGACCTTAAAGGAACGAGTCATCTATGAGTTGATAGCGAGTGAAACCACAGTGTTTACTTAACTGGTAAGAATTCCATGTAACAGATTTCTAAAATATGTGCATTTTTTATTTGTTTCAGGAAATTCACCAGCAGCAGTCTGTAGCCCAAAGCACTGCAGTGATGGAGAAGGATAGCCAGGATGTGGAAAATCCACCTGCTGCTAAAACCAAAAAGAAAACAGCCAGTTTCTTCAAGGAAACCACACGCACAACGCCAACAGCATCACAGTCAACCACATTTGATCCCATAGTACAGTTTAGGGAAGCAGTGGCTGCTGAACTCAATGCTTACATTTAACATGCCATGTGTAGACCATGGAGAAGATCCACTGAAACAAAATAAAATTCCCTAGGCTATGCAAACTAGCACAGAAATATCTGTGCATACAAGCAACAAGCTCTGCATCAGAGAGAGCTTTTAGCACTAGTGGTAATGTTGTATCAAATCAGCGCTCCTGTCTAAAACCAACAAGGTGGATATGCTTGTTTTTTGGCAAAGAACTTCGCAAGTGATAAGTTTAACTTTTTAGAAAGAGGATTTGGAAGTACCAGTTGGTCATTTAAAAAACAACAACAACAACAACAGTTGTAGTGGTTTGAGTGAACCACACTTTTATATCCAGTTTCTATTTCAAAAGAGTTTATACAAAGTATGCTAAATCCTGCTTAAATGTCCCTGTTTGTTTGGACAGTCATATTTTCATGAACATTTTTATGTTCCTATTTATTTTATTTGGCTGTACTACTGAGAAAATAACAAGTTTGCAGTAATGCAAAGATGTTATTGTTATTTAATTTTGTAAAAATATTATATTAAATTGAAAACACAGTACATTTATAGTTGTTGTTGTTGCTAGTTTGTATGTTTGAGTTGAGAAATACACATTTCAGCATTATCAGTAATCTGTGTGTGCATTTTCCTTGACAACCAAGCAAGTTCACTCATGATACCATTTGTTTATTATATCCCAAAATCGCAATATTGACCTCAATAATCACAATAGGACATTTTCCCCATATTGTGCAGCCCTAGTAGAATGGCATTATCTTTTTAAGATTTGAAAATATACAGGTTCGGGAATACTTTTATTGGATGGATTAAGTTACTTTATAGACACCCGGTAGCAGTGGTTCAAACGAATGGATTAATGTCAGATTATTTTACTCTGTATAGGGGCAGTAGGGCTGCAACTACCGATTATTTTGATAATCGATTAAACTAATTATTATTAGAACGATTACTTCAATGATTAATCATTAGCTCTTAACTGATTATTCAGATTGTGTCCTGACTTAAAAGGTTGTATTAAACGTGCTTACAACAATAAAGTGGACAAAATTATCTTTTAAAAATACCTCTAAATGACATTCACTGAATTAAAGGAAAAAATAATTTTATTAAAGGATTAGTTCTTCACTTCTCACCGGAGTTTACGCTACGCCTACGTCATAAGCCCGAACTCGACTCTCTCGTGAACGCAAGGACGGCCATTACCGGAAGCCACTGATTATAGTTTATAAAGTTATAAATATGGATATTTTTCTTACAAAAATGCATCGCTTTGCTTTGCTTCAGAAGACCTTTATTAATGCCCTGGAGCTGTATGGATTACTTTTTTGATGGATAGATGCGCTATTTTGGGCTTCAAAATCTAAGGTACCATACACTCCCATTATAAAGCATGGAAGACCCAGGGTATTTTTTTATATAACTCCGACTGTGTTTGGCTGAAAGAAGAAAGTCATATACACCTAGGATGGCTTGAGGGTGAGTAAATTATGGGATAATTTTCATTTTTGGGTGAACTAACCCTTGAAGTTTAATTCAGTAAAGAAATTAATTGCAAAACATCCAATTGTTATCAAGTGTTTTTGTCTTGTTTTCCATTTAAAATGGTCTAAAAATCCTAAAAAGAAGATACATTTACTTATGTATCAATATATAAGATATTTAGATTTGCTTTAAGAGGATGTATCATAAATATAAGTGTATTTTGTATATACACGTGTATTTTTTTTCACTTGGTTATACTTCTGCAGTGAAGTGTATAATGGGGCGAAGACTACCTCTCTCACCTTTCTGTTCACTTCAATCCATCTTTAACTCACAAGAAACAAACTCTCTCTTATTAATATTAATCTTATTAATATAAAGCTGCATATTGCTAATTTTCTTCACGTTAAGAAATGCACAATGACATATATTCATTGTGATTCATACATATATTATGATTCAATAAGTTGCAAGTCATCACATTATAATCTAGCAGCAGCAAGCGTGTGTGAGATGGCTGAGCATCACCGCGACAGAGTGTGAATCAGCCAGATGCAGTTTCAATCTCCCCCTTAGACCGGGACATTCGCTCAGCTCATAGAAGAGGTGCTGACCACACAGAGAAATGCCAGTTTCGGAGTTTGTAGTTAATTACATGACCTGCTTCCATATTATTTGAACTTTAATAAAGCTATAAGGCATTAAAACTGCATTTAAGATGTAACCCCTGGGTTTCCTTTAAAGAGCTCCGGCTCCGCTTATTCCATAATGAGAGTGCTTCTGTATTTATTCATTTGGTATTTTTGTATAATAATTCCCTCATACTTTGCTACGAACATAAGCTGAAGCTGTTTGGAAAGTTTATAGTGCATCTGGACTGTGAGCCGTTCCTCTCCTCAGTCAGGCACGAGCTGCAGTGCTGCTCTCGCATGTCATCATTACAGTTTAATGTGAACTTACATTACTTTAAATGAGATTAAACGACAATTAGACGATTACAATTTTAGGCAACAGTTTTTTTTATAGTCGACATTGTCGACCAATCGTTTCAGCCCTACCCGGCAGGGTTGCCCTCTTTCCCCTTTATTATTCTGTCTTGCCCTGGAACCATTAGCAGCCACTATGAGGAGGAGGAGGATTTTCCAGGGGTGGTGGCACATAAACTTTTGCTTTACGCAGATTATATTTTATTATTTGTCTTCAACCCAACTAAATCTATGCCTTGCCTCCACAGATATATTAATTCATTTTTAATTTCTTGGGATACAGAGTTAATTGGTGTAAATCCGAAGCTTTGGCTCTGACAGAGTACTGCCCGGTAACAGCTTTTCAGCCAGGGGCCCAAACAGGGCATTAAGTATTTGGGCATTTCATTCCCAGAAAATTTGTGTGATTTAGAGTTAAATTTGATCCTTCAATAAAAGGTTTGAGCGATGTGGGCAGGTGGGCTTCATTACATTTATCTATGATTAGTATGGCTGTAACGATACACAAAATCCACAGTTCGGTTCACACCTCGATTTTTGAGCCACGGTTCGGTTCATACCTCGATGTTTTTTTATGTTTGGTGGTGAATAAGAAAAAAAAGAGTTGGAGTTGGCTGGTAACTTCATTTGAAAGGCATTAGGAAGAGTAACCTACTGATGTTAAGATTTCTTCCGTGTACCGCTTAGATCAATGTCGGGATGATGTCTTCTGATATGCGTGTGCATATTTGATGTGTTGCCCGTCACCTGAGAAGGTTTTGTCAAACACTGACGGCAAATTTTATGAAACCACTAAAAAGTGGTCACATGACACGTAGTTAGAAGACGCTTAAACAAGTTTAAAAACATACTTGCCTTAACTTACTAACTAAATAGAATAATCATTTCATGATTTACATGTAATGTTTACTGTGAAACGAGAAAATTCATTTTGTTGTAGTGGAATTTTATTTGGCAGGCTGCTGGGGTTAGAGAGGGGCGTGTCGCGGTTATCTCTTCTCGAACCGCAACGGGGGATTGTGGATGTTTGTATTGTGATTTTGGTTGCGGTTCACGTATCGTTACAGCCCTAATGATTAGGAAGTTTAATGTTATAAAAATGAATTGTATTCCAAAATTCAATTACCTGCTACAGTCTCTCCCTATAGATTTGATAGCAAAGCGAAGTCCTTCATTTGGAATGGTAAACGTCTGGTTTATTCTTCCTCCCTGTCACACTGCTTTGTTGATTGCAGCTGTTCATTATTGTAGATTAACTTTTCATTTCAATAAGTTACATAGGCTGATTGGCAAAGGAAATTTTGTTTAATTATTATGTATCAGACGTTTGGCTCATTGGTAGCTTCCACCTGAGGGAGCCCCTCCCTCATTCTGTATTGAACAGGAAGATCTTGCCCCTATTTTGCCATTGGAAAGCCTTTCTATTAAACAAACCGGAGAAGTTACACCCCCTTATCTCACATTTGCACTCGGTATGTACAAACGTGTTCAGAGCGTTTAATTCTGACATTTAGTTAAATGTTGCCTCGAGCATATGGCTGAACCCAAAATAATGTATAGTAAGTCCCCTTTCTACTGGTCAGAGTGGATTGTGAGCAGGTTAATACGCTTGGTGACCTATATGAGAGTGGAGTGTAGAGATCCTTTGAAAATATGATTCAACATTTTGGGATTCCCAGGTCTCAGTTCTTTAGGTACTTACAGCTGCGCCACCTGCTCTGTACTTTTTTTGGGAGTAGCATACACTCCCCTAAAGCGGCAGATACTCTGTGAGTGGTGATTACTGCATTTGGAAAAGGTCATGAGGCATCATTGTATTACTCCCTGCTAATTCAGAGTCTGGGAGACCGAGCTTCGGCTTTTCTCAAGAGATTATGGTAGAAAGATTTAAACTTGGTATTGGAGGAGGGAGTATGGGCTAGGATTCTAAAAAACATCAAGTCTACATCTAGAGATGCAAGGATGCACCTTATGCAATTTAAGATTCTATATAGATTCTATTGGACCCCCTCTAGATTGTATAGGCTTGGCCATAGACACCCACCTGCCAATCAATGCCAATCAGAAGATGGGGACACAGCTTTGGTTGAGGGTTCAGAGTTTTATGCGTTACATATTAGGCACTCAAATTTCATATTGTCCCAGACTGTGTATTTTAGACAGTGGACGGTCATTAATATAGGGGATAGGTGTGTTTGGGAGGGGAAGGGTTTCATTTTATATAATTTGTTTCTACATTTTCTGTTATGTTTATTTAAATTGTTGAATGGAATCAATAAAAATAGTTAAGAATAAAAAGAATAATGTAATGCTGTATTACAACTTTAACAAATGAAAGCAAAAATGTTTATGCTCACTGGAGGCAGAGACTGTACTATGTCACAGTGGTAGATGTAGCCGGTGTGGGACAGCAGGGAATTGCTGCTGAATCCAGACAGAATCTTTCACTGAGCTCCCAGCAACATCAGATAACATGCAGGCATCTTGGACAGGTTAGTCAACCCACCAGCAATACCTAATATGACAGAGAGAGGAAGTTTACATGTGGTTGTGAAAAATAGACAATAATTTTACTGAGACAGATTAAGCAAACTACTTACATGTAGTTGTATTGTACTTACACTTATAGTTCTCCCAAAAATACAAATTCTCTCATCACTTACTCAACCTCATGCCATCCAAGATGTGTATGACTTTCTTCTGCTGAACACAAATGAAGATTTTTAGAAGAATATTTCAGCTCTTTCGGTCCATACAATACAAGTGAATAGGCACCAAATTTTTGAAGCTCCAAAAGCACAATAAGGCAGCATAAAAGTAATCCATAAGACTCCAGTGGTTAAATCTATGTCTTCTCAAGCGATATGAGAAGTGTGGGTGAGAAGATAAATATTTTTTCCCCAAAATATTTTTATTGAATTTTGCATAGACAAACAAATTGCTTTTGCATCAGTAATCTGAATGGGTCAACAGCAGATCAATATTCAAGTCCTTTTTTACTATCAATGTCCACTTTCACATTTGTTCTTTTGTTTTTGGCAATTTGCATTTGTTGTGCATATCACCACCTACTGGGCAGCAAGGAGAATTTACAGTAAAAGTGGGATTAAAAATGTATTCGTTTCTCATCCACACCTTTCATATCACTTCTGAAGATAGAGGTTTAACCACCTTTATGTGAATTATGTGAATTTTGGAGTTTCAAAGTTTTGGTACCCATTCACTTGAATTGTATGGACCTACAGAGCAGAGATATCTTCTGAAAAAATCTTAATTTGTGTTCAGAAAAAAGAAAGTCATACACATCTGGGATAGCATGAGGGTAAGTAAATGAGAGAATTTTAATTTTTGGGTGAGCTATCCCTTTAAAGTACTGCATTTAATTACATCTGTATTTAGACTGTTAACTTTACTCTTACCTCTAAACACAACACCAACCCCCAACACTAACCCTACCCCTACTCTTAAACCTACTCATGCCTCAACCTCAGTAGCAGAAAATGTGAACCTTGTGAGAATTTTGCAGAACAAGTTACAGGGTTACGATTCACTCATCTCAAGATTCAGTTCATGATACTGAATCACGTTTCATTTAGAATGGTCAATTCCCTCTACTTAGTAGGTCCTCGTGTTGCCATGGTTACTCACCTCAATCCGGGTGGTGGAGGACAAGTTTAAGTTGCCTCTACTTCGGAGACCATCAATCCGTGAATTTTATCAATGGCTCATTGTGCATGTTTCTGCAGAGACTCTGCATGTGGAGGCTCATGCTACTGTCCGTGATCCATGCACAACTCATGACGCACCCCATTGAAAGCGAGAACCACTAATCATGACCACAAGGAGGTTACTCCATGTGACTCTACCCTCCCTAGCAACTGGGCCAATTTGGTTGCTTAGAAGACCTGGCTGGAGTCACTCAACACAACTCCAGTGGTGGTAGCCAGCATCAATACTCGCTGAGCTACCCAGGCCCCCGTGGTTGTGGAAACCATTTGTGAAAAGAAAGTGATGGCATGCCAGCAAAATTCCAGAAGTACAAAGACAAAAACTCTACAAAATCATACTCATTAAGATATGTAAGAATAAAACTGATCTTACAGTCCATCCGCAGTCCAGTAAATGTTACACATTAGTACCCAAGCAGTAAGTATAACTGTACACTCACCCTTGTGTGGTTGAGGCTGTGACACTGACCACCATGATGGTGGCATTGGTCAGGATCTTCAGGAGGGTCTCACTGTTTTTGCACATCTCAAGATTGCTGCCCAGCTCCTGAAGACCAACAAGAGAACAAAACATACAAATTTGCATTTTACTTAAGCCCCATTTATGAAAAACAACTGATTTAAGAAAGTAACTCTTAACAAAACTCTTCACCACTATAGGAAAAACAATTCGCTCAGCGCCTAAAATGGGTTATTTGTTAAAATATGTATAAATGTATGCTCCTAAATACTGTGATGAGTTTCTACATACTGTACCTTAACAGTTCTGATATAGTCTAGTGCATTTGGCACCAGAGACTCCAGTTCTGGAAACCTTTTGGAGTACTTGTCACAAACACATTTTTTAATGATATCTGAGGAGGAAATAAAAAAGGAAGTATTGTTCCATGCTTCAAGATTTTCAATGAAATCTTGCAAAATAACATTAAAGGGGCCATGACATGCTTTCTTATTTTAATATATTCCTTGAGGTTCATTTATAATATTAGTAAAGCTTTTTTTTGCACTAAAAACAGTCATATTTGTAAAACATGATCCTTTTCACTCTGACCCTTTGTCAGAAACACGGGGGTTTTGGTGCTGCTTCTCCTTTAAGACTTGAGAGTTAACGCCACTGTTCTGATTGGCTTTCTGCTCTTGACTGACCTGCTCTCTCCATGCCATCTCACTGCTCACCACTACTGGGTGGGGCTACTGAAGTGATAAGATCAAGTAGGCTTTGATGTGTTTTTACCTGTCAACACTCCCGTATTTCACACCCAACTCCTCCTGTTTTGTTATTTCTCCCGGGAAACTCCCGTTAATTGTATGGCCCAAACCTCTTTATATGAATAATCACATCAATATATTATTCCAAGGTTGTCCAGTTGCCAGATCTTGTATGAAATGCATCATACTTACACAATCAACACATCATAGAAATTTCAACCCATTTGTGACCTCAACCTGGCAACCTACAACCCAGTTGCGCTGTTGATATATGCGCAGGTAGTAGATGCGGGAAGTTGAATCAAGCATCACTGGTAGATGGGAGGAGAAGACTTAGCTGGTGCTCCGGCAAAAAAAACAATATATACATGTAAATTTAGCAGCTGAATGGAAGAATTTAATTTAATATCTCGAAGCTATATCGACAATACCCACACCTTTTGCAAAGTGTGTCACACTGATTTTAACATCAGACACGGTGGGAAATATTACGTTACTCACTACATTAAATCACAATGGCACAATTTGTATGTATTTAGACTGCCTTGGCCATCCAGCAACCCACCCCACCTCAAAGGTCTCCCAGATTTTGGTACCCAAATGTTGACAGGTATGTGTTATGGAGACGGTCAGATACCAATGTCTACCACAGTGTGACATCACAATGCAGAGGAAGTCAAGAACTAATTGTTTTGGTAGTTTGGTTTCAACAAATCCTCTTTTGCAGAGAGGAGAAAGTTAAGTCAAGGAACAAGATTAAGGAACATATAATTCCACATGTCATGTCACCTCTTAACAGTATAGTGAAAATTGTGGCTTTATTTACTCATCTTTATGTAACTCCAAAAACTATTTGCCATATTTTCTCCATGGAAAACAAAAGGAGATGTCAGGCAAGATATTAGCCTCGGTTACCATTCACTTTTATTGTATGGGAACATGATGCAGTGAAACTAAATTGTGACTAAGACTACCATACTGCCCAACATCTCTTTTGTCAGATGGAAGAACTCCAAGAATTACAGATTTGGAACAGCAGAAGGATAAGTAAATTGTGATAACATTTTCTCTTTTAGGTGAACTATCCTTTTAATACAAAAATATATTGAAAACTCACTAAGTTAATTGTCCATTTCCACAGTCAGACTGTTGGTGGTGACAATGAGTCTGTACTCTGGGTCTGCCTCAACAGGTCCAGACACTGAAGAAAGTGGAAAAACATTAACACATTTAGTCAAATTAATATAGTATGTAAAAACTTTAATTTAGAGCATGTCCCGTTTAAAGCAGGCGGTCACTCACCTTCTGAATTATTGCGTTGATTTCCATCATAAAGACATTTTATCCATGATTTCAGCAAACTGTGGAAGGCCAAGAAGTGGTCAGTTACTTCAGTAGTTATTTAGTTACAATTAGAAATCATTATGATTAAAATAAAAAGCAGGCAAAAACTCACTGGTTTGCGGTGTTTTAGTTTTGCTATGGATGTGACGCTATCGTCCCACTGTAATCCACCTGCATCCCCTTCGGTATGTCCTCATGTCCCCGATCTGTTTGACTCTCCCCGGGTTCCCCATCACTCTCATCGCCATCCCCACTGGCATACAGCCCGTCTTCTTCATCTCCTGCCTCCTCCAAAGAGGCAACTTCAATGGTAAGAAGTTGGTAAGCAAGCAAGCAGCTTGTCTTCTAAAGATATCTATGAATATAGAATGACTCTTTAGAACCAAGAGGACCTCACGACTAAACAAACACAAGCTTACAAACGAACGAGTAATAGCACCGCAGCATGAAACCAAAAACAAACACCACAAATACAAGATTATTTAAAGAAAACGCAAAGTTTATGCCATTTATATTTATTTAAATGTACTAAATAGATGAGATAAGACAAATTTGTTCTATTTTTTATTTTATTTTTGCTAAAATGTCTTGAAATTATTTTTCAGAGCAAAATAAAATCCATCCATCATTGTTACATTTTCATAGAAAAGAGTCCTTTTACTTCACACATCAAAATAAATGATCAATAAATTACAAATAGAACCAACAGTGTTCTAACGTGTGCCTAACAAACCACTCACTGATATCATTGAAGTTGCAGATTGAGCGCGTCATTTCTTTTGCAGTAAAGGCTTCTGGGAAATGTAGTCTTTATGAACGTCGCAGTGCGTTCTAATTCCAATTTTTATTTGATCTCGCTCGTTATTTATCGAAAAACGCGTTAAAAAGTTAAAAAACAAAAGCATGAATACTGCAAGAAATTAAAATCACAGAAAAAAGATATTATAAGAGAGAACAATTTATTGTCATCAAACAGTTCAATAAATGTTTCACAGTTTCCATGTTATTTTCACTCCCTCTTTACAGAATAATAAGAAACTTCTAAATGAAACAGATGCTGAACATGAGTACCTCAAACATTTGCATGAATGATGAGATCAACAAATGAAAATGAATAAATAAGTCAACTAATTGTTTTTCATGCCAAGCAACAATGACTGCTTAATACATGAGCAAAGGAAAAGCTAATATCAGATACATTCTTAAAAAAATAACACCTGCAAAAGACACATTATAGATACACTAGACTGACATCTAAATAGCAAAATAAGAGAAAACATTTCAAAGAGTTTTATGCAAGGATATGTTTGAGGCTGTTGTTAAAAGGATTAATTGGCAAATGCCATAAATCCAAAATAATTTGATGCAAAGTAAATATGCAACTTACTTGAATTTATTAAGTGAATCTGGCCAACATACAAACAAATATTTAAATAATAAAAGCATATGCAGATTATACAAGTAAACAAATGAGATAAAGAAATAAATAACATCTTGCAATAAAAATTCTGCATATAAACATAGCCGTTTTTGAGCATTCTGAAGAATACATTTAAAATAAATGGCTTTAAAATGAGTTTTTATTCTGTTGAAATTTAATTTTTAGTTTTTACAAATGCTAAATGAGAACTGCACTGTTATGATTTTGAGAGATCATTTCCCCCTCAATCAAAACTACAATAATGACTGCAATGAGAACAAATTTACAATGTCAATATTTCTAAGCTCACAAATAGACAGGTACTGGTCAGAGAAAGTGCACCCCTACATTTAAGGGGAATAAAATACAAATGTACTTCAAGAAGCCATGAAAACAGAACAGTTAAGCTGGTACATAATTAGACTCCCATTGCATAGCCGAAAAGTACATGTCTGATGTTACTTAATTCCAAGGTTTTTGGCTGTTTGGAAGGTACTTCCTAAGTGTGGCATGGATTCACCACTCCAGCTGCTGCAGTGGGTAAAACCTGGACTGCCTCCAGCCTTTAGAAACAAGAGTTCTTCCTTTTCTTGTAATAATAGCAATAAAAAAAAAAAACTCCAGGAGTCGTCATAGATACCGATGACAACAGGGGTCACTCATTCATTCCAAGGGGGGTAAATTTAGTTCAGGTGTTTGGGGAAGAGTAGTACGTCACATTAAATGTGGGTCATCGGCAGGGCTTACTGTAAACCTTGATGATGAGCCAGAAGTGACTCCAGTTGGGGATCTTGGCTTCACTTCATGGTCTTTACTCTTTGCTGCCTTGTGGCTGCCCATTCCTGGAAAAAAAAATTGCGAGATTGGCAAGATTTAAAAACATTCTGAGTAATCTTAAAACTCTAATAAATATACTCTGACCATTGGTGTATATGTCATATATGGCATATACATATTCTGTCCTTGTTTATATGTTATTATCACTGCTGAAATAAATGTAGTGTGAAATATCTTTCAAATGCATGACTGCGAGTCGGTCATAATCAGGCAAAAATCTGAATGTAGATAATGCTGACATGGATGATACATTCACAAGTATGAATCCTTGCAATTCTCATTCTTTATAAAAAAAAAAAAGTACTATCCAGTGTAAAATGTCTTAAATATGATACAAAACGTTTTGAGATTAAAATGCAAAACAGCACGTTGATAGTGCTGACACATGGTACAGTACCTGTTACTTTTCTTAGTGCTGGCTAGGATGGGCCAATCACAGTCATTTATTATTACTGGATGAGGATTTTATAAATAGTTTTGTAAATACTGCTAAGGCGGATTTCCAGTCACAGGTATGAATCCTTGAAATTATCAGTTTAAACTCTCCAGTGTAAAATGACTGCTATGAGATATTAAACGATCTGAGATTTAAATGCGTTTGCGGGGAGGATTCAGAGCATCAAGTGCCCCATGCAGGAATAAAATGTTTTGTCTCAGTGGCTGACAACATGCAATTTCGGTCTGTAGGCCTGTTCCTTAAACAAAACTATCATATACATTTTGAAAACATGAAATATATCACATGACTCATATGTGGAGTCAGTGGAGATGTTAATAGGTGCCATAGAAATGATCATTTGTTGTTTTCTGGGTAAGAAAATAGACCGGCAGGAATTTCAGATGAGCAGGTAAGAATTGTAATTTTCTGGAAGGGTTAATGTTTCTGAATGAAAACTTTTTCTGAATGTTTGATATGATACACAGAGCAAAATATTTAGCAGTGTGATATGAATATGATTTTCTATTTATACTGTGTGTGCATTAATTTGAACTGTTTATGCACAGTTTAATGTGTTGTAATGAAACAATCTTATGATCATAAGTGCTTGTGAACTCATTATACAGGGATGTGCCGATGACTGACAGGGTATTGGCCTACACTGTAGATGTTCATGATGCACTCCTGTTATAATTACAACATAAGGATATGCTTTCATTATTTCCTAATGTCAGTACTAACTAAGACAGACAGACAGATGGACAGACAGACAGACAGACAGACAGAGAGAGAGATGAATGTTAGATTTATATAGCGCTTTTTCTGACACCACACTCAAAGTGCTGGATGATGCGACAGCAGCTATAGTGCGCCAGTATGCTCACCACACACCAGCTATTGGCGGAGAGGAGAGAGTAGAGTTATAGAGCCAATTAATGGATGGTGATTATTAGGAGGCCTTGATTGATAAGGACCAATGGGGAATTTGGTCAGGACAATGGGGTTACACTCCAACTCTTTACGAGAAAGCCCCTGGGATTTTTAATGATGACAGAGAGTAAGGACCTCGGTTTAAAGTCTCATCTGAAAGACGGTGCCTTTTTTCAGTATAGTGTCCCCATCACTATACTGGGGCATTATGACCCACGCAAACCTAAGGGTGAGCACCCCCTGCTGGCCTCCCATACACCTCTTCCAGCAGCAACATTAGTTTTCCCAGGTCTCCCATGGAGGTACTCAACCTTGCTTAGCTTTAATGGTTAACCAATCTTGAGCTACAGGGTGATATGGCAGATAGATAATGTTTTTCTAAACATGCTACTTTTGTGACTGTGACATCATTATAGCATTGCATTTATAAAAAGTTTAGCAAATCAGACCCAGATTATGACATCTGATTAACACACTTACCAAAACTATCAGTGTCCGGGGGCTTTTCGTGGGGAGATGAACTACCAGATCCAGAACTCAGTTCATTGGTTGGAGTTTCCTGCCATAAAGAGTTTTAGGATAAGAAAAAGTAACATGACAGATAAGGAAAAGTAACATGACAGAAAATGCATTAGATTACTTTAAGGTAACAATTAACTTTATATAGCTATTTTTTTAAGTTTATATGTTTTCATTAAACAATGTTTAACATGTAGTTCACTCTAAAATTTTAATTCTGTCATTCTCATTTTAGGGTGAACTATCCCTTCAAGTTACTTGTTGCCCTTTCCCCTGACATACCTGATCAAAAAGATAGACTGTGACGTCATCAAAAAATGACACATTCCTGCCACGATCTCGGTTCTCTTCATCCACTGTCTCCTTTGGCGATTTCAACAAGCTACGCAAGCCCACTCGCTTGTCAACATCGGTTTCTGTGACAACAATAACACGCCTGGGAGACTCATTCTCCTGTTCCTCTTCTTCATCTTCATCTGGATCACTGTCTGTTGATGCTCCCCTCCTCCTCCCTGCTCTGTGCTCTCGCCCTTCCCAGAATCCTCCTTTAACGTTCGGTGAAAGAGGAAGAGAGAGAGCAAGCGGAGGGAGGGATAGGGAGAGACGGGCTAGCTTAGCTGAAAGTAAAGGTGGAGAGGGAGTGATGAATACAGTGTAATATCAAAACACAATTGTGAGCATCAGGTACCACATAACATATACTATAACATAACTAATAATATTTGCACCTTTAATTCAGTTGTGTAATTATATTACAAATGCAACTGCTCCTGTAGTTAAGCTCTCAAGGTGTAGTTTCTGCAGTTGTGTAGCAACCATTACAACATGGGGGACATGTGTCCCTCACTTTTGGGGAAATAATCATTGTATTTTAAGTTAAAAGTAATATTTGGCCACATTCAATTATATTGTAAGTGCCTCAATGTAACCTCAATTGTTGCTTTTTTTTAAAAAGGAGGGACGAATCAAAATTATATTTTGTGGGAATCAACATTACGCCACAAATGCTGTCGATTGAGCTTAATTTGTGTTGAATCTGGAATATTCCTGTAATATTTCAAAATGTAAAACATTTCAAAACAGCATAAAAACATGCACAACTGACATTAAATCAGCACAAATCCACAGTGTTTGTTAAATTAGTTTAAGTGCTTTTCTCTTTTGGTTCATAGTACCTTTCATTGCTTGGTTTGCAGCTGGCAGAGTGGGAGTAACCTCAGGCTGTTCAAGCACAGTCAGCTCTTCTGCCTGTGGTTCAGCAGGTTCACTCACAGACACAGAGAGAGACATGGGAGAGGTCGCCTCTTCACTGCTAAGATAAACCATTTACACTGAGAAGTCAGGTTTTTACCTCCCTTATCATGAAATTCAATTATGTATAATAGTTTGAAATCAGAGCCTGTGATTGTATTGAATGTCAAATTAAGACTGTAAAGGCTAAGATTACATACTTTGGAGTTAATATGTATCTAAATGACCATCAAACCGAAAAAAAGATCTGACCAGGGTTTTTCCATCAGACAATGAAAACAGCATTAATTCAGATCCCATTTAAACAAGAACAATTCTCTCTAATTTATTAGTGATCACTTCAGTGTGATGAAGCCATCTTTAGATAGAGTGGCATTTTTTACTGATCCATGGGGGGTCATTTAGTAAAGGGTTGATCACATGGAAATGTTGGTGTTACAAAACATTAACTGCAAATGGTATAAAAAGGAATAGTTCACTCAAAAATGACAATTCTGTCATTGTATACTCACCCTAATCTCGTAATGAGGCTAGATGTTATTGACGTATCATGTTTGACTTGTGCGCTGTATATTGGACATGATCAATGATTTCATTTCCTTTGATTGGATTTGAGAGTGAATATTGACTTTGGTCTTTTCAAGCTGATTGATCTTATGGCTTCAGAAGACTATGGCATCGACTACTTTTACTGTGGTGTTATGGTATGTTTTTTTCTTTTCCTTTTTGGAGCTTGACACTAATCCTTTGCATTATTTGGCAAAAAGTTGTTTGAAGATAAAACATTTTTTTCCAAGCAATTTATACAGGTCTGGAACAACATGAAGGTGACAGAATTAAAATTTTTGAGTGCACTATTCCTTTAACATTCAGACCATTTACCAGCAATTATATGCTGTTTTTTCCATCATTCTAAATATTTTTTGGAGGATCCATAACTATACCTCTCATTTTCTTCTTTGTTTGCAACACTCTCTTCAGGGGACAAAGTGGCAGTGGCTCCCCAAGGGTGTAAAATCACACTGTCACTAACCGTAGCCCCCCACAGAACATTGGTTGTAACATTTTCACTGAGAGAGTACTGAAGCCTCTCCTCACAAACCTAAACAAACATTTGGATACAAATGCAAAAGGTTTCAGAAACTGCAGACCAGACCAAAATATATTGTTCTTACAAAATAGTTGTAGTTTCTACACACCTGCATCATCAGTCCATTCTTTGTCTGCATTTTGGAGAGTGACCTCTGCCCTTTGGAACCATCTGTACAATGGCACAGAGAGAGAGCTGTTGGCCCATGTTGCCCTGTTCTCTTCTCCAGTGACAGCTTAGCTTCTCCTAGGACATTTGGAGACATGTTTTCGTATTGCTCTGAGTTCTGCAAGACAGCAGTGGAACTTTTCGATATCCCATCGACTTCCTCTTTTAAATCTACTCTTGTCTTCCCCTCTGAAACAGCTGATTCATCTTGGTTTTCTATGCCACTAGCACCACCCATTCTTTGCTCTGGATGTTTCTTCAAAGATTCAAGCAAATCTAAGTTGCCAAAAAACAGATCTCCAAAGTTATCTTCATCCCCAGAAATGCAGCACAGCTGCTCCAGTTTTTCAAAATCCTCTAGAGGCTCCTCATCCAAATCCTTCCACTCAGAGACCAACAACTCCGGGATGGTGTTTAGAGAACACTGTGAGAGAGGTGGATGGGGTGTTTTCTGGGACAGGCTATTTCTGTCATCCTCCTGTAAACTGTTAGATTCCGGGTGAATGTAGATTTCTTTTATGAGAGATGTGTAATTTTTTTTACCCAAATTTGCAGTGATACCTTTGTTGTGGGTAATGGTACTGGTGGCAATTTCTTCAAGAGACTGAACTAAACAATTGGTATTAGCAGAACAGTCTGAATGCTCTTCACATCCTTTAGTAGAAACTTGGTCTGTGGCACAGAATATATTTGTGCTAGTCTTTATTTCTATGTGGTGTACAGTATTTTGGAAACTACTTGGATTTTGGCATTCCCCCACTTCTGCATGTGGGGAGGCAACACATTCTGACAGCTCCATTGAAATCAGTGCTGGTGCTGAACACTGAACACTGCTACTGTGGATTTTACATGGCTCTAGATCAGTACTTTTGGTTAGACTTGGGCAAGATAGAGATTCTGAACTTTTTTTTTCAGGAGAAATATCATCTTGTCCTTTCCTGTTCATGGCAGGACAATGATTTATTTCAGCATCTTGTATACTAGTTTCAGTATTGTAGGTACAGTGATTGAGGGGAGAACTATCAAGTTTAGTTGCAGTGGTTGAGTTTGGCATATCTACCATGTAGGCTGTATGTTCCTCAAGGCCTGTGACCAGCACTTTGCTTGCTTCAGTTATGGGTGCCCATTTGGCATCAATTTGGTCCACTTTGTTGCTGTGACTAAAAAGAGTTTCTTTCTGGTATCTTACAGGTTCCAACTCATCAGTTTGAGCATGGTCTGAAGTGGAAAGTGAGGCAGAGTGAGTCATGCAGCCTCTAACAACTACCATGTTTTCGTCATCATCTTGCCTGATGAATTCTTTATTATCTTCGTCCCCAATGAATTCATCTCCCACATAATTTTGTAAACATGCCTCAGAATTCTGAGTATCATGAATCATCCTCTCAACAGGTCTGTGTTGTACAAGCATCTCCTGCTCTGGGTTCTCCAAAATGTCAACATCTATCTTAATATTGTTAGTATACAGTTCTGGTTCTCCATTTTCCATGTCTAGATTTTCCATGTTCTCCTCTTTCTGGAAGTCCACATCTACCGGTGTCTGCTGAGATGTACAAGTTCCTTTAACCCCTCCAGAAAGGATCAGTTTAAAATTTTCAGATGGTGGATCACTAACCTGTCTATGGCTCTCATCATTAAAAGTATCTTCACATATTGTCTGAGATGATGGATGAGCCTCACTATCAGCTAGTTTGTTGTTTGCTTCAGATTCCCAGAATTCATCGCTCACCAATAAGTGTTCTTCCTCTGCCCAGGCATTTTTCTCAAAACTTGGGAAGAGCTCCGATCCGAGCCCTACTTCTAGTGCCTGGGTTTCAGCTGTAGCCCACTGATCATTTTCCACAGGCCAAAGGTGTTGCTCACCCTGCTGAAATCTGTGGCACTTGATTTTACTACTCTCAGTCTCCTCTGTACCATAATCTTCCTCAAGGGCACTCCACAACTCTTTTTCTTTAAGTTCAAGTCCCATAGAGGCACCACTGTTGAACTCATCAGAACTTTCAACTTTTGAGGGCTCCACGCAGCTGACTTGCTCATCTTTAGCATTTTGTGAGGCTTCATTGATCGTAAAGCAGAGATCACCTACAGTTAACTGACTTTCAGATCTCTCTTTTGTCTGCTCATCCTCGCTGTCCTCTAAATAAGAGAGGTTTCTCAAGCCAAGATAATTTGCATCGGAGTCTTGGATATCAAGCTTGCTCTTGTCCTCTCCCGTGAGTTGTTCAGCTTTTGTCTCAGACCAGACTAAATGGGTCAGGCTGTATTTTGCGGCATCATTGCTGAGGTCAGTGTTGATATCAATGCTGCTGCTGCATTTAGAATAATCAGACTGTAAGCTATAAAACTTTGATAACCTGGATTTAGTTTTGTCTGATGGCTGTTCATGGTCACTTCCAGTATTAGGGAATTCAGGTAATGTACAACCTGCCCCTTTACAGTTGGCAGTTTGTAAATATGCACAATGTTCAATGAGTTCTTCCCTTTTTGGGGGCTCTGAGGCTGTTCGGGAAAGCAGTCCAAGGTCTGTAGCATCTGAATCATAAAATATTGTCTCCTTTGAAAGTGAGTGGGACATAACCAGCTCATTATTTTTAACAAGTGAGGAGTTTTGGAAGTTAATTGAGCTGTCACTAAATGAAAATCCTTTAATTGGCTCATCCTCTCCATTGGAGAACAACCTGGAAATAAATTCTGTATTGCCATCACTCTGAGAGTCTCCTGAGACAATTGTTTTAACAGCACCTTTTTTGAGACCCTTCTCCATTACAGTACCCTCTAAAACTCTTATATCATCTGTCCCAACATCAGCTGCTTCATTTGAAACCAAAAAATCCTGGATGTCCCATTTCATTTTCCCCTCCTTTCCAAAATCTTCACTCTCCAGTGGTCCATCATCCTCAATCTCCATCTTTTCCTCAATTCCCATCAATATTCCTCGTTCTCCCACTCGAACAGCACCTGGACGGGAAGAGCCAAGCCCATCAATACCTCTTCTGCCTAAACCTTCTCCACCATCCAAGTCACTGTCAGAAAAGTAAGCAGAGTCCCGAAATGGAGTTTCACTTCCCAGGGCCCTCCATCCACTGCTTTCTCCACCCACCCAAGAGTCTGCAGGTGTGAGGCAGTCTAGAGAACTAGAGGTTAAAGGGGACAAGACTGAATCTGTGAGGGTCATGGTGGAGATTGACTGATCTGAGTTGGGTTCATGTACCATCAGTGATGGGAAAACATCTGTGCTCGATTCACTTAAAGATAGTAATGAGTCACTCAGAAGTATTTTCTCCTGTGTTATTTTTGCATCTTTTTCATGGCAGATGGTCCCATGGATCCCTCTGTCGTTTAGAGTGGTTTGATCAAGGGATTTAGAAGATGTCTTTATTTTTGAGATCTGTCCATTGATGGTGGAGGAGTCTTGACTCATTCTGTTTTGAGTAACTGAAGGGGACATGTCTGAACTGTACTCCCTCTCCTTTGTAGATGTTGTTTCACTTGCTGAATTTCTGTTTTCTGACCAATCTAGAGAGGATGATTCATTTGAGCTCTGGTTTAGATGTTCAAATTCTTCTTTAAATGTTGCATTTGATGTCATCACCTCTACACTAGGTAAATCACTGTGATGTTTGCTGTGTGTTTGCTGATTTCCCTGAGCAAGTGTGCCAATCAAATCAGTTTCAGCTACACTTCTGCTCTGGGTATCAGCAGTGATTTGAATTTTATCCTCTTTGTGGGAACAGTCAACATTGTACAAATTCCTGCTTTCTATTGGAACTTCACTTAAATAGGCATGTGATAAACATTGATCCTGAGGCTGCCTGTTTAGCTCTTCTCTCTGTTTATATTTTATAACACAGAGTGGCACATCAGCGTTGTGCTTTGTTTCAATATCTTGAGCCTTTTTAATAACAGGAGATATCTGGTCCAGTAGAAGCCCATTTTTAGGCATTACTTCTGAGGGGGCAAAGTTATTTGGGGAATTCTTTGGGAATGACTCGGGCTGTATTTCATGTTTAAAGTAACTGCCTGGAGTTATTTTCTGGCCTAACTCAAGATTTTGTAACTCTGATGCTATTTGAAGTACTGGAATTTCTGGACGCATGGCAACCTTTATTTCACTCCTTTTTGCCCGCTTGGTGACTTGAGCATAAATTGCTTCTTTTCCGTCACTTGTCGACTTTTCCAATCTTGCTCTGTCTGATTCAAACTGTATTGTCTGAGCCGATTCTGGGTCAATGCATATTGTCTCATACTCAGGAGACAATGGAATAGGTGACACACTCTCTTCCTTTTTATGTTGCCTAGTAATGGTTTCAGTTAAAAATGTTTCAGCAGATTGAATCTCTTTAAAGATTTCCTCTCTAGACATTTCCCCTTTCTTAGGCTCAGGTTTTACACCCTCATTGGATATTTCAGAGAGCAAGGAATGAGACTTCTTCATCCCCCGTGAGAAAGCCTCTTCAGCCTCTGCATATGATGGCAGGTCTGAAGGATGTGCGTATGGATGAGGTGTGGTTCCAAATCTGGAAACTGGGGTTCCGCCTTCACCATCATATGCATCCTCACAATCTGAAACTGATATCTCAATCTCTGTGAGGAACAAATCTCTTTTTTTGGTGCAGCCTTCATATCCAGTCAGGAACTCTTTTTTTGGGCCCCAAGACTGTGAGGATGAGTCAAGTTCTGTGACAAGAGACTGGGATCGTGGCATTTCTTTGAATCCACTTTCTTTGTCTTTTCTTCCATTACTTTCTTTTGCCGATAAACTTTCGCCGTCTTTTATGTCCATGGAGTCATTAGTGATCTCAGTCAGAAACAGGTGTATGGGGGATTTCCTAGCCGCGGCAACACATTCGCTTTGCATGACTGCATCTTCTCTCCATATGGCTGGGAGGATAGTGGCAAGGCGTGACTGGGTTCGCTTCATCCCCTTTAAGAAAAGCTCAGATGTAGCAGGGTCTGACTCATCAACCAGGCTAATGTGATCAATGGTTGTGCCACAGGTGAAACTGTCTGGTGACATAAACGGTGAGTCATCAACTAAATCATCATCATCATCATCATCATCCTTTGAGATCGATGGGCTAGAAGATGATGTTCTCTCAATTTCTGGAATTGTGGATTGGAAATGGGTCAATTTGGAAAAGGATGAATGGAGGCCAGTTGACAACTCATTGTCTTGAGTGTATGTATCTGGACCATCCCTCGAATTGTACAAAGACTGAGATCGCATAATGCCTCTGTCTGCATTTTGCTCAACAGTGTGGTCACAGCTCAGTGGGTCTCTTTGCAAGTGCATCACACTGTATCTGGTATATGCCTCTGATGAGTAATTGTGACACTTTTGGAGTCTGTAGTGGGGTGGAAGAGGTGGAGGACAGTTTTGGGGTGGGGGGAACACAGAATGACCCCCAGAGGAAGGTGGAATGGAAGGAGAGAGAGATGGAGATGGGGGCAGTTTCAGGTGAGTGCGATTAAAGCCCAAATGGTCAAAATTGGCTTTTGACAGTGAGGAGCTACTTATTAACAAAGAATCGGAGGTCTCAACTTTGCCCATTGGGTATGAGGATCCGGGATAGACATCTAAACCATATGTTCTTGAGTATCCTAATGGAGGAGCAGGCAGGGGGTGTGAGTGTAGATGGCTGCCAGAAGATGTGGACATTGAACGTGGTTTAGGTGGAAGGATGGGTGCTTGGGAGCCAAGGGATCTAGACAAATTTTGGTTTGATTCTCCAATGTCTTTTACAGCTAAATTTGTTTCTTTGTTACAGCTCTCCTTATTAAACTCAACCAAACCAGTTTTTGCAACCAAAACCTGTACCTCGCTGGATATGACAGAATGAGAGGTGCCTCTCGCAAGGCTATCATGCTGACTGAAAGTTTGTCTGTCTTTTCCAGCAGTCCCTTTCTGAAGCTCAACCAGCTCCAAGTCTCCAGGGCACATTGAATTTGTTCTTAATGAGTGACATTTTCCACGTAGACTAGGAGACTTATCCTGGGGAGTATGCTCTTCAAGGCGGATGTAATACTCACTGGCCAATGAAGGGCTGTGGGCGCTGATCACAGGAACAACAGTGGGTGTGTCCAAAGTTTGCCTGTGGGCAGAATTGGGTGTTGGAATTGGTTGAGGTGGAGGAAGTGGTTTGTAACCACTCCTACCATGAGTCTTTTCCCAGAAGTATTCAAAGTTTAAGCCTTTGCTTGTCTCTGTTACTGTAAGGATGTCATCGAGTTCAGATGTAGGAGTGATCATATTGTCCACAGGGTCCAAAAGAGGAAAGGAGCTTCCGTTGCCATCTTCCCTCCCATACTCTCTCTCTCTCAATAGTTTGTTTGCGGCTGACTGGAAAGCAGGGGGCCGAAGTTCATCCCATTGCCTCTCAAATGACTCTTCACTCTCTCCTCTCCTTCCTTGTCCATCGTCTTCCTCATAATCCTCCTCATCCCCATCGCTTCTAGTACTCTTTCGACTTCCTTGTTCTGCGGCAAGAAGAGAGGAGAGGAGGAGGAAGACTTCACTGACCGTCGGCCGCTGGGATTGAGGTAACCAGCATGACTGCATTACCTCATACCTAAGAAAATATGCAAAGATTTTCTTAATAACGTTTGTATTCTGTCACAGATTTTGTTAAAGATAATAACTAATAAAGATATTATTAAAAGAATCACATACTTTAATACAATTACAGTGTTCTATTTCACTTTATTAGTATACAATGCTCACTTGCGCACTAGTTATTAAATAAATGGAAAGATCTTTTTTTAACTGAGCTTGTTCTTATTCATCTTTCTGAATAACTGAGGTCTTGGACTTTACTGAGAATTACTAGCGTGGATGCAGTATCACACGAAAGCAAACATTTTCGGTTACCGATAGAATCATAGCCATCATAGAAATAGCCTACTCTATTAACAGGCATATTTGTCATTACAGGGGGGGTTAGAGATAAAGTAAGAAGTATTTGTTTGGTCATGTGATCTCAACCGTGGGGGGGATTTGAGATCATAAAATAGCTTTTTCCAGACCACTTATATGGCTAGGGTCTTCATCTTATGTTAATGAACAAATTTTCAAAAGTACCATCAATTTCTTTAGGTGTAAATACTTCTCTTTTTCCAGAATTTCTGGTTTATTGGGAACGCTGGCAAGTTTGGCTGCCGCTCCTCTGAACTTTTAAATGTTTATTTATTTATTTTACAGTTAGCACAGATTTTCAGAGCCTCTAAGTTTTAAGTTTTATACCAAAGCACTAATTTATTAATTCTTCGTTGCGATGCGGGATTACCTTTTAAACTTTGGACTGCTGTTATTATCTGTGAGCGTCCTATAGTGGAGTCAACCCTGCTGTCGCCTTGCCCAGGATTTACATCACATTGAGGCTACTATTGGTATGGGTCCCATCATGGCTTTAAGGTACACTGCATGGCAGCTACTGAATTTAAAATGGAACTATTATTTGCCAAAAAACACTTGTGAACTTTGTTAAAATAATGGAATATTGCGTCCAAAGCGCTACAGGCATCGCAGTTCAAGACGCAGTTTTGTCCCTTCGTCTTCGACTGCCATCTCTATTCCACTGTTTCAGCGGAAAGCCAAAAGACTGAATTATACTGGCACTGACTTTAACAATTTGTCATCGCTTGGAGGCTTCCCCATCTTCTCTGTCTTTGAGTCTGGTTAAAACAGCATTATTTAATGCAAGCTCTGTGAATAGACATTATAACAGAAAAAAACTAGACTTTTTATGCTTAACAGAAACATGGCATAACCAGAGTGATGGTTTCCTCTTTAATCAAATTACTCCCATGGGCTATGGGTTGTTTGATCTCCCATGACTCTCTAGCAGAGGTGGGGGTATTATGGTGCTTCACAACCTAAAATACAACCTCCTGTGTCTGTACCAAAGTTCACTTAATTTGAGTGCCTTGTTCTGAGTGTCTCTGCCCCTCATACTACCATCATCGCTACAGTCTACAGACCTTCAAAGACTAATGAGTTTGCTGATTTGTTGTCTCTGCTGTGCCTCAAGTTCAAAATAATTCTTATTTTGGGGGACTTTAACATCCAAATTGACTCGAGTCTTTATTGGATTTTTTGATTTGATCCAGTTTGTTGACTGTGTCTGAGATTTCTTCTGTCGATTTAGGTCTTTCTGACCATTTAGCCATAATATTTCACTTGGAATTGCCAAACATTAATTCTTCTTCTGGGCGGCACGGTGGTGCAGTGGTTAGCACTGTCGCCTCACAGCAAGAAGGTCATGGGTTCAAACCCCGGTTGCCCCGGCCTTTCTGTGTGGAGTTTGCATGTTCTCCCCGTGTCTGCGTGGGTTCTCTCCGGGTGCTCCGGCTTCCTCCCACCATCCAAAGACATGCAGGCTAGGTTAATTGGTGTCTCCAAAAATTGCCCTAGGTGTGGATGTGAGTATGAGTGTGTGTCTGTATATGTGTGGCCCTGCGATGGACTGGCGACCTGTCCAGGGTGTACCCCGCCTTTCGCCCAATGTTAGCTGGGATAGGCTCCAGCCCCCCCGCGACCCTGTACACAGGATAAGCGGTTGAAGATGAATGAATGAATGAATGAATAATTCTTCTTCTCACACTGTATAAAATCAGAAACGGAAATTTATTGATTTGTCAGCTTTTATGAACTCTATTGTATCTTCTTTAAGATGTTTTTCTTCTTCTGATCTTCTTGAAGACAAGATTTCTGTCACTGTGCTGTCATCTGGGTTACAAGATTTTGCTCCACTGAAATCATGGACTATCTATTCTTTGCATTCTGCTCCCTGGTTTAATGACAATCTGCACTCAATGAAGGCTGCTTGTCATAAAATGGAGCGAAAGTGGCGTCATTCTGGCCTAAACGTCTAGATTAGTGGTGTAACCCCCGTTCCCTGATGGAGGGAATGAGACGTTGTGTCAATTGTAGTGACACAAGGGACTTCTTTTGGGAACCTCGGATACCTCTGAATATGAAAAAGGCCAATGCCAAATTGGCGAACAGAAATTCCCGCCCCTGGACTGGTGGGATGTGCCTCTGTTCAGTCAGGTTCTGCACTGAGGAGCCGAGAACAAGGTTCGGCCATTACAGCGGCTTGGTACAGTGTTGTGGCAAGGGGGACACAATGCTGGTGCCGCAGGCTGTGGCGTGCCAAAGGTGCATAAGCATCAGACTGCACGTAACCATCCCCAACACCCCACTAAGATGTCATATTGTTTTTATTAGGTTCCTGGCATCTGACCAAGGATTCCCTTGAGGGGTGGGAACAAGCGACGTGGCAAGTATGGGAGCAGGCCGCGCAGCCGCGTGCTTCTCCTCAATGAGAGTTAGATGCGGCTAGTGCCATCAAGCTATAATTCGCATCGGGGAAGGTGTTCTTTTCCAGTCCTATTTTGGGTTTTCAGGCCACATGTGGAAGAGGCATGGTGGTAGATCCTACCTAGCAAGAGAGGAGTTGCTACAAACACAGTGACCGAGGGGCAGAGGGAACTGCCCAAGTGAGACATGGGTCTGCCGGCGGGGGAACCGTATCACGGAAAATACACAAATATTCCCCCCGTGACTTTCGTGGCCCGGAGGGCGAGGTCGGTAGCTGAGCGCAGTTCCTGCGGCACATCAGGATCAGGACTACCCACGTGCAGATAATTTAGTGCCTTGGCCTGGTGGACTTGCAGGAGGGCCATGGGGTGCAGGGCGGAGGCGGCCTGTCCGGAGGCCCTGTTGGCTTTCGCTGTCAGTGACGAAAGGCCTTGGAGGGGAGTGCGGGATGATTCCACCAGGTGGTTGCGCTTTGCGAGCACAGATGCACCGTAACCGCTTTGTCCACCTGGGGGACTGCCGTATATCTGTGAACCACCCCGCCATCGAGGGTAGTGAGAGCAGACGAGTAAGGAGGTCGGCTCCAGGCAGTAAAAGGTGCCCTCCACGACATCATTAGCTCATCATGCACCTCCAGGAAGAAAGGAACCGGGGTGGGGCGTGGCTTCGAGTGGCGCCCTGACCCGAGGAACCAATCATATAGCCATGAGGGTTGAGGGGTGGACGGAGGGTTCCAGTCCAGCCCCACGCTCCCAATGGTCCGGGCAAGCACACCTCTGGTACACCTCTCTCAAATTTCTCTCAACTCGACCATGTTACTCTAAGTAATGAGATATGACATATGAAAGCTACCACTAGCATATTGACTAGTCTATTTGAATCCTGTTTTTCCTCTCTGTGTCCCATTGTTAAAGCCTAAAATGGATTTGGACAATTTGAGCAACTTCCATCCCATTTCAAATCTTCCCTTCCTTGCAAAAATCTTAGAACGAGCAGTTGTCTCTCAATTATACAATCACCTCATTGTCAATGATGTCTTGGAACCATTTCTGTCTGGTTTTCGGAAATGTCATTGTACAGAAACAGCTCTAATCAAGGTCACTAATGACTTGTTAATGGCTTCAGACTCAAGCTCTTTTTCTATTCTCATCCTTCTTGATCTCAGTGCTGCTTTTGACACTGTTGATCACACTGTTTTAATCACCTATCTTGAATCTGTTTTTGGTGTCTCCGGTACTGCATTAAACTGGTTCAGGTCCTACCTCTCTGATCGAAGGCAGTTTGTCGCTCTAGGTAGTTACAGGTCTGAGATTGGTTCAGTCTACTCTGCTATCCCAAAGGGTTCAATTTTGGGCCCTTTACATTTTAGTATTTATATTTTTCCTCTTGGTCAGCTTTTAAGATCACTGGGTCTTAATTACAATTTCTATGCAGATGACACATGGTCATATATATTCATTCTAAACCTGGTGAAAATCTGGCAGATGCTTTTTTTCAAACTGCATTTCTGAAATAATAACTTGGATGGCACAAAATGTTCTTTGTCTTAACAGTAATAAGACAGAGGTTATGCTTATTGAATCTGCTCACCAGCTTCGGAAGGCTGGCTGCTTAACTCTGTCCATTGAGGGCTCAGTTTTAGAGCTTCAAACAAAAATCTGGGTGTTATATTTTACACAAATTTGTAATTTGATCCACATGTAAAAAATACTGCTAAAACATAATTTTTTGCAATTGCAATGCTCTCCTTGCTGGAGTCTCAAAATCTACATTAAATAATTTGCAATATGTGCAAAACTCAGCTCCCAGAATCCTGACAGGGGCCAGGGCAAGTGACCACATCACTCCTATCTTGGAATCCTTGCACTGGCTCCCTGTCAGGTTTTGTGTTGTTTTTAAAATACTTATGCTGACCTACAAGGCTTTGCATGGTTTGGTTCCCCAATATTTGACTGAGCTTTTAACCCCGCATACACCAAAGCGCAATCTCCGCTCCTCTAAATCAGTTTTTTTAACTGTTCCTCAGACTCGTTTACGCTCTATGTATGATGGGGCATTCTCTTCTTATGCTGCAAAGCTATGGAATTCCCTTCCCTCAGAACTAAGAGAAGTTCAGTCTTTTAGTGTGTTTAAATCATGTCTTAAAACTTTTTTTTTTCAAAGAGGCTTTTAATTGAGATTATTGTATTCAATTAATTTAATACTATCACTTTATTTACTGTTTTTTATCATTAGTTGTTTTGAGATGCATGTTTTATCCATTTGTATCAAGCTCTGTATTTTTCCTTTTATGTAAAGTGCTTTGAGAGGTTTCTTTAAAGGCGGTGGTGGTATTCTAATGGTGGTGGCATAGTGGGCTAAAGCACATAACTGTTAATCAGAAGGTCGCTGATTCGATCCCCATGGCCACCACCATTGTGTCCTTGAGCAAGGCACATAACTCCAGGTTGCTCCGGGGCAATTTCCCTGTAATAAGTGCTCTGTAAGTTGCTTTGGATAAAAGCATCTGTCAAATGCATAAATGTAAATGTAAATGCGCTGTATAAAATAAAGATTATTATCATTATTTATTATTCTTGTAGTGAAAATATATATTTTGTGCAAGTAAATTAAGCTGATAAAACCATTAACAAAACTGACCAATAGTCTGCATGAGCGAGTTTGAGGCGAGGTTGAGCCAGAGTTATCTGTCGTTCACTGATGACGAAAGTGAAAACCTCTTCATCACTTAGGTGTCTGTACGGCTGGGCTCCAAATTCAAACAGCTCCCATATCACCACACCCAGAGACCTGTAAATCAAATGCAGGAAGAGACATAGTTTGAAATTTAGGAAAAACCAAGAAAAGCACTGACGTTATACTGAAATGTAATTCATCCATTTAACAACGCTGACACCTCAGAATGTTTAAATATAATACAACTGTATTTTTGCCCAGAGTTATTAGTCATAAACATTTTAAATCTCATCTCTAGTTATAACATCTTTGAAATTTGACTGTGATATTAGTCTGCAACTTAAAATCCACACATATTACAAAGAAGATCTAAAATATTATTAAACATAGAAGGATGTATTATGTTTTTATATAGCATATAGTCGCAAAATAGTGCTATTTGTTTCAGTGAATGCCAATATTGTGTCTTTTATGGGTTTTTATTGTATTGTTGTCCATTATATCTCCATACCACACATTGCTGGTTTTGGTTTGATCAGTAACAATCAGATTCCCACGAAAGTCCTCCAGAAGTTCAGGGGCGATCCAGCGGAGAGGGATCCACAGTTTGTCTGGAGTTAGATAGTAATCCTCCTATTTGTGTGATATATATATATAAAAAACACATTACATAAAGTGTTTCCTTGGGAAGTTAGACTTCACAAATCCATTACGTAGCTAAATGCTGATTAAGCAATATGAATTCAATTACTGTATTTTTGAGTCTTATAGGGTGAATCAGTCTTCACTGATTGAATGAGGACCATAGGCTTACTCTATGAAGTTTCTATGAAGTTTCTTGGGTCTCAAGTTTGGGAGAGCAAGGTGTTAAAATAAGTACCTTATATTGGTTGTGCGAGAGGCCATAGTCTCCGATCCGAACAGTAAGCTCTGAGGTCAGGAGGCAGTTCCTCAGTGCCAAATCACTGGAGAAAAACAGAAAGACTGAACCATAATATTTCTATATATCTTATGCAGTTCATTTTGACTAATGCCCTTATGTCTAAGTGAATCACATTGTCCTGATAGCTTTAAAAGTCTGATTTTGTGTGAACAGCATATTGCTACAGTAACATCATGCTGACAGGATATTTCATCAATCTGACCTGTGGATGTAATTGTTCTCATGGAGATGCAAGAGACCTGAGGTGATCTCATATGCCATTCGCTGTAAGGTCAAAAGGTCTCGGTTTAAAAGGTCAGGGGTCATCCCATCAGACTTCCTCTGAGCTCTTAAATATCTCTTCAGGTCACCCTGTAAATTATTAACAGAAAAAAAATAAAACAAATTGTGACGTGGAGGGGGGCGTAGCCGGGCCGTGATGATGCATGCCTGGCGCTGAGTTGAATAATCAGCGAGAGGGAGATAATGGGGGAGGGGGGCACGAAGCTGTGTGTGTGCGTCTTTGTTTGTTTTGCAGTTTATGTTATGTTTGAGTTCAGTTTGATATTAAAGTTTTACATTGACTGTTCAGCTGGTTCCCGCCTACTCCTTGCCCATCTTAAGAACCTTGTTACATTGGTGCTGAAACTCAGGAGTTTCGCAATGCCGAGGAGATCGCCAGGCAACGGAGGAGCCGCTGTCATCCGCCAGGGGATGGAGGAGCCACTGCTGTCCGCCAGGGGGCAGGGGAGCTCACTGTCATCCACCAGGAGGCAAGGTCCAGTGTCATCGCCCGGCGTCACAGAGAACTGCTGCCCAGCTGACTGAAGACCAGGCAACATCGTGTCCAGGGACCGCCGACCCATTTTTCTCTCTCTCTCTCTCTCTCTCTCTCTCTCTCTCTCTCTCTCTCTCTCTCCTCTCTCATTCTGTCTCTACTACTCACTATTTCTCTCTTCCCTCTCCCTCCCCTCCCCTCTCTCTGTTTCCCAGGAGGCAGGGAAGGCCAGCAGGAGAAAGGATGGCTGAATGGGCAACACCTCTCCTCCAGAGATCTCCCTGGCCTGAATCTGGTGGTGGAGGAGTGTGACAGGGAGGGAGGCTTAGCCGGGCCATAATCAGTGGGTGAAAGATAAGGGGGGGCTGGAGACACCAGTTCGATGGATAGAAGCACGAAGCTGTGTGTGTGTGTGTCTTTGTTTGTTTTGCATTTTATGTTATGTTTGAGTTCAGTTTGTTATTAAAGTTTTACATTGACTGTTCAGCTGGTTCCCGCCTCCTCCTTGCCCATTTTAAGAACCTTGTTACACAAATGCTTTGTCCTTATAGTTTTATTCCTATTAGAAGTGATAAGAAAATGTAACTCAATGTAATTCATGACCTCATAATGCATTGGTATAGATAATTGTATTTCTATCTTTTGAAGAAATTGCCTTAAGTAAGAACTGCATTTCCTTAAATTTCTGCTAAGAGACAAACACTCTATCCAAGACAGTAATTGTGCTTTTTAATATAAAAAAAATATATTTCAAAGCATCAGAATCAGTATATGAGTTATTGTCTTGATGTTGTTTTGCGTTCTCACCAGTTGACAGAACTCCATAACCAGGAGAAAAGGGATGCTCTCACAGCACTGGCCCAAACACTGGAGGATATTTGGATGCTCAAGGCTTCTGTGAGGTAAGAAAGTAATCAGTAAAGGATAGTTGTTTTGTCAATGTTGTTGTAAACTTGAAAAAGAGAGAAAGGGGAAGAAGAGAGGGGGAGATGGCAAATGTAATTAACTAAAATCCTAGGTCCAATCTTTTGTAGCATTCCAGGACTCTTTTTCAACTTGTTCAGGGACAGCAAGTTTAAAGATCCTACAATGTTCTATTTGAACTGTGACAAAGCCCATCACAAGTTTTTATATTGCAAATTAACTTACATAAAAATAAGTCAATTAATTACTTTAATGAGAAATTTAATTTGAGTGTTTGGTAAGTGGGGAATAACAAAATGGCAGGTAGAGCAGCCCAGTTTTTCTGACCTGTACGGCTCTGATTCTGCCAAGAACTTGCGCTGTTCTAAAGGACTGGCACTGACTCTCAGCTCCTTCACCACAGCCTGATAGGAACTGCTGTCACAAAGCACCTCAGTCAGAATTACCTAACAGATAGAAAGAGAGAGGATGGATGAGATCAAACAGTTACTACACTACACTAAGTGTTCTGAAAGGAAAAAGAGGAAAAGAGAGAGAATGTTGGCAGTCTGGGATTAAATTGAAGAGAAAATTCTACATCCTAAGTGTGCAGTGAGAACATACTGACTACAAACAGACCTACGCACACCAAATTGAGTAGAAATTCAGCTCAGTGTGATTTTAGACAGTCAACGAGTAAAAAAAGAGAGAGGTTTTCAAGATGGTGAAAACAAGACCAAAACCCATAATTGGCTGGAATAACAAGCTGGAAGCACTACTGTGTACATCCATATCTTGTATATTCTGTAATATTTGTGTAGGTATAATGTGGATATTTTTTATTACGTGTATATTGTGAATAGTGAGTACCGGTATTTTGTTTATATGTAAAGGAGATAGAAATCTGATCATTTAAATGGATTACCTTCCCAAACCAGCCATTTCCAATCTCCTGCAAGTAGTTGAGGGTGTGCCTTCGGAAATATTGGCATCCTTCTGTGGGATAGAACAAGATATGACATTAGGTGTTTCCTGACATCTCTGTGCGAGTTTGCAGAGATGTTTGTGCATTGAGTTTACTAGGAAGAGGAGATCTAGCAAGGTGTACATCTTGCCTGTGGTTAGTGGGCTTACCTGTGCCATTAGGTAGGGTGGGGCAGGCCTTCTCCCGCAAAGGAAGAGTGTAGACCTCTGGTAGTGATGGACAGGAGGACAAACTGTCTTCAGGAAGAGGACTGGAAGCCCCAGAGCATTCTTCCCCTTCTGCATTATCAAACTCCTGAAGGAAAGTGGGGGAGGTGGGAATGCCGGAATATATCAAAGAGTTATTTTTAGCTAACAATATAATTATTGAAATTCTGTTCAGAATAAGAAAACTTATTTTTAAATCAGTAACTCTCACAATGCAAATTTATTCAAACCCACATGCTTCAGCAGTGCTTCTAGTAAGACAGGGCTTTGGAATACATATACTCACACACTTTAAATAGACTTACATTGAATCCCACACCTCCTCTTTTGCAACAAAGGCAGGTGAGAAGCAACAGAACAAAAGAGACCAGTCCAGAGCAGGAGATGAGAATAATCACATAAGGGGGAGGAGAGAGAGAGCCGTCCCGGGATAGAGAGACTGAGACAAAAAAAAAGAAGAAGAGTTGGTGGATATTTTCAATCACATATCCATCCTGACAAGTCAAAAGACTGATCTGATTGAGAGAGAGAGAGAGAGAGAGAGAGAGAGAGAGAGAGGGATCTAGTATATATTTCTAAAAGGAATAAAATTTAAAAAGGGCAAAGTTACATTCAAAATATAGTACAGGAATCCAATTAAGAATTTTCATTGCACAAAGGGTGAAAATACAGAGAAAAGCAGAGGAAATCAGAAAGGATCACCATAAGGTTGGGTTAAGGAAGGGGTTTGAGAGTTTAGGTTTAAAGGAAGCAAAGGAGAGAAGCCAGAGAATCATCATACAAGGCATTCTTGTACTTATTATTATTGAAGAAATAGGGAAGGTATTTGGAGTTTTGTTTGAGGGAGGCAGGGCGTAGTTTCCAGGAGAGTGGGTATCCCCCACAATAATCAAAGCAAGCAAGTACAACCCCTCCAATATTTATACCATGATCAATGGAAACATGTAGATGCTTCACGCTGCAACCCCCAATATTCAAGCAAAACCTATGCCCTTGGAGGGAGGGTTCTATTTTAGGAAAGGGACTGGATTATTGAAATATTGAAAAAGATTATTGTATTTGCAGGATTACTGGGTCAGAGGGAAAGGTGCCATACTTGATTTTGTACCTTAATTTGGTCATTTGTTTTAGAAGAGTCATCTGTGAAGAAGAAAAGGTGGGGAGGAGGGCAAGGGTGTTAAAATAACCTTTGGTAAACTAATATTGTATTTATCCTGATGAATATCCACAACAACAAAAAAAGTTGATTTCATGAATTGAATTGCCTAGCATCTTCATCATTTATCGTATGTTTGTCAATCTTAGACAGAGATGCAATTGTTGGAGAATCTACCCCTCCCTTTACTAGGTCTTCATTTACTTACATGACTACACAAATACTCAAATATACATATTTAATAAGGATATCATTGAATAGATTGTGTAAACTAATACCATTAATACTAATCTGTAAAAAATATATATTTTTGATTTTGCTTTCAATTTCATAAATCAAATGCAATAAAACAATGCTTATGTAACTTTTAGGGCCATGTTTTTCCTAAAATAGCAAAGGCACCACAAAGACTTTTCAGACACATCAGTACCAACAGCCAAGTCTCAGCTGAGGCTGGGGAAAGGTTGTTTCATAAGAATCGTGTATTAAGCAGTCATTAAAGTCTACTGTGTTCATTAAGGATGTGCTCATTTTGGACACTTACAGTATGTCTTTTTTCAGTGTTCTAATTAGATGCAATTTATTAGGAATAAAACAGAAATCCAAAAACAACTACATCCAATTTTTTCTTCATCTTTTCTGAATGACTGTGTGACTGAAAAGTAGATAAGGAACGATTGGGCCAAAGGCCCCCAGTAAAATAGCTTTTCTTAAGTGGGGTGAATAGATTTGTTGTGAAAACTTTTCAAAGTGTGCCCACGTGGACTGATCCAGTCACAAAGATGAATTTGTCCATTTGCCAAAGAAACACATTTTTCGATCTTGATCAATTTTTTGCAAGAAAAACATTTATTTACCTTAAAGTGTGCCTTTAGCCCCGTTGTACCCGATTGTTTATTAGGTTGGCTTGAGAAAGCCAACTTACTGAAATCCTATTTAAACTTATTATTAGGTTGGCTTGAGAAAGCCAACTTACTGAAATCCTATTTAAACTTATTATTATTATTATTATTATTCTGAGACTAAATTTCTAAATGTAACTCCTCCTAGAGCTTTTAAGCTACATGCACCAAACTCGGCACAGACCTTCAGACTAATCCCGAATAGTGTGCTATATCTTTTCTAACTGATCGGACTTACGGTTTTCCTAAAAATGACGATCAAAACTCGGAAAAACTCCCATTGATTAACATTGCGGAATGTTCAGAAATTTAAATCCCAACTGCCGTTTTCACACACACAGACAAAAAAGGGCCTGTCAGCCCTGCGTCTCTCTCTCTCTCTCTCTCCCTCAGAGGATTTCTTTTATCAAGCAGCCAATAAGTAATGACCTAAAATCTTCATAGCCACAGTATAGTAGCTTCCAGGTTGACTCGATTCACACAGTATGGAAAGGAGGCTTGATAAGTATCACCCTGGTAACTGCATAGCAACCAGACTGGGTTACCCTAGCAACCAAATAACAAATCACATATTTCTGCACCAGAAAATCGTACAGACTTCCTGTTTCACTTATTTCACTCAGGATGGAAAGTAGCCTTGATATGTATCACTCTGGTAACTGCCTAGCAACCAGATGGGGTTACCCTAGCAACCAAGTAACAAATCACATATCTCTGCACCAGAAAATCGTAGTGACTTCCTGTTTCACTTATTTCACTCAAGATGGAAAGTAGCCTTGATATGTATCACTCTGGTAACTGCCTAGCAACCAGATGTGATTACCCTAGCAACCAAGTAACAAATCACATATCTCTGCAACAGAAAATCAGAGAGACTTCCGGGTTGACTTATTTCACTCAGGATGGAAAGTAGCCTTGATATGTATCACTCTGGTAACTGCCTAGCAACCAGATGTGATTACCCTAGCAACCAAGTAACAAATCACATATCTCTGCAACAGAAAATCATAGAGACTTCCGGGTTGACTTTATTCACTCAGGATGGAAAGTAGCGTTGATATATATCACTCTGGTAACTGCCTAGCAACCAGACGGGGATACCCTAGCAACCAAGTAACAAATCACATATCTCTGCACCAGAAAATCGTAGAGACTACCTGTTTCACTTATTTCACTCAGGATGGAAAGTAGCCTTGATATGTATCCCTCTGGTAACTGCCTAGCAACCAGATGCAGTTACCCTAGCAACCAAGTAACAAATCACATATCTTTGAACCAGAACATCGTAGAGACTTAGGGGTTGACATATTTCACACAGGATTTCAAGGAGCCTTATGAGTATCACCTTAGTAACTGCCTAGCAACCAGATGTGTTTACCCTAGCAACCAAGTAACAAATCACATATCTCTGCACCAGAAAATCATAGAGACTTCCTGTTTCACTTATTTCACTTAGGATGGAAAGTAGCCTTGATATGTATCCCTCTGGTAACTGCCTAGCAACCAGATGCAGTTACCCTAGCAACCAAGTAACAAATCACATATCTTTGAACCAGAACATCGTAGAGACTTAGGGGTTGACATATTTCACACAGGATTTCAAGGAGCCTTATGAGTATCACCTTAGTAACTGCCTAGCAACCAGATGGGGTTACCCTAGCAACCAACTAACAAATCACATATCTCTGCACCAGAAAATCGTAGAGACTTCCGGGTTGACATAATTCACTCAGGATGGAAAGGAGGCTTGATAAGTATCACTCTGGTAACTGCTTAGCAACGACAAGGGCTTACCCTAGCAACCAAGTAACAAATCACATAACTCTGCACCAGAAAATCGTAGAGACTTCCTGTTTCACTTATTTTACTCAAGATGGAAAGTAGCCTTGATATATATCACTCTGGTAACTGCCTATCAACCAGATATGGTTACCCTAGCAACCAAGTAACAAATCACATATCTATGCAACAGAAAATCATAGAGACTTCCGGGTTGACTTTATTCACTCAGAATGAAAAGTAGGCTTGATAAGGATCACCCTGGAAACTGCCTAGCAACCAGATTGGGTTACCCTAGCAACCAAGTAAAAAATGATATATCTATCTGTCTATCTGTCTATCTATCTATCTATCTATCTATCTATCTATCTTTCTGATGGTCAATATCTATCTATCTATCTATCTATCTATCTATCTATCTATCTATCTGAGGGTCAATATCTATCTATCTATCTATCTAACTATCTGCGGGTCAATAACTATCTATCTATCTATCTGTGGGTCATACTCTATCTATCTATATCTCAGGGTCAATGACTATCTGTCTATCTATATATCTGACGGTCAATATCTATCTATCTATCTATCTATCTGAGGGTCAATATCTATCTATCTATCTATCTAACTATCTGCGGATCAATAACTATCTATCTATCTATCTATCTGTGGTTCATACTCTATCTATCTATATCTCAGGGTCAATGACTATCTATCTATCTATATATCTGACGGTCAATATCTATCTATCTATCTAATGGTCAATGACTATCAATCTATCTTTCTATCTTTCTATCTTTCTATCTATCTATCTATCTATCTATCTATCTATCTATCTGAGGGTCAATATCTATCTATCTATCTGAGGATCAATATCTATCTATCTATCTATCTATCTATCTATCTATCTATCTAATGGTCAATATATCTATCTATCTATCTATCTATCTATCTATCTATCTATCTATCTATCTATATATCTATCTGATGGTCAATAACTATCTATCTATCTATCTATCTATCTGATGGTCAATAACTATCTATCTATCTATCTATCTATCTATCTGAGGGTCACTATCTATCTATCTATCTATCTATCTATCTATCTATCTGAGGGTCAATATCTATCTATCTATCTATCTATCTATCTATCTATCTATCTATCTATCTGAGGGTCAATATCTATCTATCTATCTATCTATCTAACTATCTGCGGGTCAATAACTATCTATCTATCTGTGGGTCATACTCTATCTATCTATATCTCAGGGTCAATGACTATCTGTCTATTTATATATCTGACGGTCAATATCTATCTATCTATCTAAGAGTCAATGACTATCTATCTATCTATCTATCTATCTATCTATCTGATGGTCAATATCTATCTATCTATCTATCTAACTATCTGCGGGTCAATAACTATCTATCTATCTATCTATCTATCTGTGGTTCATACTCTATCTATCTATATCTCAGGGTCAATGACTATCTATCTATCTATTTATCTGACGGTCAATATCTATCTATCTATCTAAGGGTCAATGACTATCAATCTATCTTTCTATCTTTCTATCTATCTATCTATCTATCTGAGGGTCAATATCTATCTATCTATCTGAGGATCAATATCTATCTATCTATCTATCTATCTATCTATCTATCTATCTATCTATCTATCTATCTAATGGTCAATATCTATCTATCTATCTATCTATCTATCTATCTATCTATCTATCTATCTATCTATCTATCTATCTATCTATCTATCTATCTATCTATCTGAGGGTCAATATCTATCTATCTATCTATCTATCTATCTATCTATCTATCTATCTATCTATCTATGGGTCATTATCTATCTATCTATCTATCTATCTATCTGAGGGTCAATATCTATCTATCTATCTATCTATCTGAGGGTCAATATCTATCTATCTATCTATCTAACTATCTGCGGGTCAATAACTATCTATCTATCTATCTGTGGGTCATACTCTATCTATCTATATCTCAGGGTCAATGACTATCTGTCTATCTATAAATCTGACGGTCAATATCTATCTATCTATCTAAGAGTCAATGACTATCTTTCTATCTATCTATCTATCTGATGGTCAATATCTATCTATCTATCTATCTATCTATCTAACTATCTGCGGGTCAATAACTATCTATCTATCTATCTATCTATCTGTGGTTCATACTCTATCTATCTATATCTCAGGGTCAATGACTATCTATCTATCTATTTATCTGACGGTCAATATCTATCTATCTATCTAAGGGTCAATGACTATCAATCTATCTTTCTATCTTTCTATCTTTCTATCTATCTATCTATCTATCTGAGGGTCAATATCTATCTATCTATCTGAGGATCAATATCTATCTATCTATCTATCTATCTATCTATCTAATGGTCAATATCTATCTATCTATTTATCTATCTATCTGATGGTCAATAACTATCTATCTATCTATCTATCTATCTATCTATCTATCTATCTATCTGATGGTCAATAACTATCTATCTATCTATCTGAGGGTCAATATCTATCTATCTATCTATCATCTATCTATCTATCTATCTATCTGAGGGTCAATATATATCTATCTATCTATCTATCTGAGGGTCAATATCTATCTATCTATCTATCTATCTATCTATCTATCTATCTATCTATCTATCTATTTGATAGACTGAATGGTTTTATAATCTCTAAACTTTGAACTTTGAAAACTACTACTTATAATTACATCAAATTAGAAACTGTAAATCTTCAAACTTTTACAACTACTTCAAACTTTATGCTAGGCTTTCTCAAGCCAACCTAAAGTTTGTACTCAAACTTTAATCTAGTTATTAGGTTGGCTTGAGAAAGCCAACTTACTGAAATCCTATTTAAACTTATTATTATTAGGTTGGCTTGAGAAAGCCAACTTACTGAAATCCTATTTAAACTTATTATTATTATTATTATTATTCTGAGACTAAATTTCTAAATGTAACTCCTCCTAGAGCTTTTAAGCTACATGCACCAAACTCGGCACAGACCTTCAGACTAATCCCGAATAGTGTGCTATATCTTTTCTAACTGATCGGACTTACGGTTTTCCTAAAAATGACGATCAAAACTCGGAAAAACTCCCATTGATTAACATTGCGGAATGTTCAGAAATTTAAATCCCAACTGACGTTTTCACACACACAGACGAAAAAGGGCCTGTCAGCCCTGCGTCTCTCCCTCTCTCTCTCCCTCAGAGGATTTCTTTTATCAAGCAGCCAATCAGTAATGACCTAAAATCTTCATAGCCACAGTATAGTAGCTTCCAGGTTGACTTGATTCACTCAGTATGGAAAGGAGGCTTGATAAGTATCACCCTGGTAACTGCCTAGCAACCAGATGGGGTTACCCTAGCAACCAACTAACAAATCACATATCTCTGCACCAGAAAATCGTAGAGACTTCCTGTTTCACTTATTTCACTCAGGATGGAAAGTAGCCTTGATATGTATCACTCTGGTAACTGCCTAGCAACCAGATGTGATTACCCTAGCAACCAAGTAACAAATCACATATCTCTGCAACAGAAAATCAGAGAGACTTCCGGGTTGACTTATTTCACTCAGGATGGAAAGTAGCCTTGATATGTATCACTCTGGTAACTGCTTAGCAACCAGACGGGGTTACCCTAGCAACCAAGTAACAAATCACATATATCTGCACCAGAAAATCGTAGAGACTTCCTGTTTCACTTATTTCACTCAGGATGGAAAGTAGCCTTGATATGTATCACTCTGGTAACTGCCTAGCAACCAGATGTGATTACCCTAGCAACCAAGTAACAAATCACATATCTCTGCAACAGAAAATCAGAGAGACTTCCGGGTTGACTTATTTCACTCAGGATGGAAATTAGCCTTGATATGTATCACTCTGGTAACTGCCTAGCAACCAGATGTGATTACCCTAGCAACCAAGTAACAAATCACATATCTCTGCATCAGAAAATCATACAGACTTCCGGATTGACTTGATTCACTCAGGATGGAAAGTAGCCTTGATATGTATCACTCTGGTAACTGCCTAGCAACCAGACGGGGTTACCCTAGCAACCAAGTAACAAATCACATATATCTGCACCAGAAAATCGTAGAGACTTCCTGTTTCACTTATTTCACTCAGGATGGAAAGTAGCCTTGATATGTATCACTCTGGTAACTGCCTAGCAACCAGATGTGATTACCCTAGCAACCAAGTAACAAATCACATATCTCTGCAACAGAAAATCAGAGAGACTTCCGGGTTGACTTATTTCACTCAGGATGGAAAGTAGCCTTGATATGTATCACTCTGGTAACTGCCTAGCAACCAGATGTGATTACCCTAGCAACCAAGTAACAAATCACATATCTCTGCACCAGAAAATCGTAGAGACTTCCTGTTTCACTTATTTCACTCAGGATGGAAAGTAGCCTTGATATGTATCACTCTGGTAACTGCCTAGCAACCGTATGTGGTTACCCTAGCAACCAAGTAACAAATCACATATCTCTGCAACAGAAAATCATAAAGACTTCCTGTTTCACTTATTTCACTCAGGATGGAAAGTAGGCTTGATATGTATCACTCTGGTAACTGCATAGCATCCAGATGTGGTTACCCTAGCAACCAAGTAACAAATCACATATCTTTGAACCAGAACATCGTAGAGACTTAGGGGTTGACATATTTCACACAGGATGGAAAGTAGCCTTGATATGCATCACTCTGGTAACTGCCTAGCAACCAGATGGGTTACCCTAGCAACCAAATAACAAATCATATATTTCTGCACCAGAAAATCGTAGAGACATCTGGGTTGACTTAATTCACTCAGGATGTAAAGGAGGCTTGATAAGTATCACCCTGGTAACTGCATAGCAACCAGACAGGGTTACCCTAGCAACCAAATAACAAATCACATATCTCTGCACCAGAAAATCATACAGACTTGCGGGTTGACTTTATTCACTCAGGATGGAAAGGAGGCTTGACAAGTTATCACCCTGGTAACTGCATAGCAACCAGACAGGGTTACCCTAGCAACCAAGTAATAAATCACATATCTTTGAACCAAAACTTCGTAGAGACTTATTGGTTGACATATTTCACACAGGATTGCAAGGAGCCTTATGAGTAACACTTTGGTAACTGCCTAGCAACCAGATGGGGATAGCCTAGCAACCAAGTAACAAATCACATATCTATTTAACAGAAAATCGTAGAGACTTCCGAGTTGACTTATTTCACTCATGATGGAAAGTAGCCTTGATATGTATTACTCTGGTAACTGCCTAGCAACCAGATGGGGTTACCATAGCAACCAAGTAACAAATTACATATCTCTGCACCAGAACAACATAAAGACTTCTGGTTTTGTTCATGGGACTCAGGGTAGCAAGGATCTATCTATCTATCTGTCTGTCTGTCTGTCTATTTATCAGTCTATCTATATCTATCTTTCGAACTGTCTATCTATCTGAGGGTTAATATCTATCTATCTATCTATCTATCTGAGGGTCAATATCTATCTATCTATCTATCTATCTATCTATCTATCTGAGGGTCAATATCTATCTATCTATCTATCTGAGGGTCAATATCTATCTATCTATCTATCTATCTATCTATCTATCTATCTATCTATCTATCTATCTATCTATCTATCTGAGGGTCAATATCTATCTATCTATCTATCTATCTATCTATCTATCTATCTATCTATCTATCTGAGGGTCAATATCTATCTATCTATCTATCTATCTATCTATCTATCTATCTATCTATCTATCTATCTATCTATCTATCTGAGGGTCAATAACTATCTATCTATCTATCTGTGGGTCATACTCTATGTATCTATATCTCAGGGTCAATGACTATCTATCTACCTATATAGATCTGACGGTCAATATCTATCTATCTATCTATCTATCTATCTATCTATCTATCTATCTATCTATCTAAGGGTCAATGACTATCTATCTATCTATCTGAGGGTCAATATCTATCTATCTATCTGAGGATCAATATCTATCTATCTATCTGAGGATCAATATCTATCTATCTATCTATCTATCTATCTATCTATCTATCTATCTATCTATCTATCTATCTATCTATCTATCTATCTGATGGTCAATAACTCTATCTATCTATCTGATGGTCAATATCTATCTATCTATCTATCTATCTATCTATCTATCTATCTATCTATCTGTGGGTCATACTCTATCTATCTATCTATCTATCTATCTATCTATCTATCTGAGGGTCAATATCTATCTATCTATCTATCTATCTATCTATCTATCTATCTATCTATCTATCTATCTATCTATCTATCTGTGGGTCATACTCTATCTATCTATCTATCTATCTATCTATCTATCTATCTGTGGGTCATACTCTATCTATCTATCTATCTATCTATCTATCTATCTATCTATCTATCTATCTATCTATCTATCTATCTATCTATCTGATGGTCAATATCTATCTATCTATCTATCTATCTGTGGGTCATACTCTATCTATCTATCTATCTATCTATCAATCTATCTATCTATCTGATGGTGAATATCTATCTATCTATCTATCTGTGGGTCATACTCTATCTATCTATCTATCTATCTATCTATCTATCTATCTATCTGATGGTCAATATCTATCTATCTATCTATCTGTGGGTCATACTCTATCTATCTATCTATCTATCTATCTATCTATCTATCTATCTATCTATCTATCTATCTATCTATCTATCTATCTATCTATCTGATGGTGAATATCTATCTATCTATCTATCTGTGGGTCATACTCTATCTATCTATCTATCTATCTATCTATCTATCTATCTATCTATCGAGGGTCAATATCTATCTATCTGTGGGTCATACTCTATCTATCGATCTATCTATCTATCTATCTATCTGAGGGTCAATATCTATCTATCTATCTATCTATCTATCTATCTATCTGTGGGTCATACTCTATCTATCTATCTATCTATCTATCTATCTATCTATCTATCTATCTATCTATCTATCTATCTATCTATCTATCTATCGAGGGTCAATATCTATCTATCTATCTATCTATCTATCTATCTATCTATCTATCTATCTATCTATATATATCTATCTATCTAATCTATTTGATAGACTGAATGGTTTTATAATCTCTAAACTTTGAACTTTGAAAACTACTACTTATAATTACATCAAACTAGAAACCGTAAATCTTCAAACTTTTACAACTACTTCAAACTTTATGCTAGGCTTTCTCAAGCCAACCTAAAGTTTGTACTCAAACTTTTTAATCTAGTTATTATTATTATTCTGAGACTAAATTTCTAAATGTAACTCCTCCTAGAGCTTTTAAGCTACATGCACCAAACTCGGCACAGACCTTCAGACTAATCCCGAATAGTGTGCTATATCTTTTCTAACTGATCGGACTTACGGTTTTCCTAAAAATGACGATCAAAACTCGGAAAAACTCCCATTGATTAACATTGCGGAATGTTCAGAAATTTAAATCCCAACTGACGTTTTCACACACACAGACGAAAAAGGGCCTGTCAGCCCTGCGTCTCTCCTTCTCTCTCTCCCTCAGAGGATTTCTTTTATCAAGCAGCCAATAAGTAATGACCTAAAATCTTCATAGCCACAGTATAGTAGCTTCCAGGTTGACTTGATTCACTCAGTATGGAAAGGAGGCTTGATAAGTATCACCCTGGTAACTGCATAGCAACCAGACAGGGTTACCCTAGCAACCAAATAACAAATCACATATTTCTGCACCAGAAAATCATACAGACATCCTGTTTCACTTATTTCACTCAGGATGGAAAGTAGCCTTGATATGTATCACTCTGGAAACTGCCTAGCAACCAGATGCGGTTACCCTAGCAACCAAGTAACAAATCACATATCTTTGAACCAGAACATCGTAGAGACTTAGGGGTTAACATATTTCACACAGGATTGCAAGGAGCCTTATGAGTATCACCTTGGTAACTGCCTAGCAACCAGATGGGGTTACCCTAGCAACCAACTAACAAATCACATATCTCTGCACCAGAAAATCGTAGAGACTTCCTGTTTCACTTATTTCACTCAGGATGGAAAGTAGCCTTGATATGTATCACTCTGGTAACTGCCTAGCAACCAGATGTGATTACCCTAGCAACCAAGTAACAAATAACATATCTCTGCAACAGAAAATCAGAGAGACTTCCGGGTTGACTTATTTCACTCAGGATGGAAAGTAGCCTTGATATGTATCACTCTGGTAACTGCCTAGCAACCAGATGTGATTACCCTAGCAACCAAGTAACAAATCACATATATCTGCACCAGTATATCGTAGAGACTACCTGTTTCACTTATTTCACTCAGGATGGAAAGTAGCCTTGATATGTATCATTCTGGTAACTGCATAGCAACCAGACAGGGTTACCTTAGCAACCAAGTAACAAATCACATATCTTTGAACCAGAACATCGTAGAGACTTAGGGGTTGACATATTTCACACAGGATTGCAAGGAGCCTTATGAGTATCACTTTGGTAACTGCCTAGCAACCAGATGTGTTTACCCTAGCAACCAAGTAACAAGTCACATATCTCTGCACCAGGAAATCATAGAGACTTCCTGTTTCACTTATTTCACTCAGGATGGAAAGTAGCCTTGATATGTATCCCTCTGGTAACTGCCTAGCAACCAGATGCGGTTACCCTAGCAACCAAGTAACAAATAACATATCTTTGAACCAGAACATCGTAGAGACTTAGGGGTTGACATATTTCACACAGGATTGCAAGGAGCCTTATGAGTATCACCTTAGTAACTGCCTAGCAACCAGATGGGGTTACCCTAGCAACCAACTAACAAATCACATATCTCTGCACCAGAAAATCGTAGAGACTTCCTGTTTCACTTATTTCACTCAGGATGGAAAGTAGCCTTGATATGTATCACTCTGGTAACTGCCTAGCAACCAGATGTGATTACCCTAGCAACCAAGTAACAAATAACATATCTCTGCAACAGAAAATCAGAGAGACTTCCGGGTTGACTTATTTCACTCAGGATGGAAAGTAGCCTTGATATGTATCACTCTGGTAACTGCCTAGCAACCAGATGTGATTACCCTAGCAACCAAGTAACAAATCACATATATCTGCACCAGTATATCGTAGAGACTACCTGTTTCACTTATTTCACTCAGGATGGAAAGTAGCCTTGATATGTATCATTCTGGTAACTGCATAGCAACCAGACAGGGTTACCTTAGCAACCAAGTAACAAATCACATATCTTTGAACCAGAACATCGTAGAGACTTAGGGGTTGACATATTTCACACAGGATTGCAAGGAGCCTTATGAGTATCACTTTGGTAACTGCCTAGCAACCAGATGTGTTTACCCTAGCAACCAAGTAACAAGTCACATATCTCTGCACCAGGAAATCATAGAGACTTCCTGTTTCACTTATTTCACTCAGGATGGAAAGTAGCCTTGATATGTATCCCTCTGGTAACTGCCTAGCAACCAGATGCGGTTACCCTAGCAACCAAGTAACAAATAACATATCTTTGAACCAGAACATCGTAGAGACTTAGGGGTTGACATATTTCACACAGGATTGCAAGGAGCCTTATGAGTATCACCTTAGTAACTGCCTAGCAACCAGATGGGGTTACCCTAGCAACCAACTAACAAATCACATATCTCTGCACCAGAAAATCGTAGAGAATTCCGGGTTGACATAATTTATTCAGGATGGAAAGGAGGCTTGATAAGTATCACTCTGGTAACTGCCTAGCAATGACAAGGGCTTACCCTAGCAACCAAGTAACAAATCACATAACTCTGCAACAGAAAATCATAGAGACTTCCTGTTTCACTTATTTTACTCAAGATGGAAAGTAGACTTGATATATATCACTCTGGTAACTGCCTATCAACCAGATATGGTTACCCTAGCAACCAAGTAACAAATCACATATCTATGCAACAGAAAATCATAGAGACTTCCGGGTTGACTTTATTCACTCAGAATGAAAAGGAGGCTTGATAAGGATCACCCTGGAAACTGCCTAGCAACCAGATTGGGTTACCCTAGCAACCAAGTAAAAAATGATATATCTATCTGTCTATCTGTCTATCTATCTATCTATCTATCTTTCTGATGGTCAATATCTATCTATCTATCTATCTATCTATCTATCTATCTGAGGGTCAATATCTATCTATCTATCTATCTAACTATCTGCGGGTCAATAACTATCTATCTATCTATCTGTGGGTCATACTCTATCTATCTATATCTCAGGGTCAATGACTATCTGTCTATCTATATATCTGACGGTCAATATATATCTATCTATCTAAGAGTCAATGACTATCTATCTATCTATCTATCTATCTATCTGAGGGTCAATATCTATCTATCTATCTATCTAACTATCTGCGGGTCAATAACTATCTATCTATCTATCTATCTGTGGTTCATACTCTATCTATCTATATCTCAGGGTCAATGACTATCTATCTATCTATATATCTGACGTTCAATATCTATCTATCTATCTATCTAAGGGTCAATGACTATCAATCTATCTTTCTATCTTTCTATCTATCTATCTATCTATCTATCTATCTATCTGAGGGTCAATATCTATCTATCTATCTGAGGATCAATATCTATCTATCTATCTATCTATCTATCTGATGGTCAATAACTATCTATCTATCTATCTATCTATCTATCTGATGGTCAATAACTATCTATCTATCTATCTATCTATCTATCTATCTGAGGGTCAATATCTATCTATCTATCTATATATCTATGGGTCATACTCTATCTATCTATCTATCTATCTATCTATCTGAGGGTCAATATCTATCTATCTATCTATCTATCTATCTATCTATCTATCTATCTATCTAATCTATTTGATAGACTGAATGGTTTTATAATCTCTAAACTTTGAACTTTGAAAACTACTACTTATAATTACATCAAACTAGAAACCGTAAATCTTCAAACTTTTACAACTACTTCAAACTTTATGCTAGGCTTTCTCAAGCCAACCTAAAGTTTGTACTCAAACTTTTTAATCTAGTTAGGTTGGCTTGAGAAAGCCAACTTACTGAAATCCTATTTAAACTTATTATTATTATTATTATTATTCTGAGACTAAATTTCTAAATGTAACTCCTCCTAGAGCTTTTAAGCTACATGCACCAAACTCGGCACAGACCTTCAGACTAATCCCGAATAGTGTGCTATATCTTTTCTAACTGATCGGACTTACGGTTTTCCTAAAAATGACGATCAAAACTCGGAAAAACTCCCATTGATTAACATTGCGGAATGTTCAGAAATTTAAATCCCAACTGACGTTTTCACACACACAGGCAAAAAAGGGCCTGTCAGCCCTGCGTCTCTCCCTCTCTCTCTCCCTCAGAGGATTTCTTTTATCAAGCAGCCAATAAGTAATGACCTAAAATCTTCATAGCCACAGTATAGTAGCTTCCAGGTTGACTTGATTCACTCAGTATGGAAAGGAGGCTTGATAAGTATCACCCTGGTAACTGCCTAGCAACCAGATGGGGTTACCCTAGCAACCAACTAACAAATTACATATCTCTGCACCAGAAAATCGTAGAGACTTCCTGTTTCACTTATTTCACTCAGGATGGAAAGTAGCCTTGATATGTATCACTCTGGTAACTGCCTAGCAACCAGATGTGATTACCCTAGCAACCAAGTAACAAATCACATATCTCTGCAACAGAAAATCAGAGAGACTTCCGGGTTGACTTATTTCACTCAGGATGGAAAGTAGCCTTGATATGTATCACTCTGGTAACTGCCTAGCAACCAGACGGGGTTACCCTAGCAACCAAGTAACAAATCACATATATCTGCACCAGAAAATCGTAGAGACTTCCTGTTTCACTTATTTCACTCAGGATGGAAAGTAGCCTTGATATGTATCACTCTGGTAACTGCCTAGCAACCAGATGTGATTACCCTAGCAACCAAGTAACAAATCACATATCTCTGCAACAGAAAATCAGAGAGACTTCCGGGTTGACTTATTTCACTCAGGATGGAAAGTAGCCTTGATATGTATCACTCTGGTAACTGCCTAGCAACCAGATGTGATTACCCTAGCAACCAAGTAACAAATCACATATCTCTGCATCAGAAAATCATAGAGACTTCCGGATTGACTTGATTCACTCAGGATGGAAAGTAGCCTTGATATGTATCACTCTGGTAACTGCCTAGCAACCAAATGGGGTTACCCTAGCAACCAAGTAACAAATCACATATATCTGCACCAGAAAATCGTAGAGACTTCCTGTTTCACTTATTTCACTCAGGATGGAAAGTAGCCTTGATATGTATCACTCTGGTAACTGCCTAGCAACCAGATGTGATTACCCTAGCAACCAAGTAACAAATCACAAATCTCTGCAACAGAAAATCAGAGAGACTTCCGGGTTGACTTATTTCACTCAGGATGGAAAGTAGCCTTGATATGTATCACTCTGATAACTGCCTAGCAACCAGATGTGATTACCCTAGCAACCAAGTAACAAATCACATATCTCTGCACCAGAAAATCGTAGAGACTTCCTGTTTCACTTATTTCACTCAGGATGGAAAGTAGCCTTGATATGTATCACTCTGGTAACTGCCTAGCAACCGTATGTGGTTACCCTAGCAACCAAGTAACAAATCACATATCTCTGCAACAGAAAATCATAGAGACTTCCTGTTTCACTTATTTCACTCAGGATGGAAAGTAGGCTTGATATGTATCACTCTGGTAACTGCATAGCAACCAGATGTGGTTACCCTAGCAACCAAGTAACAAATCACATATCTTTGAACCAGAACATCGTAGAGACTTAGGGGTTGACATATTTCACACAGGATGGAAAGTAGCCTTGATATGCATCACTCTGGTAACTGCCTAGCAACCAGATGGGTTACCCTAGCAACCAAATAACAAATCATATATTTCTGCACCAGAAAATCGTACAGACATCTGGGTTGACTTAATTCACTCAGGATGGAAAGGAGGCTTGATAAGTATCACCCTGGTAACTGCATAGCAACCAGACAGGGTTACCCTAGCAACCAAATAACAAATCACATATCTCTGCACCAGAAAATCATACAGACTTGCGGGTTGACTTTATTCACTCAGGATGGAAAGGAGGCTTGACAAGTTATCACCCTGGTAACTGCATAGCAACCAGACAGGGTTACCCTAGCAACCAAGTAATAAATCACATATCTTTGAACCAAAACTTCGTAGAGACTTATTGGTTGACATATTTCACACAGGATTGCAAGGAGCCTTATGAGTAACACTTTGGTAACTGCCTAGCAACCAGATGGGGATAGCCTAGCAACCAAGTTACAAATCACATATCTATTTAACAGAAAATCGTAGAGACTTCCGGGTTGACTTATTTCACTCATGATGGAAAGTAGCCTTGATATGTATTACTCTGGTAACTGCCTAGCAACCAGATGGGGTTACCATAGCAACCAAGTAACAAATTACATATCTCTGCACCAGAACAACATAAAGACTTCTGGTTTTGTTCATGGGACTCAGGGTAGCAAGGATCTATCTATCTATCTGTCTGTCTGTCTGTCTATTTATCAGTCTATCTATATCTATCTTTCGAACTGTCTATCTATCTGAGGGTTAATATCTATCTATCTATCTATCTATCTATCTATCTGAGGGTCAATATCTATCTATCTATCTATCTATCTATCTATCTATCTATCTGAGGGTCAATATCTATCTATCTATCTATCTATCTATCTATCTATCTATCTGAGGGTCAATATCTATCTATCTATCTATCTATCTGAGGGTCAATATCTATCTATCTATCTATCTATCTATCTGAGGGTCAATATCTATCTATCTATCTATCTATCTATCTATCTATCTATCTGAGGGTCAATAACTATCTATCTATCTATCTGTGGGTCATACTCTATCTATCTATATCTCAGGGTCTATGACTATCTATCTACCTATATAGATCTGACGGTCAATATCTATCTATCTATCTAAGGGTCAATGACTATCTATCTATCTATCTGAGGGTCAATATCTATCTATCTATCTGAGGATCAATATCTATCTATCTATCTATCTATCTATCTATCTATCTATCTGTCTATCTGATGGTCAATAACTCTATCTATCTATCTGATGGTCAATATCTATCTATCTATCTATCTATCTATCTATCTATCTGTGGGTCATACTCTATCTATCTATCTATCTATCTATCTATCTATCTATCTATCTATCTATCTATCTGTGGGTCATACTCTATCTATCTATCTATCGATCTATCTATCTGATGGTCAATATCTATCTATCTATCTATCTGTGGGTCATACTCTATCTATCTATCTATCTATCTATCTGAGGGTCAATATCTATCTATCTATCTATCTATCTATATATCTATCTATCTATCTATCTATCTGTGGGTCATACTCTATCTATCTATCTATCTATCTATCTATCGATCTATCTATCTGATGGTCAATATCTATCTATCTATCTATCTATCTATCTATCTATCTATCTATCTATCTATCTATCTATCTATCTGTGGGTCATACTCTACCTATCTATCTATCTATCTATCTATCTATCTATCTATCTATATATCTATCTATCTAATCTATTTGATAGACTGAATGGTTTTATAATCTCTAAACTTTGAACTTTGAAAACTACTACTTATAATTACATCAAACTAGAAACCGTAAATCTTCAAACTTTTACAACTACTTCAAACTTTATGCTAGGCTTTCTCAAGCCAACCTAAAGTTTGTACTCAAACTTTTTAATCTAGTTATTATTATTATTCTGAGACTAAATTTCTAAATGTAACTCCTCCTAGAGCTTTTAAGCTACATGCACCAAACTCGGCACAGACCTTCAGACTAATCCCGAATAGTGTGCTATATCTTTTCTAACTGATCGGACTTACGGTTTTCCTAAAAATGACGATCAAAACTCGGAAAAACTCCCATTGATTAACATTGCGGAATGTTCAGAAATTTAAATCCCAACTGACGTTTTCACACACACAGACGAAAAAGGGCCTGTCAGCCCTGCGTCTCTCCCTCTCTCTCTCCCTCAGAGGATTTCTTTTATCAAGCAGCCAATAAGTAATGACCTAAAATCTTCATAGCCACAGTATAGTAGCTTCCAGGTTGACTTGATTCACTCAGTATGGAAAGGAGGCTTGATAAGTATCACCCTGGTAACTGCATAGCAACCAGACAGGGTTACCCTAGCAACCAAATAACAAATCACATATTTCTGCACCAGAAAATCATACAGACTTCCTGTTTCACTTATTTCACTCAGGATGGAAAGTAGCCTTGATATGTATCACTCTGGTAACTGCCTAGCAACCAGATGGGGTTACCCTAGCAACCAAGTAACAAATCACATATCTCTGCACAAGAAAATCATACAGACTTCCTGTTTCACTTATTTCACTCAGGATGGAAAGTAGCCTTGATATGTATCACTCTGGTAACTGCCTAGCAACCAGATGGGGTTACCCTAGCAACCAAGTAACAAATCACATATCTTTGCACCAGAAAATCAGAGAGACTTCCGGGTTGACTTATTTCACTCAGGATGGAAAGTAGCCTTGATATGTATCACTCTGGTAACTACCTAGCAACCAGCTGTGATTACCCTAGCAACCAAGTAACAAATCACATATCTCTGCAACAGAAAATCAGAGAGACTTCCGGGTTGACTTATTTCACTCAGGATGGAAAGTAGCCTTGATATGTATCACTCTGGTAACTGCCTAGCAACCAGATGTGATTACCCTAGCAACCAAGTAACAAATCACATATCTCTGCAACAGAAAATCATAGAGACTTCCGGGTTGACTTTATTCACTCAGGATGGAAAGTAGCCTTGATATATATCACTCTGGTAACTGCCTAGCAACCAG
>JAVLUX010000015.1:28937500-29225000 GCA_032164185.1 Moxostoma hubbsi | reverse complement strand
AAATCACATATCTCTGCAACAGAAAATCAGAGAGACTTCCGGGTTGACTTATTTCACTCAGGATGGAAAGTAGCCTTGATATGTATCACTCTGGTAACTGCCTAGCAACCAGATGTGATTACCCTAGCAACCAAGTAACAAATCACATATCTCTGCATCAGAAAATCATAGAGACTTCCGGATTGACTTGATTCACTCAGGATGGAAAGTAGCCTTGATATGTATCACTCTGGTAACTGCCTAGCAACCAAATGGGGTTACCCTAGCAACCAAGTAACAAATCACATATATCTGCACCAGAAAATCGTAGAGACTTCCTGTTTCACTTATTTCACTCAGGATGGAAAGTAGCCTTGATATGTATCACTCTGGTAACTGCCTAGCAACCAGATGTGATTACCCTAGCAACCAAGTAACAAATCACAAATCTCTGCAACAGAAAATCAGAGAGACTTCCGGGTTGACTTATTTCACTCAGGATGGAAAGTAGCCTTGATATGTATCACTCTGATAACTGCCTAGCAACCAGATGTGATTACCCTAGCAACCAAGTAACAAATCACATATCTCTGCACCAGAAAATCGTAGAGACTTCCTGTTTCACTTATTTCACTCAGGATGGAAAGTAGCCTTGATATGTATCACTCTGGTAACTGCCTAGCAACCGTATGTGGTTACCCTAGCAACCAAGTAACAAATCACATATCTCTGCAACAGAAAATCATAGAGACTTCCTGTTTCACTTATTTCACTCAGGATGGAAAGTAGGCTTGATATGTATCACTCTGGTAACTGCATAGCAACCAGATGTGGTTACCCTAGCAACCAAGTAACAAATCACATATCTTTGAACCAGAACATCGTAGAGACTTAGGGGTTGACATATTTCACACAGGATGGAAAGTAGCCTTGATATGCATCACTCTGGTAACTGCCTAGCAACCAGATGGGTTACCCTAGCAACCAAATAACAAATCATATATTTCTGCACCAGAAAATCGTACAGACATCTGGGTTGACTTAATTCACTCAGGATGGAAAGGAGGCTTGATAAGTATCACCCTGGTAACTGCATAGCAACCAGACAGGGTTACCCTAGCAACCAAATAACAAATCACATATCTCTGCACCAGAAAATCATACAGACTTGCGGGTTGACTTTATTCACTCAGGATGGAAAGGAGGCTTGACAAGTTATCACCCTGGTAACTGCATAGCAACCAGACAGGGTTACCCTAGCAACCAAGTAATAAATCACATATCTTTGAACCAAAACTTCGTAGAGACTTATTGGTTGACATATTTCACACAGGATTGCAAGGAGCCTTATGAGTAACACTTTGGTAACTGCCTAGCAACCAGATGGGGATAGCCTAGCAACCAAGTTACAAATCACATATCTATTTAACAGAAAATCGTAGAGACTTCCGGGTTGACTTATTTCACTCATGATGGAAAGTAGCCTTGATATGTATTACTCTGGTAACTGCCTAGCAACCAGATGGGGTTACCATAGCAACCAAGTAACAAATTACATATCTCTGCACCAGAACAACATAAAGACTTCTGGTTTTGTTCATGGGACTCAGGGTAGCAAGGATCTATCTATCTATCTGTCTGTCTGTCTGTCTATTTATCAGTCTATCTATATCTATCTTTCGAACTGTCTATCTATCTGAGGGTTAATATCTATCTATCTATCTATCTATCTATCTATCTGAGGGTCAATATCTATCTATCTATCTATCTATCTATCTATCTGAGGGTCAATATCTATCTATCTATCTATCTATCTATCTATCTATCTGAGGGTCAATATCTATCTATCTATCTATCTATCTGAGGGTCAATATCTATCTATCTATCTATCTATCTATCTGAGGGTCAATATCTATCTATCTATCTATCTATCTATCTATCTATCTGAGGGTCAATAACTATCTATCTATCTATCTGTGGGTCATACTCTATCTATCTATATCTCAGGGTCTATGACTATCTATCTACCTAAATAGATCTGACGGTCAATATCTATCTATCTATCTAAGGGTCAATGACTATCTATCTATCTATCTGAGGGTCAATATCTATCTATCTATCTGAGGATCAATATCTATCTATCTATCTATCTATCTATCTATCTATCTATCTATCTATCTATCTATCTGTCTATCTGATGGTCAATAACTCTATCTATCTATCTGATGGTCAATATCTATCTATCTATCTATCTATCTATCTATCTATCTATCTATCTGTGGGTCATACTCTATCTATCTATCTATCTATCTATCTATCTATCTATCTATCTGTGGGTCATACTCTATCTATCTATCTATCGATCTATCTATCTGATGGTCAATATCTATCTATCTATCTATCTGTGGGTCATACTCTATCTATCTATCTATCTATCTATCTATCTGAGGGTCAATATCTATCTATCTATCTATCTATATATCTATCTATCTATCTATCTATCTGTGGGTCATACTCTATCTATCTATCTATCTATCTATCTATCTATCTATCGATCTATCTATCTGATGGTCAATATCTATCTATCTATCTATCTATCTATCTATCTATCTATCTATCTATCTGTGGGTCATACTCTACCTATCTATCTATCTATCTATCTATCTATCTATCTATCTATCTATCTATCTATCTATATATCTATCTATCTAATCTATTTGATAGACTGAATGGTTTTATAATCTCTAAACTTTGAACTTTGAAAACTACTACTTATAATTACATCAAACTAGAAACCGTAAATCTTCAAACTTTTACAACTACTTCAAACTTTATGCTAGGCTTTCTCAAGCCAACCTAAAGTTTGTACTCAAACTTTTTAATCTAGTTATTATTATTATTATTCTGAGACTAAATTTCTAAATGTAACTCCTCCTAGAGCTTTTAAGCTACATGCACCAAACTCGGCACAGACCTTCAGACTAATCCCGAATAGTGTGCTATATCTTTTCTAACAGATCGGACTTACGGTTTTCCTAAAAATGACGATCAAAACTCGGAAAAACTCCCATTGATTAACATTGCGGAATGTTCAGAAATTTAAATCCCAACTGACGTTTTCACACACACAGACGAAAAAGGGCCTGTCAGCCCTGCGTCTCTCCCTCTCTCTCTCCCTCAGAGGATTTCTTTTATCAAGCAGCCAATAAGTAATGACCTAAAATCTTCATAGCCACAGTATAGTAGCTTCCAGGTTGACTTGATTCACTCAGTATGGAAAGGAGGCTTGATAAGTATCACCCTGGTAACTGCATAGCAACCAGACAGGGTTACCCTAGCAACCAAATAGCAAATCACATATCTCTGCATCAGAAAATCATACAGACTTCCTGTTTCACTTATTTCACTCAGGATGGAAAGTAGCCTTGATATGTATCACTCTAGTAACTGCCTAGCAACCAGATGTGATTACCCTAGCAACCAAGTAACAAATCACATATCTCTGCAACAGAATATCATAGAGACTTCCGGGTTGACTTTATTCACTCAGGATGGAAAGTAGCCTTGATATGTATCACTCTGGTAACTGCCTAGCAACCAGACGGGGTTACCCTAGCAACCAAGTAACAAATCACATATCTCTGCACCAGAAAATCGTAGAGACTACCTGTTTCACTTATTTCACTCAGGATGGAAAGTAGCCTTGATATGTATCACTCTGGTAACTGCCTAGCAACCAGATGTGATTACCCTAGCAACCAAGTAACAAATCACATATCTCTGCAACAGAAAATCAGAGAGACTTCCGGGTTGACTTATTTCACTCAGGAGGGAAAGTAGCCTTGATATGTATCACTCTGGTAACTGCCTAGCAACCAGATGTGATTACCCTATCAACCAAGTAACAAATCACATATCTCTGCAACAGAAAATCATAGAGACTTCCGGGTTGACTTTATTCACTCAGGATGGAAAGTAGCCTTGATATGTATCACTCTGGTAACTGCCTAGCAACCAGACGGGGTTACCCTAGCAACCAAGTAACAAATCACATATCTCTGCACCAGAAAATCGTAGAGACTACCTGTTTCACTTATTTCACTCAGGATGGAAAGTAGCCTTTATGTATCACTCTGGTAACTGCATAGCAACCAGACAGGGTTACCTTAGCAACCAAGTAACAAATCACATATCTTTGAACCAGAACATCGTAGAGACTTAGGGGTTGACATATTTCACACAGGATTGCAAGGAGCCTTATGAGTATCACTTTGGTAACTCCCTAGCAACCAGATGTGTTTACCCTAGCAACCAAGTAACAAATTACATATCTCTGCACCAGAAAATCATAGAGACTTCCTGTTTCACTTATTTCTCTCAGGATGGAAAGTAGCCTTGATATGTATCCCTCTGGTAACTGCCTAGCAACCAGATGCGGTTACCCTAGCAACCAAGTAACAAATCACATATCTTTGAACCAGAACATCGTAGAGACTTGGGGGTTGACATATTTCACACAGGATTGCAAGGAGCCTTATGAGTATCACCTTGGTAACTGCCTAGCAACCAGATGGGGTTACCTTAGCAACCAACTAACAAATCACATATCTCTGCAGCAGAAAATCGTAGAGACTTCATGTTTCACTTATTTCACTCAGGATGGAAAGGAGGCTTGATAAGTATCACCCTGGTAACTGCATAGCAACCAGACAGGGATACCCTAGCAACCGAGTAACAAATCACATATCTCTGCAACAGAAAATCGTAGAGACTTCCGGGTTGACATAATTCACTCAGGATGGAAAGGAGGCTTGATAAGTATCACCCTGGTAACTGCATAGCAACCAGATGGGGTTACCCTAGCAACCAAGTAACAAATAATATATCTCTTCACCAGAAAATCGTAGAGACTTCCTGTTTGAATTATTTCACTCAGGATAGCAAGGAGTCTTGAAAAGTATCACTCTGGTAACTGCCTAGCAACGACAAGTGCTTACCCTAGCAACCAAGTAACAAATCACATAACTCTGCACCAGAAAATCGTAGAGACTTCCTGTTTCACTTATTTTACTCAAGATGGAAAGTAGCCTTGATATATATCACTCTGGTAACTGCCTTTCAACCAGATATGGTTACCCTAGCAACCAAGTAACAAATCACGTATCTATGCAACAGAAAATCATAGAGACTTCCGGGTTGACTTTATTCACTCAGAATGAAAAGGAGGCTTGATAAGGATCACCCTGGAAAATGCCTAGCAACCAGATTGGGTTACCCTAGCACCCAAGTAAAAAATGATATATCTATCTGTCTAGCTATCTATCTATCTATCTATCTATCTATCTATCTATCTATCTATCTATCTATCTATTTATCTTTCTGAGGGTCAATATCTATCTATCTATCTGAGGGTCAATATCTATCTATCTATCTAACTATCTGCGGGTCAATAACTATCTATCTATCTATCTGTGGGTCATACTCTATCTATCTATATCTCAGGGTCAATGACTATCTATCTATCTATCTATCTGAGGGTCAATATCTATCTATCTATGGGTCATACTCTATCTATCTATCTATCTATCTGAGGGTCAATATCTATCTATCTATCTATCTATCTATCTATCTATCTATCTATCTATCTATCTATCTATCTAATCTATTTGATAGACTGAATGGTTTTATAATCTCTAAACTTCGAACTTTGAAAACTACTACTTATAATTACATCAAACTAGAAACCGTAAATCTTCAAACTTTTACAACTACTTCAAACTTTATGCTAGGCTTTCTCAAGCCAACCTAAAGTTTGTACTCAAACTTTTTAATCTAGTTATTATTATTATTCTGAGACTAAATTTCTAAATGTAACTCCTCCTAGAGCTTTTAAGCTACATGCACCAAACTCGGCACAGACCTTCAGACTAATCCCGAATAGTGTGCTATATCTTTTCTAACTGATCGGACTTACGGTTTTCCTAAAAATGACGATCAAAACTCGGAAAAACTCCCATTGATTAACATTGCGGAATGTTCAGAAATTTAAATCCCAACTGACGTTTTCACACACACAGACGAAAAAGGGCCTGTCAGCCCTGCGTCTCTCCCTCTCTCTCTCCCTCAGAGGATTTCTTTTATCAAGCAGCCAATAAGTAATGACCTAAAATCTTCATAGCCACAGTATAGTAGCTTCCAGGTTGACTTGATTCACTCAGTATGGAAAGGAGGCTTGATAAGTATCACCCTGGTAACTGCATAGCAACCAGACAGGGTTACCCTAGCAACCAAATAACAAATCACATATTTCTGCACCAGAAAATCATACAGACTTCCTGTTTCACTTATTTCACTCAGGATGGAAAGTAGCCTTGATATGTATCACTCTGGTAACTGCCTAGCAACCAGATGGGGTTACCCTAGCAACCAAGTAACAAATCACATATCTCTGCACAAGAAAATCATACAGACTTCCTGTTTCACTTATTTCACTCAGGATGGAAAGTAGCCTTGATATGTATCACTCTGGTAACTGCCTAGCAACCAGATGGGGTTACCCTAGCAACCAAGTAACAAATCACATATCTTTGCACCAGAAAATCAGAGAGACTTCCGGGTTGACTTATTTCACTCAGGATGGAAAGTAGCCTTGATATGTATCACTCTGGTAACTACCTAGCAACCAGCTGTGATTACCCTAGCAACCAAGTAACAAATCACATATCTCTGCAACAGAAAATCAGAGAGACTTCCGGGTTGACTTATTTCACTCAGGATGGAAAGTAGCCTTGATATGTATCACTCTGGTAACTGCCTAGCAACCAGATGTGATTACCCTAGCAACCAAGTAACAAATCACATATCTCTGCAACAGAAAATCATAGAGACTTCCGGGTTGACTTTATTCACTCAGGATGGAAAGTAGCCTTGATATATATCACTCTGGTAACTGCCTAGCAACCAGACGGGGTTACCCTAGCAACCAAGTAACAAATCACATATCTCTGCACCAGAAAATCGTAGAGACTACCTGTTTCACTTATTTCACTCAGGATGGAAAGTAGCCTTGATATGTATCACTCTGGTAACTGCATAGCAACCAGACAGGGTTACCTTAGCAACCAAGTAACAAATCACATATCTTTGAACCAGAACATCGTAGAGACTTAGGGGTTGACATATTTCACACAGGATTGCAAGGAGCCTTATGAGTATCACCTTGGTAACTGCCTAGCAACCAGATGGGGTTACCCTAGCAACCAACTAACAAATCACATATCTCTGCACCAGAAAATCGTAGAGACTTCCTGTTACACTTATTTCACTCAGGATGGAAAGTAGCCTTGATATGTATCACTCTGGTAACTGCCTAGCAACCAGATGTGATTACCCTAGCAACCAAGTAACAAATCACATATCTCTGCAACAGAAAATCAGAGAGACTTCCGGGTTGACTTATTTCACTCAGGATGGAAAGTAGCCTTGATATGTATCACTCTGGTAACTGCCTAGCAACCAGATGTGATTACCCTAGCAACCAAGTAACAAATCACATATCTCTGCAACAGAAAATCATAGAGACTTCCGGGTTGACTTTATTCACTCAGGATGGAAAGTAGCCTTGATATGTATCACTCTGGTAACTGCCTAGCAACCAGACGGGGTTACCCTAGCAACCAAGTAACAAATCACATATATCTGCACCAGTATATCGTAGAGACTACCTGTTTCACTTATTTCACTCAGGATGGAAAGTAGCCTTGATATGTATCACTCTGGTAACTGCATAGCAACCAGACAGGGTTACCTTAGCAACCAAGTAACAAATCACATATCTTTGAACCAGAACATCGTAGAGACTTAGGGGTTGACATATTTCACACAGGATTGCAAGGAGCCTTATGAGTATCACTTTGGTAACTGCCTAGCAACCAGATGTGTTTACCCTAGCAACCAAGTAACAAGTCACATATCTCTGCACCAGAAAATCATAGAGACTTCCTGTTTCACTTATTTAACTCAGGATGGAAAGTAGCCTTGATATGTATCCCTCTGGTAACTGCCTAGCAACCAGATGCGGTTACCCTAGCAACCAAGTAACAAATCACATATCTCTGCACCAGAAAATCGTAGAGACTTCCGGGTTGACATAATTCACTCAGGATGGAAAGGAGGCTTGATAAGTATCACTCTGGTAACTGCCTAGCAACGACAAGGGCTTACCCTAGCAACCAAGTAACAAATCACATAACTCTGCACCAGAAAATCGTAGAGACTTCCTGTTTCACTTATTTTACTCAAGATGGAAAGTAGCCTTGATATATATCACTCTGGTAACTGCCTATCAACCAGATATGGTTACCCTAGCAACCAAGTAACAAATCACATATCTATGCAACAGAAAATCATAGAGACTTCCGGGTTGACTTTATTCACTCAGAATGAAAAGGAGGCTTGATAAGGATCACCCTGGAAACTGCCTAGCAACCAGATTGGGTTACCCTAGCAACCAAGTAAAAAATGATATATCTATCTATCTATCTATCTATCTATCTATCTATCTATCTATCTATCTTTCTGATGGTCAATATCTATCTATCTATCTATCTATCTATCTGAGGGTCAATATCTATCTATCTATCTATCTATCTAACTATCTTCGGGTCAATAACTATCTATCTATCTATCTGTGGGTCATACTCTATCTATCTATATCTCAGGGTCAATGACTATCTGTCTATCTATATATCTGACGGTCAATATCTATCTATCTAAGGGTCAATGACAATCTATCTATCTATCTAGCTATCTGCGGGTCAATAACTATCTATCTATCTATCTGTGGTTCATACTCTATCTATCTATATCTCAGGGTCAATGACTATCTATCTATCTATATATCTGACGGTCAATATCTATCTATCTATCTTTCTATCTTTCTATCTATCTATCTGAGGGTCAATATCTATCTATCTATCTGAGGATCAATATCTATCTATCTATCTATCTATCTATCTAATGGTCAATATCTGTCTATCTATCTATCTATCTATCTATCTGATGGTCAATAACTATCTATCTATCTATCTATCTATCTATCTATCTATCTATCTATCTATCTATCTATCTATCTGATGGTCAATAACTATCTATCTATCTATCTATCTATGGGTCATACTCTATCTATCTATCTATCTATCTATCTATCTGAGGGTCAATATCTATCTATCTATCTATCTGAGGGTCAATATCTATCTATCTATCTATCTATCTATCTATCTATCTAATCTATTTGATAGACTGAATGGATTTATAATCTCTAAACTTTGAACTTTGAAAACTACTACTTATAATTACATCAAACTAGAAACCGTAAATCTTCAAACTTTTACAACTACTTCAAACTTTATGCTAGGCTTTCTCAAGCCAACCTAAAGTTTGTACTCAAACTTTTTAATCTAGTTAGGTTGGCTTGAGAAAGCCAACTTACTGAAATCCTATTTAAACTTATTATTATTATTATTATTATTCTGAGACTAAATTTCTAAATGTAACTCCTCCTAGAGCTTTTAAGCTACATGCACCAAACTCGGCACAGACCTTCAGACTAATCCCGATTAGTGTGCTATATCTTTTCTAACTGATCGGACTTACGGTTTTCCTAAAAATGACGATCAAAACTCGGAAAAACTCCCATTGATTAACATTGCGGAATGTTCAGAAATTTAAATCCCAACTGACGTTTTCACACACACAGACGAAAAAGGGCCTGTCAGCCCTGCGTCTCTCCCTCTCTCTCTCCCTCAGAGGATTTCTTTTATCAAGCAGCCAATAAGTAATGACCTAAAATCTTCATAGCCACAGTATAGTAGCTTCCAGGTTGACTTGATTCACTCAGTATGGAAAGGAGGCTTGATAAGTATCACCCTGGTAACTGCATAGCAACCAGACAGGGTTACCCTAGCAACCAAATAACAAATCACATATTTCTGCACCAGAAAATCATACAGACATCCTGTTTCACTTATTTCACTCAGGATGGAAAGTAGCCTTGATATGTATCACTCTGGTAACTGCCTAGCAACCAGATGGGGTTACCCTAGCAACCAAGTAACAAATCACATATCTCTGCACCAGAAAATCATACAGACTTCCTGTTTCACTTATTTCACTCAGGATGGAAAGTAGCCTTGATATGTATCACTCTGGTAACTGCCTAGCAACCAGATGGGGTTACCCTAGCAACCAAGTAACAAATCACATATCTCTGCACCAGAAAATCGTAGTGACTTCCTGTTTCACTTATTTCACTCAAGATGGAAAGTAGCCTTGATATGTATCACTCTGGTAACTGCCTAGCAACCAGATGTGATTACCCTAGCAACCAAGTAACAAATCACATATCTCTGCAACAGAAAATCAGAGAGACTTCCGGGTTGACTTATTTCACTCAGGATGGAAAGTAGCCTTGATATGTATCACTCTGGTAACTGCCTAGCAACCAGATGTGATTACCCTAGCAACCAAGTAACAAATCACATATCTCTGCAACAGAAAATCAGAGAGACTTCCGGGTTGACTTATTTCACTCAGGATGGAAAGTAGCCTTGATATGTATCACTCTGGTAACTGCCTAGCAACCAGATGTGATTACCCTAGCAACCAAGTAACAAATCATATATCTCTGCAACAGAAAATCATAGAGACTTCCGGGTTGACTTTATTCACTCAGGATGGAAAGTAGCCTTGATATGTATCACTCTGGTAACTGCCTAGCAACCAGACGGGGTTACCCTAGCAACCAAGTAACAAATCACATATCTCTGCACCAGAAAATCTTAGAGTCTACCTGTTTCACTTATTTCACTCAGGATGGAAAGTAGCCTTGATATGTATCACTCTGGTAACTGCATAGCAACCAGACAGGGTTACCTTAGCAACCAAGTAACAAATCACATATCTTTGAACCAGAACATCGTAGAGACTTAGGGGTTGACATATTTCACACAGGATTGCAAGGAGCCTTATGAGTATCACTTTGGTAACTGCCTAGCAACCAGATGTGTTTACCCTAGCAACCAAGTAACAAATCACATATCTCTGCACCAGAAAATCATAGAGACTTCCTGTTTCACTTATTTCACTCAGGATGGAAAGTAGCCTTGATATGTATCCCTCTGGTAACTGCCTAGCAACCAGATGCGGTTACCCTAGCAACCAAGTAACAAATCACATATCTTTGAACCAGAACATCGTAGAGACTTAGGGGTTAACATATTTCACACAGGATTGCAAGGAGCCTTATGAGTATCACTTTGGTAACTGCCTAGCAACCAGATGTGTTTACCCTAGCAACCAAATAACAAATCACATATTTCTGCACCAGAAAATCATACAGACATCCTGTTTCACTTATTTCACTCAGGATGGAAAGTAGCCTTGATATGTATAACTCTGGTAACTGCCTAGCAACCAGATGGGGTTACCCTAGCAACCAAGTAACAAATCACATATGTCTGCACCAGAAAATCATACAGACTTCCTGTTTCACTTATTTCACTCAGGATGGAAAGTAGCCTTGATATGTATCACTCTGGTAACTGCCTAGCAACCAGATGGGGTTACCCTAGCAACCAAGTAACAAATCACATATCTCTGCACCAGAAAATCGTAGTGACTTCCTGTTTCACTTATTTCACTCAAGATGGAAAGTAGCCTTGATATGTATCACTCTGGTAACTGCCTAGCAACCAGATGCGGTTACCCTAGCAACCAAGTAACAAATCACATATCTTTGAACCAGAACATCGTAGAGACTTAGGGGTTAACATATTTCACACAGGATTGCAAGGAGCCTTATGAGTATCACCTTGGTAACTGCCTAGCAACCAGATGGGGTTACCCTAGGAACCAACTAACAAATCACATATCTCTGCACCAGAAAATCGTAGAGACTTCCTGTTTCACTTATTTCACTCAGGATGGAAAGTAGCCTTGATATGTATCACTCTGGTAACTGCCTAGCAACCAGATGTGATTACCTAGCAACCAAATAACAAATCACATATCTCTGCAACAGAAAATCAAAGAGACTTCCGGGTTGACTTATTTCACTCAGGATGGAAAGTAGCCTTGATATGTATCACTCTGGTAACTGCCTAGCAACCAAATGTGATTACCCTAGCAACCAAGTAACAAATCACATATCTCTGCAACAGAAAATCATAGAGACTTCCGGGTTGACTTTATTCACTCATGATGGAAAGTAGCCTTGATATGTATCACTCTGGTAACTGCCTAGCAACCAGACGGGGTTACCCTAGCAACCAAGTAACAAATCACATATCTCTGCACCAGTATATCGTAGAGACTACCTGTTTCGCTTATTTCACTCAGGATGGAAAGTAGCCTTGATATGTATCACTCTGGTAACTGCATAGCAACCAGACAGGGTTACCTTAGCAACCAAGTAACAAATCACATATCTTTGAACCAGAACATCGTAGAGACTTAGGGGTTGACATATTTCACACAGGATTGCAAGGAGCCTTATGAGTATCACTTTGGTAACTGCCTAGCAACCAGATGTGTTTACCCTAGCAACCAAGTAACAAGTCACATATCTCTGCACCAGAAAATCATAGAGACTTCCTGTTTCACTTATTTCACTCAGGATGGAAAGTAGCCTTGATATGTATCCCTCTGGTAACTGCCTAGCAACCAGATGCGTTACCCTAGCAACCAAGTAACAAATCACATATCTTTGAACCAGAACATCGTAGAGACTTAGGGGTTGACATATTTCACACAGGATTGCAAGGAGCCTTATGAGTATCACCTTAGTAACTGCCTAGCAACCAGATGGGGTTACCCTAGCAACCAACTAACAAATCACATATCTCTGCACCAGAAAATCGTAGAGACTTCCGGGTTGACATAATTCACTCAGGATGGAAAGGAGGCTTGATAAGTATCACTCTGGTAACTGCCTAGCAACGACAAGGGCTTACCCTAGCAACCAAGTAACAAATCACATAACTCTGCACCAGAAAATCGTAGAGACTTCCTGTTTCACTTATTTTACTCAAGATGGAAAGTAGCCTTGATATATATCACTCTGGTAACTGCCTATCAACCAGATATGGTTACCCTAGCAACCAAGTAACAAATCACATATCTATGCAACAGAAAATTGTAGAGACTTCCGGGTTGACTTTATTCACTCAGAATGAAAGGAGGCTTGATAAGGATCACCCTGGAAACTGCCTAGCAACCAGATTGGGTTACCCTAGCAACCAAGTAAAAAATTATATATCTATCTGTCTATCTGTCTATCTATCTATCTATCTATCTATCTATCTATCTATCTTTCTGATGGTCAATATCTATCTGTCTATCTATCTATCTATCTATCTGAGGGTCAATATCTATCTATCTATCTATCTAACTATCTGCGGGTCAATAACTATCTATCTATCTATCTATCTATCTATCTATCTATCTGAGGGTCAATATCTATCTATCTATCTATCTATCTGAGGGTCAATATGTATGTATCTATCTATCTATCTATCTATCTAATCTATCTAATCTATTTGATAGACTGAATGGTTTTATAATCTCTAAACTTTGAACTTTGAAAACTACTACTTATAATTACATCAAACTAGAAACCGTAAATCTTCAAACTTTTACAACTACTTCAAACTTTATGCTAGGCTTTCTCAAGCCAACCTAAAGTTTGTACTCAAACTTTTTAATCTAGTTAGGTTGGCTTGAGAAAGCCAACTTACTGAAATCCTATTTAAACTTATTATTATTATTATTATTATTCTGAGACTAAATTTCTAAATCTAACTCCTCCTAGAGCTTTTAAGCTACATGCACCAAACTCGGCACAGACCTTCAGACTAATCCCGAATAGTGTGCTATATCTTTTCTAACTGATCGGACTTACGGTTTTCCTAAAAATGACGATCAAACTCGGAAAAACTCCCATTGACTTAACATTGCGGAATGTTCAGAAATTTAAATCCCAACTGACATTTTCACACACACAGACAAAAAAGGGCCTGTCAGCCCTGCGTCGCTCTCTCTCTCTCTCCCTCAGAGGATTTCTTTTATCAAGCAGCCAATAAGTAATGACCTAAAATCTTCATAGCCACAGTATAGTAGCTTCCAGGTTGACTTGATTCACTCAGTATGGAAAGGAGGCTTGATAAGTATCACCCTTTTAACTGCATAGCAACCAGACAGGGTTACCCTAGCAACCAAATAACAAATCACATATCTCTGCACCAGAAAATCATACAGACTTCCTGTTTCACTTATTTCACTCAGGATGGTAAGTAGCCTTGATATGTATCACTCTGGTAACTGCCTAGCAACCAGATGTGGTTACCCTAGCAACCAAGTAACAAATCACATATCTTTGAACCAGAACATCGTAGAGACTTAGGGGTTGACATATTTCACACAGGATTGCAAGGAGCCTTATGAGTATCACCTTGGTAACTGCCTAGCAACCAGATAGGGTTACCCTAGCAACCAACTAACAAATCACATATCTCTGCACCAGAAAATCGTAGAGACTTCCTGTTTCACTTATTTCACTCAGGATGGAAAGTAGCCTTGATATGCATCACTCTGGTAACTGCCTAGCAACCAGATTGGGTTACCCTAGCAACCAAGTAACAAATCATATATTTCTGCTCCAGAAAATCGTAGAGACATCTGGGTTGACTTAATTCACTCAGGATGGAAAGGAGGCTTGATAAGTATCACCCTGGTAACTGCATATTAACCAGACATGGTTACCCTAGCAACCAAATAACAAATCACATATCTCAGCACCAGAAAATCATACAGACTTGCGGGTTGACTTTATTCACTCAGGATGGAAAGGAGGCTTGACAAGTTATCACCCTGGTAACTGCATAGCAACCAGACAGGGTTACCCTAGCAACCAAGTAATAAATCACATATCTTTGAACCTGAACTTCGTAGAGACTTAGGGATTGACATATTTCACACCGGATTGCAAGGAGCCTTATGAGTATCACTTTGGTAACTGCCTAGCAACCAGATGGGGTTACCCTAGCAACCAAGTAACAAATCACATATCTCTGCACAAGAAAATCGTAGAGACTTCCTGTTTGACTTATTTCACTCAGAATGGAAAGTAGCCTTGATATGCATCACTCTGGTAACTGCCTAGCAACCAGATTGGGTCACCCTAGCAACCAAGTAACAAATCATATATTTCTGCTCCAGAAAATCGTAGAGACATCTGGGTTGACTTAATTCACTCAGGATTGAAAGGAGGTTTGATAAGTATCACCCTGGTAACTGCATAGCAACCAGACAGGGTTAACCTAGCAACCAAATAACAAATCACATATCTCTGCACCATTAAATCATACAGACTTGCGGGTTGACTTTATTCACTCTAGATGGAAAGGAGGCTTGATAAGTATCACCCTGGTAACTGCATAGCAACCAGACAGGGTTACCCTAGCAACCAAGTAACAATTCACATATCTTTGAACCAGAACATCGTAGAGACTTAGGGGTTGACATATTTCACTCAGGATTGCAAGGAGCCTTATGAGTAACGCTTTGGTAACTGCCTAGCAACCAGATGGGGATAGCCTAGCAACCAAGTAACAAATCACATATCTATTTAACAGAAAATCGTAGAGACTTCCAGGTTGACTTATTTCACTCATGATGGAAAGTAGCCTTGATATGTATTACTCTGGTAACTGCTTAGCAACCAGATGGGGTTACCCTAGCAACCAAGTAACAAATTACATATCTTTGAACCAGAACATCGTAGAGACTTAGGGGTTGACATATTTCACTCAGGATTGCAAGGAGCCTTATGAGTAACGCTTTGGTAACTGCCTAGCAACCAGATGGGGATAGCCTAGCAACCAAGTAACAAATCACATATCTATTTAACAGAAAATCGTAGAGACTTCCAGGTTGACTTATTTCACTCATGATGGAAAGTAGCCTTGATATGTATTACTCTGGTAACTGCTTAGCAACCAGATGGGGTTACCCTAGCAACCAAGTAACAAATTACATATTTCTGCACCAGAACAACATAAAGACTTCTGGTTTTGTTCATGGGACTCAGGGTTGCAAGGATCTATCTATCTATCTGTATGTCTGTCTGTCTATTTATCAATCTATATCTATCTTTCGAACTATCTATCTATCTGAGGGTTAATATCTATCTATCTATGGGTCAATATCTATCTATCTATCTGAGGGTCTCTATCTATCTATCTATCTGAGGGTCAATATCTATATATCTATCTGAGGGTCAATATCTATCTATCTATCTATCTGAGGGTCAATATCTATCTATCTATCTATCTATCTGAGGGTCAATATCTATCTATCTATCTATCTATCTATCTATCTATCTATCTATCTATCTATCTATCTGAGGGTCAATATCTATCTATCTATCTATCTATCTATCTATCTATCTATCTATCTATCTATCTATCTATCTATCTATCTATCTATCTGAGGGTCAATATCTATCTATCTATCTATCTATCTGAGGGTCAATAACTATCTATCTATCTATCTATCTGAGGGTCATACTCTATCTATCTATCTATCTATCTATCTATCTATCTATCTATCTGTGGGTCATACTCTATCTATCTATCTATCTATCTGAGGGTCAATATCTATCTATCTATCTATCTATCTATCTGATGGTCAATATCTATCTATCTATCTATCTATCTATCTATCTATCTGTGGGTCATACTCTATCTATCTATCTATCTATCTATCTATCTATCTATCTATCTATCTATCTATCTATCTATCTATCTGAGGGTCAATATCTATCTATCTATCTATCTATCTATCTGTGGGTCATACTCTATCTATCTATCTATCTATCTATCTATCTATCTGTGGGTCATACTCTATCTATCGATCGATCTATCTATTGATCTATCTATCTGATGGTCAATATCTATCTATCTATCTATCTATCTATCTATCTATCTATCTATCTATCTATCTGATGGTCAATATCTATCTATCTATCTATCTATCTATCTATCTGAGGGTCAGTATCTATCTATCTATCTATCTATCTATCTATCTGTGGGTCATACTCTATCTATCTATCTATCTATCTGAGGGTCAATATCTATCTATCTATCTATCTATCTATCTATCTATCTATCTATCTATCTATCTATCTATCTATCTATCTATCTATCTAATCTATTTGATAGACTGAATGGTTTTATAATCTCTAAACTTTGAACTTTGAAAACTACTACTTATAATTACATCAAACTAGAAACCGTAAATCTTCAAACTTTTACAACTACTTCAAACTTTATGCTAGGCTTTCTCAAGCCAACCTAAAGTTTGTACTCAAACTTTTTAATCTAGTTATTATTATTATTATTCTGAGACTAAATTTCTAAATGTAACTCCTCCTAGAGCTTTTAAGCTACATGCACCAAACTCGGCACAGACCTTCAGACTAATCCCGAATAGTGTGCTATATCTTTTCTAACTGATCGGACTTACGGTTTTCCTAAAAATGACGATCAAAACTCGGAAAAACTCCCATTGATTAACATTGCGGAATGTTCAGAAATTTAAATCCCAACTGACGTTTTCACACACACAGGCAAAAAAGGGCCTGTCAGCCCTGCGTCTCTCCCTCTCTCTCTCCCTCAGAGGATTTCTTTTATCAAGCAGCCAATAAGTAATGACCTAAAATCTTCATAGCCACAGTATAGTAGCTTCCAGGTTGACTTGATTCACTCAGTATGGAAAGGAGGCTTGATAAGTATCACCCTGGTAACTGCCTAGCAACCAGATGGGGTTACCCTAGCAACCAACTAACAAATTACATATCTCTGCACCAGAAAATCGTAGAGACTTCCTGTTTCACTTATTTCACTCAGGATGGAAAGTAGCCTTGATATGTATCACTCTGGTAACTGCCTAGCAACCAGATGTGATTACCCTAGCAACCAAGTAACAAATCACATATCTCTGCAACAGAAAATCAGAGAGACTTCCGGGTTGACTTATTTCACTCAGGATGGAAAGTAGCCTTGATATGTATCACTCTGGTAACTGCCTAGCAACCAGACGGGGTTACCCTAGCAACCAAGTAACAAATCACATATATCTGCACCAGAAAATCGTAGAGACTTCCTGTTTCACTTATTTCACTCAGGATGGAAAGTAGCCTTGATATGTATCACTCTGGTAACTGCCTAGCAACCAGATGTGATTACCCTAGCAACCAAGTAACAAATCACATATCTCTGCAACAGAAAATCAGAGAGACTTCCGGGTTGACTTATTTCACTCAGGATGGAAAGTAGCCTTGATATGTATCACTCTGGTAACTGCCTAGCAACCAGATGTGATTACCCTAGCAACCAAGTAACAAATCACATATCTCTGCATCAGAAAATCATAGAGACTTCCGGATTGACTTGATTCACTCAGGATGGAAAGTAGCCTTGATATGTATCACTCTGGTAACTGCCTAGCAACCAAATGGGGTTACCCTAGCAACCAAGTAACAAATCACATATATCTGCACCAGAAAATCGTAGAGACTTCCTGTTTCACTTATTTCACTCAGGATGGAAAGTAGCCTTGATATGTATCACTCTGGTAACTGCCTAGCAACCAGATGTGATTACCCTAGCAACCAAGTAACAAATCACAAATCTCTGCAACAGAAAATCAGAGAGACTTCCGGGTTGACTTATTTCACTCAGGATGGAAAGTAGCCTTGATATGTATCACTCTGATAACTGCCTAGCAACCAGATGTGATTACCCTAGCAACCAAGTAACAAATCACATATCTCTGCACCAGAAAATCGTAGAGACTTCCTGTTTCACTTATTTCACTCAGGATGGAAAGTAGCCTTGATATGTATCACTCTGGTAACTGCCTAGCAACCGTATGTGGTTACCCTAGCAACCAAGTAACAAATCACATATCTCTGCAACAGAAAATCATAGAGACTTCCTGTTTCACTTATTTCACTCAGGATGGAAAGTAGGCTTGATATGTATCACTCTGGTAACTGCATAGCAACCAGATGTGGTTACCCTAGCAACCAAGTAACAAATCACATATCTTTGAACCAGAACATCGTAGAGACTTAGGGGTTGACATATTTCACACAGGATGGAAAGTAGCCTTGATATGCATCACTCTGGTAACTGCCTAGCAACCAGATGGGTTACCCTAGCAACCAAATAACAAATCATATATTTCTGCACCAGAAAATCGTAGAGACATCTGGGTTGACTTAATTCACTCAGGATGGAAAGGAGGCTTGATAAGTATCACCCTGGTAACTGCATAGCAACCAGACAGGGTTACCCTAGCAACCAAATAACAAATCACATATCTCTGCACCAGAAAATCATACAGACTTGCGGGTTGACTTTATTCACTCAGGATGGAAAGGAGGCTTGACAAGTTATCACCCTGGTAACTGCATAGCAACCAGACAGGGTTACCCTAGCAACCAAGTAATAAATCACATATCTTTGAACCAAAACTTCGTAGAGACTTATTGGTTGACATATTTCACACAGGATTGCAAGGAGCCTTATGAGTAACACTTTGGTAACTGCCTAGCAACCAGATGGGGATAGCCTAGCAACCAAGTAACAAATCACATATCTATTTAACAGAAAATCGTAGAGACTTCCGGGTTGACTTATTTCACTCATGATGGAAAGTAGCCTTGATATGTATTACTCTGGTAACTGCCTAGCAACCAGATGGGGTTACCATAGCAACCAAGTAACAAATTACATATCTCTGCACCAGAACAACATAAAGACTTCTGGTTTTGTTCATGGGACTCAGGGTAGCAAGGATCTATCTATCTATCTGTCTGTCTGTCTGTCTATTTATCAGTCTATCTATATCTATCTTTCGAACTGTCTATCTATCTGAGGGTTAATATCTATCTATCTATCTATCTATCTATCTATCTGAGGGTCAATATCTATCTATCTATCTATCTATCTATCTATCTGAGGGTCAATATCTATCTATCTATCTATCTATCTATCTATCTATCTGAGGGTCAATATCTATCTATCTATCTATCTATCTGAGGGTCAATATCTATCTATCTATCTATCTATCTATCTATCTGAGGGTCAATATCTATCTATCTATCTATCTATCTATCTATCTATCTATCTATCTATCTATCTATCTGAGGGTCAATAACTATCTATCTATCTATCTGTGGGTCATACTCTATCTATCTATATCTCAGGGTCTATGACTATCTATCTACCTATATAGATCTGACGGTCAATATCTATCTATCTATCTAAGGGTCAATGACTATCTATCTATCTATCTGAGGGTCAATATCTATCTATCTATCTGAGGATCAATATCTATCTATCTATCTATCTATCTATCTATCTATCTATCTATCTATCTGTCTATCTGATGGTCAATAACTCTATCTATCTATCTGATGGTCAATATCTATCTATCTATCTATCTATCTATCTATCTATCTATCTATCTATCTATCTGTGGGTCATACTCTATCTATCTATCTATCTATCTATCTATCTATCTATCTATCTGTGGGTCATACTCTATCTATCTATCTATCGATCTATCTATCTGATGGTCAATATCTATCTATCTATCTATCTGTGGGTCATACTCTATCTATCTATCTATCTATCTATCTATCTGAGGGTCAATATCTATCTATCTATCTATCTATCTATCTATCTATCTGTGGGTCATACTCTATCTATCTATCTATCTATCTATCTATCTATCTATCTATCTATCGATCTATCTATCTGATGGTCAATATCTATCTATCTATCTATCTATCTATCTATCTATCTATCTATCTGTGGGTCATACTCTACCTATCTATCTATCTATCTATCTATCTATCTATCTATCTATCTATCTATCTATATATCTATCTATCTAATCTATTTGATAGACTGAATGGTTTTATAATCTCTAAACTTTGAACTTTGAAAACTACTACTTATAATTACATCAAACTAGAAACCGTAAATCTTCAAACTTTTACAACTACTTCAAACTTTATGCTAGGCTTTCTCAAGCCAACCTAAAGTTTGTACTCAAACTTTTTAATCTAGTTATTATTATTATTATTATTATTATTATTATGCCTATTATTATTATTATTATCATCATCATCATCATCATCATCATCATCATCATTATTTTCATTACTAATGTCATTTTTATTTTAATGTCAAGCATTGGAAACTCCAAAATTAAATATTTTTTAGCATTACAATTTCCAATTGAATGTGAATATATGATAATTAACATTTATTGAAATAATCATTACATTTGTCCATGTAGGCCTACTCTAACGCGTCAAAAGCGTGGCCGGTCTCATGGAGCCCGTTTCCTATGGCTTTATTATATCAAAACATCAATTTATATCAGTACAACAGAACCCTGTCTAAAACAAAACGTCATAATCATCACCACAGATTAACAATAGACACCTTTAGCTAAAGAGAAACCCGCGTTTTTCGGTCCCATGAAAGAGAGGATGTGAATAGCCTACATGAAGCATGTTGTTATTCATCTGATAACCTTTTATTGTTCGAGGACACGGTGCCCAGAGATTGGCAGACACGGACCTGTGCGCGGATCCTTTTATCCACTCTGTTAAATTATGTATACGAGAGCACGCAAATAAACACTAGGGCCTGTTGGCACATGTGTGTTAATGTTCCTATTAAATAATAACGCTAAACACCCATCACAAAAAACTAATTAGGCACGGATTATGTATTTCTGGGAACATTAAAAAAGGGGGTGAGATGTTTTCTATGAAAATCACGCTATGATTTAGTTCAGGCCTATAGGCTAAATTATGTAGGCTACATCGTAAAGAGGAGAGCTGCTTGTAGGTTTACAATGCATAGCCTATGCGTAACAGATAGGCTACCTTTATTTCCATGACAGTGCATGCTGCGTCTCAATAAGCACATATGTGGTGGCAATATGCAGCCTGCGTAGATGTGCATACAGTATAATTATAGATTTCCAATGAAACACATACATTATTAAATCATCATGTGGCATTGGTGAGAATCAAGATAACGACAGCGTTGCAATACGTGAGTCACCCAAAGCTAGAGGTTTAAAATACTCATCAGATCATCAAATTTCCCTTATTCATAGCGTTTCAGTGCCCCCTCCCCTCTCCAGCGCATCAGTAGTCATTCCTTCTGAACAACTCTCTCACCTTCCTTTTGCGGGGCTCCCAGTGCTCTCTCCGGGCTGAAGTACGACATCACACCCACCAGAACAATCACCCAGCACTGTTGTGACATAGTCGCGGGGTCCACGGGACCAACATCCGAGCGATGCTGCCAACGTTGCGCGCCGCGCGTCCGGCTCTCCGTTCGTTCCCCGCTAATAAATATTTTTTTCCCTGTTGTGCAAGCCCGCTCTCCTCCTCCGTTTGATAGATGCCCCTTTAATCCGCAATTAAACACGGTATGAACGCTCTTTTGTGTCGGCCTAATCCTGCGTTCAGCATCATCACCAGCGGGCTTTTACCATTCCGTCTTCATCACTATCCCATTTTCTTCAACGGCAGGAAATGCTCATAAAATAAGCTGGTGAAGGCATTCAATCGATATTATTCCCATTAATATCCTGACATATATCATGTGTCAGTCGCATGTGTGTGGAGCAGCTATGTTTTCTTCCAATAAGCCCCTTTACGTCAGACGCGACCGAGCTTGCGCTATCAGGGGACGTTCAGACCGAACGCGTCCTTTCGCTAAAAAAATAAATAAAAAGAATATAAAAAGCAAGCGCCTCGCAACGCGTATAACAGAGCGCAGGTATCTGCTGACGCGTTTTTTAAAGTTCTTTTTAACTTGACATGGCGTCTAAAAAACGGCGCATGGCGAAGGTGTCCGTTTAGCGCTCGTGTACGTAGGGAAACAATTACAAATAGCGCAAGTGGACTCAAAAACGTGTTCAGTGTGAACGGCCCCTTATGATCTCTTCAGAGCTGTGCGCGCCACACGGCGATTTTCGTAGGTAGCCGTTATTCTCCATTGCCTCGGAATCGAATGATTACGCGGTGACCTTCGGGAACTCAGTGGCCAACCAAAGCGTTTGTTTATGACACCGGAGAGCTGTTGTGCAGCAGCATCGCCCCCCTTGTCGTTGCCGGGGGTATCATTGCATTAGACTCCCTCTTAATCGGACCACCTCCGCGGTGCGGTGATATGATACATTTGAGAGGACAGGTGCACAGACCATGGTATTGAAATTCTTTATAGCCTTTAAGTTAATTAAATGCAAACTTCTGGCAGTGTCTGTTGGAAAGGGCCAAATATTTTCACCAGAGCGACAACATGCCTCTAAAAATCAATTAAAGCTAATTTTATATATTTATCCTCCTAGCTATGCATTTCTGTCCTTTTTTGTTTCTTTATGTCGCCAATAACAACATCAGCTGAGAAAGGAAATCATGGTGCTTATGGACCAATGAAATTCAATACATCATTACATCCTTTTTAAAATTGCAAAGCACACATAATTGAAACATGATTTTAGTATGTATTTCTGGTATTCACTGACAAAGTATTCGCAATGAACATCACATTTTATGGACAGCAATGGGTTCTTAGTCTCATACATTGGCTTGTCTTTGTTTTAAAAGCTGATGTTACAGAATTTTACATGAAAACTGTTCTGATGCAGCATCCGGGTTGACATCAATCCAGATCCTACTAATCAAACAATTGTAGAAATTGCTGCTGTACTGTCAGCACAAGCACAGGCAGTTTTCCTATTAGTCTTTTTTTAAATTTTTTTTACCAAGCCATCTGATGCCAACAAATGCATTGTAGAAACCAGATTGATGGATTTAATGATCAGTAATTTTAAATGCTCTTCACGTGGCTAATTTCTTGTCCATTCACATAACAGGGTCTTGTTTCTACAAATTCTAGACTTAATGAATCAATGCTTTTGTAAGCTGATAAAAGCCATACTGATCCCTGTCTCTCCTTTGTCTTTTCCATGCCAATTCAGGAAAGTAGGCACTGTTGTAATGTCTATCTCTATCACCCATCTCTCGTTCTTGTTCTATGTCACCGCCAACACTTCTATGTTCCAGTTAAGCTTGTGTCTTTTCCTCTCCACTGCTTCTCTCTGCATCAGTTCGGCCCGTAACTTCTCAATGAAGCTGTCATGAGAGCTGTCAGGGTGAAAAGGTAGACAAAAGGACTCAACAATATTTCAAAATTGCAGCAGGCAGCTGTTCATACATATGTGGACTTGTTTGCAGGGAAACAACAGCTCACTGAGTATAATGACATGTGAAGTATCAAGTATGGCTGAATGGTAAAATAAATAAACAGAGATCAAAAAATTATTTAGAACCTATCTCCTCTGCTCTTTTCTCCTATGTCTTTCTTCTCCTTCTTCTTATGCTTTTTCTCCTTCCTGTCCTTCACCGTCAGTGCTTTCTTCATATCTTTCAGAGGATCCAAACTATATTTCAGCTTCCAGTCTTTCTTTTCTCACTCCTCTTATTTATGATTTTTGGCCCATTTTTGCCCTTTTCTTTTTTCTCTCTCTTCCCTTGTCTCTTCTCTTTCTCTGTCTTGTTGGTCTTTCAGGTTCTAGGGAGTAGCATCCGTGCCAGGAGTAGGGTTTACAGACACTAAAACACCAATTGCACGCTCCTGTTTCTCCAAGAACGCAAAGCAAAGATGAAAAAAAAATTAAAACGGTGTGAAATTTTTTTAACTGAGCATGTAATGATGTCACCATCACAGTATGGAAAGCATATTGCCCAATGTGTTACCAATGCCAGCTCAATGATGCAAAACTGGCTATAGTCAGTACACCTTGATGTGCACTAACTGCCTCAGAGACTTAAAGGAATAGTTCACCTAAGAATGAAAATTCTCTCATCATATACTCACCCTTATGCCATCCGAGATGTACATGACTTTCTTTATTCTGCAGAACACAAAGATTTTTAGAAGAAGCTCTGTAGGTCCATACAATGCAAGTAAATGGTGACCAAAACTTTGAAACTCCAAAAAGTAATCCATAAGACTCCAGTGGTTTAATCCATTTCTTTTGAAGCGGGTGAGAACAGACCAAAATGTAACTCCTTTTTCACTATAAATCTTGACATCATCAGTCTCCTTGGCGATTAAGATTTCAAGCTCGATCACTATTCCAAGCACTATCTAGCGCTCTGCGCATGCATCAAGCACTAGGAAGTGTAATCAAGCTTGAAATTATGATCATGCCTAGAGACCAGTGACACGATGTATAGTTTAAAAAGGAGTTATATTTTGGTCTGTTCTTACCTAAAACAAATTGGATCGCTTCAGAAGACATGGATTAAATCACTGGAGTCGTATGGATTACTTTAATGCTCTCTTTATGTGCTTTATGGAGTTTTAAAGTTTTGGTCACCATTCACATGCATTGTATGGACCTACAGAGTGGAGATATTCTTCTTAAAATCATTGTTTGAGTTCTGCAGAAGAAGAAAAGTCATACACATCTGTGATGGCGTGAGGGTGAGTAAATCATGAGAGAATTTACATTTTTGGGTGAACTATACCTTTAATTAAGCATTTGAAAACATTAGGTAAAGATGTGTTTAAGTCTGCATCACACATTCTCTTCTTCTCTTTTATGTATTCAGCATTTCCTTTTTTTCAGCAGAGTCTTCTAAAGGAAAAATATTTAGGTGTTCTATCTCTCTAGTTGCTCGGCTTGTCTCTGCTGTCTCTACATCCTCCCTCCATTCCCTTGTCTGTTGGAGGGCAGCTTGAGCCTTGTTTCTCAAATACTGAGACAGATGGACAGATTATGAGACAGATGAACAGATCAGAAACATATATTCAGCATCAAATTAGACAAGATGTATATGTAAACTGTTTTTCACACAAACAGTATTAAAGCATCCAGTATTATGATAAATGCAAAATAAGAGGTGTTTAATTTTGATAAAGTGTGCCTTTTAGTAAAAAAATAATATATATATATTTAAAAAAACTAAAATTCTACAAAGGTAATAACTATGGCCAGAAAATATATAATGAAGTTGGGTCTCTAAGTACAGAAGTGACTGTGTATGCAATAATTTAACCTAGAAAAAGCGGAGGGATTCTGGATTGCTATGGTTACCACAAGGTCGGCCCGTTCCAATCGCCGTTGAATCTCGCGTTCTTCTGATGCACGAGCCTCGTAGCGGCGCACATGCGCAATGCTGTCCTTATTGCGTACATGCCATTTCTTCTGGGGTCAAATGTTCATTATGAGATAGTTGAGACAGCAGTTGAACAGATAAATAATTCACGCCCCGTAGCAACTTAGAGAAGGCACATAAAATGTCTAACAAATGGGGCAACAGACAACTTTATAGTTCAAAACAAATGGTCTTGTCTGGTTTACCTCACACCCTGAACCACGCAACGGAAATCAATCTACTCACCGTATGTATGCAAAAGCAACATCATGCATATTCAGTAAGACATATTGTAACACGGTAATGCTAAACTAAATTGAACGTTATTTACAAACGAAACTAATTTGTAGAAAGATGGCTTTGTAACAAACGGAAGTATATTAGCATAACGTCAAGTACGTCACACGTATAATATTTGCGCTAGCTCACTAAAATACCACACGAGGGCGCACCTAAAACATCTCTTTAGCTAATGCCTTGCAATTGTGAAGAAAATTCTAGTCTCAGGCTTGTAGATCACAGCGTGTTGATTATTATTTCCATTATTAGCTATAATTTCAATAAGATACAATGGGGTCCAAAAGTCTTAGAAAACATTGACAGTCTTGTATTACTTCATGTAACCCAGGCAGTTTTCGGATAAAAAAAAAAAAAAGTAACAAAGAAATATCTACACATTCGGTCAAAAATCTAGGTCTCTAATTAAATCTGTGACACTGACCATGTTAAACTCTTAAATGCAACGTTTTCAAATGATGCTGAAATGGCATGGATTATCTGGTTTTGCACAATATTGTGGAATCCATGCCAGCTAGAGTATGCTTGCTGTCATTAAAACAAAAGGGGGACACACCAAGTAATACAATTATTTGTAAATGTTTCTGTTAAACTTCTCACCCATGTTTTTATGCTACTAATATAATTTGTAATTAAATGCGTATTACACCATAAAATAATGCAAAATAGACTACTGATCTCAGACTCCATATGCGTGTCCAGTTAAATATTTTCAAGGTTTGACAAAGACAAAAAGAACGGAATGCCCTCCCAACAGACTGCTGCAGAATAATGCAAGGGAAATAAATTACAACACCTTCATGATTTATTTTTTCACCACCGTTTGGACCACTATTTCCACGGTAAATTATATTACAGTAAAATCAGTATAAATAATACACTAAATAATGCATCACAGCAATTTTGACTGGTACATGAGATGTCTAAATAGTTTGGTAGTAATCCTGTCAGATAATGGAAAAAGTTCACTCTGGGGAAAAAAAAAAAAATATATATATATATATATATATTAGAATTGTAAATATTAACAATAAGGAGACTGTAATACTCATTTAAAACCTACTTACAGAAATATTATATATTGAATACAGCCCCTTCCTTTTATTGCACTATAGTCCATAATAACTGTATGCTGAACTGTAAGTGAAAGTCTTAATATGGCCTTGGTTCTTCATCTGGGTCAAATGCATAATTATTATGTCCATTCCACTGCAGTTCTGTCTTGCTGTAGGGCTCTGTCTCTCTCTGGGGCTGCTGCAGTTCACTTTGTTCTTTCTGCTTTGTGGCATTCAGCTCCTCAATTTGTCTGACCAGGAACTGCTTGTCACGCTGTTCCTGTTACACCCAGATAAGTTCAAGTGAGAGAGCAAGGATTAATAATGTCCCAGTCAGGGGTTAATTTGAAAACCAGAATGTCTTGGAGTGTGGTTGCAATGATTTCAATTGTGACGTCACTGATTGTTAATTTTTTTTTTCCCTTCACTCACAATATGATTATATTATATTCAGACCTCTAATACACATTTATGTGTAGGCTAAATATAAATATTTTATATATATATATATATATATAAATATTTATAAATATTTATATATATAAATAAAATATTTATATATATAAATATTTATATATATATATATATATAAATATTTATATTTATATATATATATATATATATATATATATATATATATATATATATATATATATATATATATATATATATATATATATATATACATACATATATATATATATATACACACACACATATACACACACACACACACACATACACACATTTTAAATATTATATAAAATATTTTACTTTATACAAGGAGTTTATTGCAAGTAACAGGTTAGTAAATTGTTATAATACAGCCATGGCCAAAAGTATTCGCAAATTTTTCTGCTTCAGTTGTTGTAGTGTTGATTCACATTGTTTCTTGATTATTGTGCAGAGCGATCAGATGCATTTTAAATAATTGCAAAAATCATAATTGGCCAAAATGAACTTTATCACAAAAAACAACATTTTGCTGTTTTTTTTGGTCCTGGCACAAAATGACGGGCTAACATTATTTCACTAATCATATCAGCAGCACTTGGGAAAGTGTGAATGAGTACTAGTCAGGTGAAATCACTATCATTCTGATTGGATTAATAATTGGATTATAAAAGGAGGGAAGAAGTGCTTCCGATCATTGTGTTCTTGTTAGCAATGGTTACTTCTAAAGAAAGATGTGCAGCCATCATCGCTTTGCATCAAAATGGCCTCGCATGTAAGGAAATTGCTGCAAAGAATATTGCACTTGAAGAACAATTTACCGGATCATCAAGAACTTCAAGGAGAGAGGTTCAACTGCAAGGCTTCAGGACATCCCAGAGTGTCCAGCATGCACCAGGACCATCTCCTCCTGAGGAGTCAGCTACAGAATCGTGTCATCACCAGTGCAGAGCTTGCTCAATATTGGTAGCAGGTTGGTGTGAGTGCATCAGCACGAACAGTGTGGCGAAGACTTTTGGACAATGGCCTGGTGTCAAGAAGGGCAGCAAAGAAGCCACTTCTCTCCAAGAAAAACATCAAGGACAGACTGAAATTCTGCAGAAAGTACAAGGATTGTACAGCAGAAGAGTGGTGTAAAGATATTTTCTCTGATGAAGCCCCCTTCCGACTGTTTGGGACATCTGGAAAATCTTTCTCCGGAGAAGAAAAGGTGAATGCCAACACACAACAGTCCTGTGTGTGCCAACAGTGAAGTATCCTGAGACCATCCATGTGTGGGGTTGCTTTTCATCCAAGGGAGTGGGCTCTCTCACAATTCTGCCCCAAAACACTACCATGAATAAAGAATGTTATCAAAACATCCTGCAAGAGCAACTTCTCCCAACGATTCAGAAGCAATTTGGTGATGATCCATGCATTTTCCATGGAGCACCATGTCACAAGGCAAGAGTGATAATGAAGTGGCTTGGAAATCATTACACTGAAAGTTTGGATCCATGGCCAGAAAATTCCCCGGATCTTAATCCCATAGAGAACCTTTGGTCAATCCTCAATAGGTGAGTGGACAAACAGAAGCCCACAAATTGTGATAAAATCTGAGCACCAATAAGTGAAGAATGGATCGCCATCAGTCAGGATTTGGCCCAGAAGCTGATATACAGCATGCCAGAGCGAATTGTAGACGCTATGAAGAACAAGGGTCAACACTGCAAATATTGACTGTATGCGCATATTGAATGTTTTTACCAATAAAAGCCTTTAAAACGTATGAAACGCTTATCATTGTTTTCCAGTATACCATAGAAACATATGAAAAAATAATCTACAAATACTGAAGCAGCAAACTTTGCAAAAAACAAATGTCACTGCCAATACTTTTGGCCATGGCTGTACATGGACATTATTTAAATAAAACATTGAAGCATGAACATTCTAATCTGTGGATTAATGTTTGAGGTTCAATACAAGTTAAGCTCAATCAACAGCATTTGTGGCATAATATTGATCACCACAAAAAAAAAAAACGGCTACAGTAGGGCACTTACAATGAAAGCAAATTGGGTCAGTCCATAAATGATAAAAATACACAAAGTTTCAAAAGTACATACATGGGATTTACATTTTGTTATTTTAATATGATTTTAGAGAAAATTACTTCCTAACCTTATTTGTGTAGTCTAATACTGGGACTACAGGGTTCCATTGTCATGAAAACAAATGAGGGTGAGGCCGGGTCATGATTATACACACCCAGTCCCATATCGGGCTAATTGAGCCTCGGAGAGGGATAAAGGCCGATTGCGGACGGTGGTGCAGGAGAGAGAGATCATTTACGGACATGTCTGTCATGTGTGTGTTTTGTCTTTTGTTTAAGTTTTTCATTAAACTATTATTTACATTGTCAATCAGGTTCTCATCTCCTCCTTTCCATTGAACTGCGTTACACACATGACGGACATGTCTTTAAATGATCTCTCTCTCCCACACCACCATCCGCAATCGACCTTTATCGATAAGGGACCAGGTGTGTATAATCCTGACCCGGCCCCGCCCTCCGCCCTGTCACACGAGTATAATTTTTTATGGTTTTATCACACATTTAAATATGTCATAATTGACTGGCCCCTTTCACTCCTATTGTAAATGCATTTTTTTTTTTTAAAGGAGAGACTAATTAAACTTTTTTTTTTTTTGTGGAAATCAACATTATGCCATGCTGTTACCTGAGCTTAATTTGTATTGAACCTGGAACATTCCCAATAACCAAGCACTTACCAGTTTACATTGAGATTTCAGCAGTGTGACGCTCTTCCCATGGACAGATGTTAAAGCGCCCATATAGCACAGGAGAACACTGTATGTTAAGCAGCAAATAAATGTAAAATCAGTCCTAATTCTGCATCATATAATACTTGGAGAAGAAATCTGGATGTCCAAAAAACCTCCCCACTAATTTTTTCACTTCATACATTTTCAGCAACAATTTTCCCATACTGTAAGCATTGTCTTTCATAATATTAATACAAACCCTAAAGTTTCACAAACACATTACAGTCGTAGTAGTATTGGAATGGTCAGCAGTCAGCTTGAATGCATATTGAGTAATACTATGAGGAATCCTGAACATCACTATCAAAGCTGTTATGCGCACTGACCAGGAGAACATGAAGAGTGGTATAGAGAATCTCTGGGAGCCGATGTAGAAAAGGAATTCTGTACTGGTGCCATTTAGCTTTTCAACAGCCTCTGGTACAACCTTCCACATTGTAGGGAAAAAGCGGAAAGGCCCGCAGCCGTAAGAAGGATGGATCCTGTCAAAAACAGACAAGAGATCATCATTCCTAAAATGTCTGGCATATGCATAGTTACACATGAACTTGTGCCTCTGTTAATGTGTTTTAATATGGATAAGACACTGAAAAACCAATTGCTTGGATTTGGCGTGCATGTTTTAGCCTATAATGGAGTTCACAGAGAGAATCTGTCTCACTTTGCCACACTGTAAATGAGAACCACGCTGGCCAACATCCATCCAAAGAGCAAAACTAAGAGGAAGAAGAAATTGGAGCTGGTGGATCGAAAGGTTCTCAGAGCCGGTCGACAGTTCTGGAACAGAGTTATCTGATACAGGCAAACATGGACAAACGGAAGAAAAATTAGCTGGTCATCTACAGACATTTAATGTTAAAAAAATAATCTAAGAAAACAAACATCAAGGCATGGCAAGAGAAAAATAAAGGATGGTTGAAAGACAAAGGATGGGAAAAGTAAAAAAGAGGAATGACCATGAAGATACATTTAATAGAAAGTTGGGCATATGCAAAGAGAATGAATGAGGCAAAAATACAGGTTTTACAGAGGGATAGAGCTCATAGATAGGGACAGAGCTCAACAAACCTTTTTGCAATAAAAAAACAGGATAAATTTGATGGTGTTGATGAGAGGTAGCAATGGACAGAAAAGAGCCCCAGTCCAAACCACTGTTTGACTATAAACTAGAGCAAGAACATTTGGGGGAACCAGAAACTCTTGCCGTCCTACCCACTGCACCAGTTTACATGAGCAGTTATCCACCACAATCCTGAAGATGGGAGAGTATAAAAAAAGAGGACCAAGATTCAGTCACTGAACATTCAGATAGTGTAAATTTACAATATAGATATACACTCACCTAAAGGATTATTAGGAACACCATACTAATACTGTGTTTGACCCCCTTTCGCCTTCAGAACTGCCTTAATTCTACGTGGCATTGATTCAACAAGGTGCTGAAAGCATTCTTTAGAAATGTTGGCTCATATTGATAGGATAGCATCTTGCAGTTGATGGAGATTTGTGGGATGCACATCCAGGGCACGAAGCTCCACCACATCCCAAAGATGCTCTATTGGGTTGAGATCTGGTGACTGTGGGGGCCATTTTAGTACAGTGAACTCATTGTCATGTTCAAGAAACCAATTTGAAATGATTCGAGCTTTGTGACATGGTGCATTATCCTGCTGGAAGTAGCCATCAGAGGATGGGTACATGGTGGCCATATAGGGATGGACATGGTCAGAAACAATGCTCAGGTAGGCCGTGGCATTTAAACGATGCCCAATTGGCACTAAGGGGCCTAAAGTGTGCCAAGAAAACATCCCCCACACCATTACACCACCACCACCAGCCTGCACAGTGGTAACAAGGCATGATGGATCCATGTTCTCATTCTGTTTACGCCAAATTCTGACTCTACCATCTGAATGTCTCAACAGAAATCGAGACTCATCAGACCAGGCAACATTTTTCCAGTCTTCAACTGTCCAATTTTGGTGAGCTCTTGCAAATTGTAGCCTCTTTTTCCTATTTGTAGTGGAGATGAGTGGTACCCGGTGGGGTCTTCTGCTGTTGTAGCCCATCCGCCTCAAGGTTGTGCGTGTTGTGGCTTCACAAATGCTTTGCTGCATACCTCGGTTGTAACGAGTGGTTATTTCAGTCAAAGTTGCTCTTCTATCAGCTTGAATCAGTCGGCCCATTCTCCTCTGACCTCTAGCATCAACAAGGCATTTTCGCCCACAGGACTGCCGCATACTGGATGTTTTTCCCTTTTCACACCATTCTTTGTAAACCCTAGAAATGGTTGTGCGTGAAAATCCCAGTAACTGAGCAGATTGTGAAATACTCAGACCGGCCCATCTGGCACCAACAACCATGCCACGCTCAAAATTGCTAAATCACCTTTCTTTCCCATTCTGACATTCAGTTTGGAGTTCAGGAGATTGTCTTGACCAGGACCACACCCCTAAATGCATTGAAGCAACTGCCATGTGATTGGTTGATTAGATAATTGCATTAATGAGAAATTGAACAGGTGTTCCTAATAATCCTTTAGGTGAGTGTATATGACACAATACACAATAAGATTTAACAAAAACAAGATAGACCTGCGTGGGAATTCTACCAGGATCAGTGTGGTGATGGTTATCAAGAAGTCAAAAAGAGTCAGTTTATACATTTCCTGGCCAACTCGTGTCTCCCAACACTGTGTGTGTGAAACAAAGATGGAATGAAAGCGTAAAACAGAAAGTAGCAACATTAATTTTGAGACTGTTTGTGCATGAGAGATATACACTACATCAATGTGAAAATACAAACAATAGCAGTTGATTTTATAGTCAATGCAAAAGTTATTTTGATTGTGCTACATTTACATTTATTCATTTAGGAGACATCATAAGTGAATCATCATACAAGAGCCAACAATATTCACAGCTCTGCAATACAGAATTTCAAGAGTAAGCTAGAAAAGTAAAGAAAATATTTAAAAAATGCATTGGTAACACTTTACAATAAGGTTCCATTTGTCAATATTAGTTAATGCATTAGGTATCATAAACCAACAATGAACAACTTATTTTTACATATTTTTTAGCATTTATTAATCTTTTTTAAAGGGATAGTTCACCCAAACATTTTAATTCTGTCATCATTTACTCACCCTCCTGGCATCCCAAATGGGTATGACTTTCTTTCTCCTGCAGAACACAAATTAAGATTTTAAGAAGAATATCTCAGCTCTGTAGGTCCTCACAATGCAAGTGCATGGGTGTCAAAATTTTGAAGCTCCAAAATCCACATAAAGGGAGCATTAAAGTCATCCATATGACTCCAGTGGTTAAATCCATGTGTTCAGACCCAATATGATAGGTGTGGGTGAGAAACAGATCAATATTTAAGTAATTTGTATAATAAATTCTCCACTCTGCCCAGTAGGGGGCAATATGCATTAAAACTGAATCACCAAAAACAGAAGATGTGAAATTGAAATGTTCTAAGCAGTGTGGAAAATGTATATTAAAAAGAAAATGACTTAAATATTGATTTGTTTCTCACCCACACCAATCATATCACTTCAGAAGACATTGATTTAACCAATGGAGTCATCTGGAGTACTTTTATGTTGCCCTTTTGTGGATTTTTGAGCTTCAAAATGTTGGCACCCATTCACTTGCATTGTATTACAGTGCACTACAGAGCTGAGATATTCTTCTAAAAATCTCCATTTGAGTGCAGCAGATGAAAAAGTCATACACATCTGGGATGGCATAAGGGTGAGTAAATGATGAGAGAACTTTCATTTTTGGGCGAACTATCCCTTAAGTGTTAGTTAATTCAAATACAATTGTTCATTGTTAGTTCAGGTTAATTATTAGTGCATTAACTAATGTTAACTAATACAACTTTTGAATTAAAAAAATGTATTGGTATATTTTCAAATTAACATTAACTAAGATTGATAAATGCTATAAAAAATATTGTTTACTGTTAGTTCATGTAATCAAATGTTAACTAACAACATATAGGAAGTAATATTTATAATAATTAAAAAAGTTTTTTTTATCTTGAAGGTTGTGATGGTCTCAGCAGATCAGACAGGTATGGGAAGCCCATTTCACCACAGAGAAACAAAGTAAGTTGAAAGAGCGTGCTCTGAGTAAGTGTATATGTGAATGGTTTTGAATTAGTTATTTACCTTATATAAAGTATAATTATATTCGCAGGGCTTACAGTCTTCAGAATTTTCATCTTCACAGGTAATCTGCTCCCACAGAGTGTACAGCAGAACACCCAGACTTACTAAACGCAGGAATACTGCTCTGCAATGACAAATAGAGAATGATGGAGAGAAAAAGTAAAAATGTGCAAGAGGAGTCTCCTAAAGAATAATGGACAAAACAATGACAAAAAACAAATAAAAGAGCCATGTGTGAATGTTTAGAGAAAATAATTGGGCTTCATTTGAAATTATTCATTTTGAAGCCATTTAATGAGGGTCACAAAGAAACTGCAGGGTAAGAGCTCTCAACAACGTTCACACCAAGGCTAAACAATTGATAAACAACAGCAGAACATGTGCGCTTCATCTTTATACTTTTGTTCTATTCATCTCTGATATCTTTATTCTGTGTGGATGTGAGTGTTGATCTAACCGCAGCAAGGCCAGAATGACTGTGGTACTGGGAGAATGCTTTTCCAGCAAAGCGATCTTGTCACACAAGAGGGGCACCACAAAATTGCTTGTTGTTATGACAATGGAGGGTAAGTATTGCAACAGCAGCCCCTGAAAGCCTGTTGTTTGCTGGTCCTAAGAAAGAAAGAGAGATTTCAGATGGTTACGAAGCAGGAAAAGGCATAGAAATTCAACCCAGACAAGGATCAATTGGGCCTGGAACTTACAATGCCACAAAATGTCCATTGTTTTGTAATATGGTTTTGTTCATTACGATTGGTTAATAATTAAAACTATTTTTATACTAGAATTAATTGAATAATGATTTGATGGATTATGTCAAAATTCTAACCTTGCTTTATTTGTTGGATACAGTTGACCTCTGAGGTGTGACTGGCCAAAATCCCCATATTAAGTTGGGGGGATACATGTGCTAAAACTAGAGACTTTTCATGTTATATTTTTTTAATCTTACTTTTGTTAGATAATAGTTTTGTCTAATTGTTCTCTAATAATAGCCAATAGTTCTCACTACAAAATCAAGGAATTTTATCCTTTAAAAAAAAAAAAAAAAAACATACCATATTCATTAAAAGTGCCAGTAAGATTTATGCAAGGCGTATTTTGACTTCTATAAATTGTAATTTAGTAGTTCTAGTCACAAATGTCATTTTAGTTTTTACATCAACTAACCTGGCTATACTTGGTTGCCCGAGCGATGCCATAGAAAGTTCCACCAATGAGTCCTAAAACCACAAGATTAAGGAAAACACGGAGTGCATAGAGAGAGACTGTTTGACCCAAAGTCAGGGAGGCAGCCTTTTGTTTAAGCCTTTCTTCCTCTAGATCCACCTGTGACAGAGAGAGACACAGATAGAGAGATAAAGAAAAGTCTCTTATCACAATGTGGCACTTGACCAAGAAATATAGGACCAAGCTAATGACAAACATAATCTGGCACTAGTGATTTCCATTGAATGATTTCTATTCCAAAAACATTGTTTAAATTTTAACCTGTCTATGCAATGTGTCTTGTAAAGGGAAATCTCTAAATGCACTTCATTTCAAACATGAGTCTTTGTTTTCCAGTACAAGACCTGTAATCGGTAACGTAGGTTGTTCTGTTTCAGTTTAGTGGCACGGTCTCCTTGGAGACCATGATCCCATCCTGAAAACACCAGCATACTGTAACCTCCCAATGCTCCTCCACCCGTCGCTACAACAACACGAGCCATGCTGCCCATTCTATTGGCAGAAAAGTAATGTTAATACTTCAGTATTGTCCTTAAGTCTGTGTTCAAATTACAAGTTACAATCATTTACACAACCAAATCCACAAACTTACCTTACAATCATACAAACAAGGCAGAAGATGAAGTAGAAGGCTGCCGTCAACAGATAGGCCAGAGGGATGTTGTAAGAGAAGCCATTACTCTCAACCATTGAATTATTATAATAGCCATAAAACAGATAAGAATACTCCATAAAACCCTGGAGGAAGAGATGAATGTGATCATGATAAAAGTATCCAGAATAAAATATATCTGACCTCAGATATGACAAACTACTGCACGTGAACAGATGATTTTCTATTTTTCTTCTATTCAGAGTGAGTAGGGAGTAAAAATCAACACTGTTTAAGAATAAAGTTTATAATTTGTCTAATTCTCTCTTGCTGATGCCGAAAAATTTATTAATGAGTTCATGACCTCAAGACTAGATTATTGTACTTCATTACGGGTAGGATGTCCTGCAAGTTCAATAAATAAACTTCAAAATGCAGATGCCAGAGTGCTAGTAGAACCATGAAATATCATATTAGCTCCATTTTATCATCATTATATTGTCTACCTGTTAAATTTTGTATAATTGTAAAATGCTGATTATGAACAAAGCTTTGATCTAGCTCCACAGTAATTAAGTGACTTTTACCATGCTATATTCCATCACGTTCATTACGATAAGAAAATTCTGGCCTGTTTATAGTACCCAGAATATCAAAATCCACAAAAGGAGGAAGATCCTTTTCCTACTTGTCTCCTAAACTATGGAATAGTCTCCCTAACACTGTTCGAGAAGCAGACACACTCTCTCAGTTTAAGTCTAGACTAAAGACTCATCTATTTAGCCAGGCATATGCTTAATTTATCAATCAACCAATAATTAGGCTGCTTTAGTTAGGTCTGCCGGAACCAGAAACATTTCTCATAATCTATAACTCTGCAATAAATTTAATAACATCTATGCTAATAGTATTCTATTTGTTTCCCTGTCTCAACCTCGGGATTCCTGATGATGACTAACTGCAGACGTTGCCAGCCAGACATCACTTCAGCCTACTACATTGGACTTCAGAGGATGAACTGATGCCAACTTCAACCCTCGGTGGAGGGCCAGGAGGAGAATGTTTTGTTGAATTTATTTAATTTGCCACCCCCCCTAGACGGGGCTGCGGTACCCACATTCTCAATAACAGAGCTATTTCCTTTGTCTCTGGGTCACCTGGCCGCAAATGCCGTTCTCACGGCACTCTGCCGTGGTCTGCAAGGTCAAGGAGGACAAGGAACAAGTCACCCTAGTGGCTCCCTATTGGCACACCCAGGCCTGGTTCTCGGACCTCGTACTCCTCGCGACAGCCCCTCCCTGGCGAATTCCCCTGAGGAAAGACCTTCTTTCTCAGGGACGGGGCATGCTCTGGCATCCGCACCCAGACCTTTGGAACCTCCACGTCTGGCCCCTGGGTGGGACGCGGAAGATCTAGCTGGTCTACCACCTGCTGTCGTAGACACAAACAAGCCAGAGCCCCATCTACCAGGCAACTTTACGCCCTGAAGTGGCGCATATTCACGAATTGGTGCTCTTCCCAGGCTGAAGACCCACGGAGGTGTGCAGTTAGGTCAGTGCTCTTATTTCTGCAGGAGAGGCTGGAGGGGAGGCTGTCCCCTTCCATCCTGAAGTTTTATGTCACCGCTATCACGGCCCACCATGACGCAGTAGACGGCAAGTCTTTGGGTAAGCACGACTTAATCATCAGGTTCCCAAGAGGCGCCCGGAGGTTGAATCCCTCCCGGCCAAGCCTGTTCCCCTCCTGGGATCTCACAGTGGTCCTCGCGGGCCTCCAGAGACCTCCCTTCAAGCCGCTAAAATCAGTTGGACTCAGGGCCCTCTATCCAAAGACGGCCCTGCTGATCGTGCTCACCTCCATCAAGAGTGTCGGGGACCTGCAATCATTCTCTGTTAGCGACACTTGCCTGGAGTTCGGTCCGGCAGACACATATGTGATCCTAAGACCGCGACCGGGCTACGTGCCCAAGGTTCCCACCACACCCTTTAGAGACCAGGTAGTGAACCTGCAAGCGCTGTCCCGGGAGGAGGCAGACCCAGCCCCTTTGTTGCGGTGTCCGGTACGTGCTTTGCATACCTACTTGGACCGCACACAGAGCTTTAGATGTTCTGAGCAGCTCTTTGTCTGCTTTGGCGGACAGCGGAAAGGGAACGCTGTCTCCAAACAGAGGCTTTCCCACTGGTTCGTGGATGCCATTTCATTGGCCTATCACACCCAGGCTGTGCCCCCCCCCCCTTATGGGTCCGAGCACACGCAACAAGCAGTGTTGCGTCCTCGTGGGCACTGGCTAGGGGCACCTCCCTGGCAGACATATGTAGAGTAGCGGGTTGGGCAACACCTAATACCTTTTAGTCAGTATCGTCCTGTGTTTTCTCAGGTCCAAGCCAGTAGAACTTGGTAACACGCTGACAGACTGCTTGCACCTGGCACCCTTTACCTCAGCTGAAGTAAAACGGTGCGCTAACCCATGTGATGTATTCGCCACGCTTACCTCACCCTTCTGGGCAGGTGTGGTCTCCACAGGGTCTTTTCCCCCTGAAAGAATAGGAAACTGGGTAAGACCCCCTTGATGCGTGTAAGGGCCCCAGCCATTCTTGCTCCATGCAGAGAAACATAGAGAGAAAAGAGGCCCAGCCAGGCTCAGCCCATTCCCAGGTTGGCAAGCGTCGTCTTGTTCCCCTGTCTAGGGTAACCAGAAGGATTCCGACGACTTTTTGAGGGCATTGGGCAAGGGTACGTGCAGTCTGACACAGCTGGTCGCCTTTGCACGTAGAATATCTGCCCGCTCTTGTGTCAGCAGTACACGGCTCAGCGCATGGCATGATTTATATTGGACCCCTAGTGTCGCTTCTTCGATACAACGTCGTAGTGAACGACAGATGGGGAATGTCTAGGTAACCTCCATTCCCTGATGGAGGGAACGAGACGTTGGTTCCTCCCGGCCACGTCGCTGAGCCGAACCACTGTTGTGGCCAAACCATTTCCGGATCCTCAGAAAAATCCTGAATGAACTCAACGTATTTCCCCTCTTTTATACCCGTATGTCCGGGGGCAGGGGGGGGGGTGCCTTGTATGCTGCAAACCTGATAGCTGCAGGTTTGAACATTGGTACTGCATGTGATGAGATAATCAAATTCAGAGAAATATATGAAAGTATGTATACAGTACAGGGGTGTCACCAAGTGGGCATCATATTAACACCTCATTGGGCATGACTGTGTCCATACCGTTCCTGAGATAAAGTCCAGAAAGTATGTGTAGAACACAGCCAGGGGATCAGGTTTTGGATCATACTGCAAACATTTATCCACACCTGTTTCAAACAAGAAAGCATGATAAATGGATTTTAAAAAAGACGGAACTTGCATGCATACATTTAATGGACTTTGTCATTAAATTTCATCAGGAAGGAAAGACTCTTTCTACTTCAATGTGAATAATTCCATTAAGTGAGAGGGGAAATCCCTGACAGTGGTTTTGCAGAATCAAATCACATTCAGAATGTAGGGTAAGTAAATATACTTTGGGAGCATTTTGATAGAGTGCTTCCAAAAAAAAAACACACTTCCAAAAAAAAACTGTCATTGCAAACTCCAAGAAATGACAATGCATAAAAAAAATTCAAAAAAACTTGTCAGCAGCGAAAAGAAAAGACATTCTATTCTAAACTGTTAAACACTTAAGTGCTGCAGGAAGTCACGGTAACTGTTTCTATGTTTAGATTTCCTCAAGGTTTAGTTGTTAGATTACCATAACGAACAAACATGATGTTTGTAGTATACAGTATATTTGTAATGTAGATTTGGAAAGTCTCCAATAGAATGGACCTTATTTATTAAACTTGTGCTAAACAATATATATATATATATATATATATATATATATATATATGTATGTATGTATGTATGTATGTATGTATATATATATATATATATATATATATATATATATATATATATATATAAAAAAAATTTTGCACAAAACCATTACAATTTACTGCACCAACATATGCAAGACTGGATTTATAAACAATTTAGACAGAAATTCATTCTGTTCATGTTTCATGAATAAGGCCCAATGTGAAGGTAATTGTGCAAAATATGTAGTTAGACAGGTCTTGCTGTTTGGGGTGGTAGTGGTTTGTGTGTAATTACTTACCTGTTAAATTGACTGAGAGAGGGATGGTGGAGTTAAGGTTTGTGGAGCGAAACACAATGCTGGGAATGAGGACAAATGCTGCAATCAATAGAAATGACAGGAAGTTGAGAATCACAAGGAATCTCAGGAACAGGAAGTAGGATTGGACTCCTCCACCAAAGTGACCTACAAGAAAATTAGTGGAACAAGGAAACAGGGCAAATGAATGCAAATTAAGTTCATTTAATTATCCTGAATCTTGTTTTTTCCACCTCCACTAGACATTTAATTAGTTTTATTTTATCTCAGATGACCAATCGCTCAAAAAAAAAAAAACATTTAAATGGTAATGAGAGAAACATTTCTAATTAATAATATCTCTTTGATATTTTTTGTCACCTCCTATCTTTTGGATTCCTCTCTTCCACAGAACCAAATAGCTGAGAACTTCTTTGGCAATCACACAGAAATGTTGAAATGCCTTTGATTGTTTGATGCCCCAAGAGCCCCATCTAGAAACCACTGGAACTCTCATCTTTTGCACCTGCCTGGAAGAGAGACAGGGACACAGACACATTTAAAAAAAAAAGAGAGAAAATAGAAAGCACCGCTCTACCCCTCCCCCTCTCGTTTGCTCTCACACAAACTCTCTCGGGAGCAAAGCCAGCTCACCCCCGTGACTCACTGGGAATGTAAACAGTTGTTTAGCTGGGGTGACCATACGTCCTCTTTTTCCCGGACATGTCCTCTTTTTCGGAATTTAAAAATGCGTCCGGCTGTGATTTCTAAATTTGCGAAAATGTCCGGGATTCGGCTGTATTTGCATTATGATGTGTATCTGGTCTAATACTTTATTGTGAGTGTGTGCATGTTTGCATTGCTTTAACCCCTCTTTGTAAGTCCCGCCTTCTCGCACACCAATTGGTCGATTATAAGAGGCTTGCAGCAACTATTGGCCAAATTCCTGCCTGTCAATCTCTCCGCAAACGTACGAAGCGCTGTTGTGTTCGGCATTAAACAGTTGCTTGACAGTAGCAGCAAATGACAGCTGAGTGGAAACAATGCCCAAAGAAAAGTGTAAATTTACAGAAGATTTACACACAAAAATTCCCATGCTTTCGTCCAGGCCGAGATCCGTAGGAAGCAGAGTGTATGACATGTAAAAATGGCACTTATGTGTCAGTTGCTAATAAAGGTGCAAGTGATTTAGAAGCACACATGAAGCATAAAGGGTCAGCAAAAGGTGAAAGTTCATCAGGTAAATTAACGGACAACTTTTTCTGACCACGTAAAATTGTTATAACATTGCTTCATTTTCCATGGCCATTCAAAATAATAGTAATAGTAAATTAAGGTACACTAATGGCATCAAATATTTTATTTTAGTACATGGACATTCAAAAGAATGTTGGAAATTGTTATTTATTTATATACATGTTATGTTGTGCTGCAGGGGCGTTGCTACGGTCTTGATACATTGGGGGCTTAGCCCAGTCCCCGCCACCCACCCACCCCCGCTTTTGGTAACTACTACTCCTACTCATAGGCACATAATAATAAGCAATAATAATATAAATGGGGGGTCTGGGGGACCTCCCCCAGGAAATGTTGGGCATTAAACACTTCATTTCCTGCATTCAGGTGCATTTTTTGTAGCATTTTAAATGATAGGTAAAAAGATAGAATGCTTTATTTGTAGAACTGTAACAGCTATTCACAGAAACACATAAATAATACATGAATATTAAATAATATTTTAAAAAATGAATATAAACTACTGTGTCCAGCGTCCAGGGGGTGGGAGCTGGGGTTTCGGGGAGAGGGGCACTATGTCCAGCGTCCATTCCTAATTCTATTCTAAAAAACACTAATAATACGGTATAATATACCATTTAAAATAAAATTAAGAAATACATATCTTCATTCCTTCCCATACCCACTAACATTTCCCTTAGTTTCAGATAATGTAAGCTAGCCAAACTGAGCCACAGCTTCTGGCCTGGTTTCAAAGTAGTTGCGAGTTTTTGACTGCATCAATATAATGTATACGATGGGCTATATATTAAATGTTCTAGCCTAAAAATGTTAGACGAGCTTTCTTCCAACTTAAGTTACCTTCACCATCACAACCAAGCGTGCCGCACAAGCCCTCAAAAGTGAAGCCAAAACGTCTCGATCGCCCCCAGAGGCCGGTCCTAGTATAGGTCATAAACCCCGCCTCCCCATGTTATTCAACGGGACGTGAGACCAACTAAACAATTAAATTACACTTCACATATCTTTTTTCCAAAGACAGTTTCTGTCATTTACTGTAGTTTTTATCACGCTGATGTAATTTCAAGTGTTTGTTTTTAAAATAAGTTTGTTTTTAGTTAGTTATTTGATGCTATAAAAACGGTGCTGTTACGTCATGATTGACAGCTGTGATTGACAGGTTCTCTGAGCGAAGTAGTCACTGAAGCACCAACGGACTTTTTTTCGGGATATTCGGAGGATTGAGGAGATTGGAGCTTTAAATTACATATCTAAATTTCTATAATTAATTATTTCACACCGACATAATGGGTTGTTCTGCAGTAGAATGTGCTAACCGATCTGGCAGGGGCGTGTGCTTGCGATTGATTCTGCGAGAGTGAGGGCGGGGCCTTGTTTTCGCGGCTTTACTTCCTGCTCACTACTGCGCATGACTGGTCCCGAAAACGCAAGTGCGCAGACTCAAGTTCCAAGATGTCAGCGCCATATCGGGACACTGGCGGCTTCAGTTCTCTCCGATGGAAAAGAGCGAAGGGGCGTCGTCCATCTTTTTTTACAGTCTATGATCACAACGTGTGTTCGCGCGATGTTGTTGGTTACCTAGTAACGAACGTACGGTGGCCGAGAATGTTCCGTCAATTTCCGTGTGTTCGCGCATCTATGTTGAATAGTAATGAACGCAATCTGGCCGAGGTGCTGGCGGCAGGAAACTTCACTTTGTGTGCCTGCGCCTGGTATACAACGTTATATATAAAGCTTGCGGGACAACTTGGTTGGCATTGCCTTTTCAGGGTGAGAAATACACGGTGTGAGCGTGTGAACTAGTTGAATTGCGTGTCTCATGGCCAATGCGTGAGACTTGAGAGCCCTGCGTTAATCTCCCGAGTTAGCGTTATATCTGTATTTTGATTTCTCGACGGAGGTTACAAACACCTCTAAGTCATCTGACTAGAAGTTCAATGATAGGAATGAATCAATGAATGAGTTGTTGTTAATTCTCAATTTTCAGTGTATGTTTTCACGGACCTGAGCATAATGATGAGGGAACGGCGCCAGTAAATAACTCTTCTTGCCTCTCATCCGCCTGGTATCATTCATGACTCCTTATTTTACTTTTTAAAAAGTGTCTAATGTCCATAATAGCTACCACCAGAAGCCACAAACAACAATGACAGTCAAGCCCTAAAGCTGTAAATTAACCGATGGCTCTTTCAGGCTCTCTCCTCTGGTGCGCACTCTAAATGCAAACATGCTGTAACCATAGTAACCAATAACCATGGTAACTTTGATCTGCTTGAACACATTTTAATCGTCTTTAATACATGATTCCGAAGGATAGATTAAAAGACCCGGTCATTTTTTTTTAAAATAAATACAAAATTATTAAAAAATAATAATAATTATCAATAAATAAATTTTTTTTTTAGATCCGGGGCTATAAAAAAAACATCCGGGGCTTATGCCCATGTCTAACGACGCGCCTGTTGTGCTGATAGAGTGTCTTTTTCACTGTATTAAAGTTTGCATTCACAAAAAGGTGTCTTTTTTTCTTTTTGGAAAACCAGAATATGGTCACCCTAGTTTAGCAATGAAAAAGCTGTACAAGAATGGCGATAACTGCTATGCTGAGACTTAAACTTACACTTTGGCAGTATGAAGCAACGTTATTCCTGACAAGAGTCACTTTAAACACAGGCACTTCCACACGCGATCTCCGTTTCTCTCTTTTTCCTCACGCGCGCACACACACACAACCTTGTTACGCTAATGCCGAAAAACAGCACATCCTCCGTTGCTAGTTCTAAAGTGACGTTTTCGAACTAGCAACGAAGGCTTGAGCTGTATCAAAGTTAGATACACTTGATCAATACAACAGTTTCTATATTATCTGAACTGAAATATCTGTGGGAAACAACCTTGCGCTCCCTTCCACTCTCTTAAGCTCTCACACATATATACACATATAGACACACATACATCATATGCATTACACACACAGGGAAAAAACAGAGCCATCATGTCAGCACACACGTGTATCTCAGTGGGGATGAAAAAAAGTCTATAAGGGGAGTATGGTGACACGCATCGATTTTGAAGCGATGTTACCTCTGACGAGAGCTGCAAAAAAAAGGTAATCCCATGATACGATCCATCTAATTTTATGACATTCTCTGTTTCGATCCCTCAAATACAAACTCACACACACACACACATGAACAAACGCACTATTTTATTACAGTAAGTCCTTGTGTAAAGCAGCGCAAGCCGTATACGTTTTTGAATTAGCAAAGAAGGCTTGAGCTTTCGTAAAGCGTAAGACGATGAATCTGTGGTGGAAGTAAGTAGTTCCACTCATAAGAGCGTTTTAGGGAAGAAAACCAGAAAATGTCTTAAGATAAACCCTTGAACGATGTCTTAAGGTGTGGTCACCATGGTATAAGCAGAATAATTGACTCTGGCCCATTGAATTGTTGAAAAATAATGCACACACATATGGAACCGTTATGCTGTCAAGACCTGGAACTACTTCATAGTAGTGATGTTGTTCTTTTGAACTGGTTCTTTTAAGTGGATGAGTTGAACTAGTTCACCAAATCGGATTGAGTCGTTTGAAACAGTTTGCGTTTCAAGTCAACACTGATCAACAAGTTACTCTATCTTTACCTATCTCTCAGATGTGCCTGACACTCCAAATCTAAATGAGCCGATAACAGGGATGTAAAACAGTTCATTTTCACGGGCAAGGAAGAGGCGAGAAACCGGCTGACATATAAAATAATAGGGTTAATGAGGAACTCAAAATACAAACACATAAGACAACGGACATGTCCGTGAACGATCTCTCTCTCCCACACCGCCGTCTGCGAGTGGCCTTTATCCCGCTTGACGTCTTGATCAGCCTAATACGGGACCGGGCGTGCGTAATCACGCCCCGGTCCCGCCCTCCACCGTGCCACAAGGGAGTAATATGATCCTAGAACTGGTGATATCTGCTTTTGCCAGCTCTTCTTTGCAATGAACCACTCCAATTAGTTCACAAATTATACTGAACACACTAGTCGCAACAGCTGAGTCAACAGAACAATGAGTTGCTCATAACAGTTCTCAAGTCAACAGTACACTGAACTGAGAATTGCCTCTTTATGAGGTGTCTGACACACTGAGAACTGATGAGCTGCTGACATTGTGCATGTGTGTGATTAAGGGGTGAAATGTATGTTTCAGGTGTATTTTGCTGAAAAACAGAGAGTGTAACAAATAAAATATACTGGAAATATGTTTATGACTTGATTATATTACTGTTTTATAAAAGTCTGAAGATGATCCAGTCTACAGTTCTCGAGTCAACAGTACACTGATCAGAATACAGCAGCAGTACACTGAGTCATTTGCAGTGGTTCTCGAGTCAACAGTACACTGACCTGGGGACAGCAGCTCTCGTGTCAGCAGTACATTGAGTTGATAACAGAAGTTTGCGAGTCACCAGCACACTGAACTGAGAATTTTTCGGATATCCTTGAGCAGCTGATGAGCATGCGTGAAACGAGGACTTGAATGATGGGGCGAAACGTTTCAGTCGAGAGTGACAAATTTTACTATTGAACATTGTGCATGCAGATTATATCTGAAGTTGTGATGAGCTTCATTAAAACTAGTTTAATAACTTTTTATGCTTTAAACATGTGTAGAACATCCATGTTTGTATTTCAGTGTCAGTATTGGTGCTTCAGGTGCAAATCTTTAATGTAGGATGTATTGTAAGATCACTGAATGAAACACTGATGACAATAAACACCATTATTATTATGACTTAATTAAATAAATGGCTATAATCAGCAATATGCCCTTACATATGGCTTTATTGAATATGTTTGTGCGTGTATTCTACGACTATGCCGTATTAGCAGTATATAATGACATCATTAAGTGATGACGTAAAAAAACAAGTGAATCAGGTTTTTTTTTTTTTAATCCGGTTAATTTAAACGAACATCATCTGGTCCGAAAGAACCGGTTCGCGGAAAAGAATCAGATTTCCCGGCACTACTTCATAGCTGTGTGTTTATGTAAGGAATATTTGAGGACGGACCGTTGAATTGTTGAAAAATAATGCACACACTAGGTGTAACGGTCACTCCACTGCTCGTCGTGATTGCCACCTCAGGTATTCCTTACTTAAATATCAAAAAGCTGTACTTATGGACACTTATGTCCCTGTAGCTAGACTGGTCTAAGTAACAACATGGTTAAGGTTTCGATTCCCAGGCAACATATCGATGACCACTAAAAAAAATAGTCAAAAAATTGCCAACCTTGTTACATTGACACGTAGGCCTATACCATACATTGAAAATACATTGAAATTTGTACCATACTGCTCTCTTAAGACCCAAGTGCAGTGGCAGCTCGCGAAGGTTCTGAGGCTCATCAGAGTTTCCAGCATCCTCAGGCGTGGAGCCCCAATCAAACTGAACCGCATTGGTGTCTTGGGCTGGAACCAAACGTGACCTTAGTGACGCCTGAGAAACAGCAGGACTAGGGTAGTCTGTTGGTGTTCAGAGAGAGCAAATGTATTTCAAGCCGATCCCTAACCAGGGACATCTACAACTTGATGATCACATATCAACAAAACATTGCCTATCAGAGCATTGTTAATCAACATTATCATGTGTTTTTGCCTGGATTTGTTGAACTTGAAAAAATGATCTCAACAGCAATAATATAGCAAATGTTTTTCTTTTCTTTTTGTATAAGGCTACAGTACATACAAATGACAGTATATATGTCAAAGCAATATATATGTCAAAACTTCAACTGTACTGAGAGATGATACAGTGAAATACTGTGAAGGCTGTGTTGAAAACAGGGATTGAGAACAAAATAGAGCAGCTTCTGTCCATTAGTTCTGAAAATACCCCACATTTCTCTACATAGTTATGACCCATATATCCCTGTCAATTGTCGTTATAAAACACCATAGACTTCACACAAATTACCAGCACAGTCTCCATAGGTAAAACTAGTCTATAGAGCTTAACTGGATAACCTGTTTATCTATCTGCATTACAACTGATGACAAACACATCCCCCTATCCTTATACGTGGTATATTAGATCTCAATTACATTCTGTCTCTTACCTGGAGGTGGATGGACTTGATTGTGGAATTCTCTCAGCTCCATCAGAAGTTAGGTACTTTCAACGTAGATTCCACATATAAAACAGAAAATGAGACACATAACACGATCCAAAAGCCACAGAATTCAGCAGAACATGCAAATTCACATTCACGGAGAAGAGTACAGGTGTGTCAGTGTCATCCCGGAATCTCTGCCATATGGACTTTGAATCTTAAGGGAAAATACTTTGGAAACACTTCCTTGTACGTTTAACCAGTTGAACACCACCTTTACACAATAGGCTTCTACTTACTGTTTAATCCAAAAGACAAAGAGATCTTGTTACCAATCGTGCAGGACAACTCAATCTTCAAATAGAAAATGTCTAAAGCATTATTCCCCTCTCTTTTGAACTCATAAAAAATACTTAATTGGTTGTAAATGTTTGTAATATTAACTGTTCAAAGTAAAAGTTTTAAATCGGTTGACAAATAAGAGTGTTAAAGTGTCTCAAAGATTGTCTTGCATGTTATGCACTTTGGTCATTGTAGTTTCTGCGTGCGGTTTATTAGCTGTTAAAACAGTTGTCATGGAGGCAGTGGGGGATGGGGGGCATAACCTGTTTGTTGCATCAGCTAAAATCGTTATAAGCAACTCTCAAATCTTACTACTACTGCTACACACACTTTTAAGAAACAAGTGAAATAATACAAACATCCCTCCTTATCACACATTTATGTAACATTGATTAAACAGGGATAAAAGAGCAGGTAGTTTTAATAGTTTTCTAATTATCTTCAAATATTTTCTTGGTAACATTGTGAAATTACAAGGATGTTTCGATGCTACTGATTGGTCTGTGTTCCATTCAGATAATTTGGAGTATTGTGATGCAGTGACTGGGTACATTGACTTTTGCATTGATTGCTGTGTTCCAAAAAAAGGTAACAAAATGGTATGCTAGTCAGAATCCGTGGTACAATGGTGATGTGAATAGGAAAATACAACAGTGGGCCGTGGCTTTTAAATCTGGTAATGTTGCTGCTTATAAACTGTCCAGATATTCTTTGGAGCGGTCAATTAAAGCTGCTAAAAGAGACTATGGAGCTAAGATAGAGGGACATTTCATGGAGGCAGACCCACGACGTATGTGGCAAGGGTTAAATTCTATCATCGCTTGGAAACCTAAAGGAGGATCCATTACTAATGTTGATCCATCCTTGCCAAACAAACTAAATGAGTTTTATTGTCGTTTTGAAACTGGAAATGTTGAACCTGTTGTTTTTCCTGCTTGTAATGAGCAGAGTTTTACCATCATTCAGGAGGACGTTCAGAGGATCTTGTCCAGGACGAAGGTTAGGAAGGCACCTGGACCGGACTGTATTCCTCCTCGTGTCCTTAAACTGTGCTCTGAGCAACTTAGTCCTGTTCTGACTGATCTTTTTAACATGTCACTTGTGAGGTGCACTGTTCCAGTTAGCTTTAAAAGTTCAATTATAATTCCAGTGCCCAAGAAGACACCTGTGACGAGTCTGAATGACTATCGGCCAGTGGCCCTCACATCTGTTCTAATGAAAACTTTTGAGCGGTTGGTGTTGGATTTTATCAAAGATCAAATCCCTGTGTCTGTGGACCCACTACAATTTGCATATAGAAAAAACAGAAGTGTCGAGGACGCCATTTCCCTTGCTTTGAACTCTGTCTACAAGCATCTAGATGTACATAAATCATATGCTAGAATGCTATTTATAGACTACAGTTTGGCTTTTAATTCAATGGTCCCAACCCACCTAACAGGGAACGTTCCAACAACTTTGGCTAACATTATTTAAAGGTTTGGGGGGAAAAAAATTATATAAAACGTTAATGGAACATCCTTATAACGTTATTAACCTTAAAAAACGTTCTACTAATGTTAAGAAAACTGGACATTTTCATGTTCCCACAACCAAATACTAACGTTAGGAAAACGTTCTTAGAACATAAAATTGTTAGCTGGGAACAAAGCTCTCTCACAAATTGAAATGTCTTGGACTCGATGATGCCATTTGTAAATGGATTTTTAATTTCCTCACTTGTCGACCACAAAGGGTCAAAATCAATGGTTGTATTTCAGATGAGCTGTATGTTAGCACTGGTTCACCGCAGGGCCCCCTATTGTTCACATTGTATACTCATGACCTTGAAGCAGGGGCGAGGCTAGAAAAAGGAGCTCAGCACCCCTAAAACTTGGAGTAAGAAATGTTGTTATTCTAAAATTTTTGTTCGTTTTTGACACGGTAAAATAATGTCCAAAACATACTCCGTAGTTTGTGGTTTAAAATGTATGTGTTAAGGACGAAAATGAAAACATCCCCGCTTAGCAAATGGTGTCATCCTCTTCTCTTCTTCTACTTCTCCTCTGTACCTGCACCGCGCTCAGCACAACCGTCATCCAGCGCGAAACACACGCAGAGTGAGAACCCGTTATGTAGTGTTGTGAATCAACTAAGTTGCTCCAAAGCTGTGTCTCACACTTCTTTCCTTTTACCTAGAGTTGTTCCGATTCCGAAACCATATCGGTGAGTACTGGAGTCAGTATCCTGAATCACCATGGTACACCTATAATAAGAGTTTATTTTCGGACTATTTTAGTCCAGCGGGTCGCCGCCGCTGTGGAGTAGCACAGGACCTGGGTGACTCGTCCATAGTCATAAACAGAGAGAAGTAGCGCCGGCAGTGTTGCCAGATGTACGATAATTATCGTATTTGTACGATAATTTTGACCTCTGTACGATGTACGATCAATAATGAAAAAAAATCCCATAATGTACGATAATTTCAGAGTTTTCAGTCGTTCGTCCAAACACACATCCTACCGCTTCTCTCTCGGACCCCGAATCATTTCGCAGGCTCGCCTGCCTGCACGCAAGCACACACACACACACACACACACACACACACACACACACACACACACACACACACACACACACACACACACACACACACACACACACACACAAGTGGATGTGGCATCCGATGATGACAGCGACTTAGAGATCGAATTTGAATCTTTTTTGTGTTGTGCACTTTTTTCTTTTTTGTGCACTTTTTTTCGGCATATCTTTTGCACTTTGGAAAAAAAAAGTTATTCAGAACTTCCTCCAGTTAATGTGAGCGTATTATACAGCTTGTTCAAATTGGCTGTAAAATTATTTGGAAAATAAAATTGTTGGAAAATAACTATATTTTATGCGTTTGGTTTGTGTACGATAATTTTTTTTAAAAAACGATAATTTTGAGGTTTTGGTACGATACTTCGACATTTCTAATCTGGCAACACTGAGCGCCGGTTACAATGTTCTTCCGCAAGACGCATGCAGTTCTGTTTATTAACTGCTAGAGCCTGAAACAAAAACAGCAGCGCGACAAATAAACTGCTTACCTGTGTAGTGCGTACGTGTCTCTGTTGTTAAAGTTTATCGTTAATTTGATACTCATTTTAACAATCGGGAGTCATGTAAACATGACGTCACGTGCGTCTTTTCTGGTCAGTCGTCATGGAAACATGAAGCCCTGGCGTTTGGACCAGAGTGAAAACACTCACTGTGGCTTTTTAAATGAATTGTTATTCATTCCTAGATTTATATCTGTTATTTTTCAGTTGTGGCTGACTATCAAACTAGACAATAAAAGAAAGTTTAATGTTTTTCTTTTGCTGTATTTATTCATTCCTCACACACAGAGGATTTAACCTGAACCAGGCATAACTCCTGAACTCCTAGCATTACTCTCTCTCTCTCTCTCTCTCTCGCTCTCTCTCTCTCTCTCTCTCTCTCTCTCTCTGTGTGTGTGTGTGTGGCCTGCCAGTGAGCAATGGACATACCGCAGTTCTTTAAAAGAAAAAAGACAGATTCAGGTGAGAGACTAGGGACAGTCCATAATGAACTCTGTCTTGTTTTTTGTTTTTTGTTTTGTTCTTCTGAAAAGTGTTAAGCTAAAGTAACAGATAATTCAAACCAGCTATCTGTTGTTGTATCAAATTACTTAGCCAGGCAATGGTCCCCTGCTTTTATTTATTTATTTATTTATTTATTTTTAAACCACAATGGAGAATTCTCTTGTGAAAGGAATTTGTGATTTAAAAAAGTTTCTAAGCCCAATAATAATAATACTGGATATTCTGGACTTTTTGGTTTTACCTTCTTTTCTTTTTTTTGCTCTTGATGTGAAGGTTGTTTTATTATTATTTATTGATGATTTATATTGGTTTATGAAAGTTCAGACAGGCGTGCAACCAGATATGTTAGAAATGGCCATTTGTAAATAATTTACAGAAGATGAATTACATTTTGTTGTCCAAGTACCTGTTACTTTGTTCAATGACAATAAAGTTGAATCTAATCTAACCAATCTGATGACTGTTGATACAAAAGGAGGCACATGGAGTTAACGGTCAGGAAAACCAGCCGAGTGAAGAAGGTTTTTGTGTTTGTTCTGTGTGAACTCTCACAATTAAGCTGGTGTTCTGAAAAGGTCTAAAAAAAAAAAAAAAAAAAAGAAGAAAAAAAATCTGGATTTTGGAGTTAGTTGAACCAATGTTAAAATGATAAAGCAATTTTTCAATATACATATTTTTTGTTTTTGTGTGAAAAGAGGGTGGGTGGTGGCAGTGGGGCTCATTGGGTGCTCAGCACCCCTAAAGCTCTGACCCTCGAATCGCCCCTGCCTTGAAGCATCAAATGCTAATAATGTGATAATCAAATATGCCGATGATAAAACTATCATTGGGCTGATTAGTTCAAACGATGAATCTCATTATCGCGAGGAGGTGGAGAATGTTGTTCAACTAACCAGTTGTATTAATGTATGGTTTGGTAATCTCACCTTGAAAGAGAAGAAGGCTTTGAACAAAGTGGTTCGCTCAGCCAGCAGGACCATTGGCTGTACTTTGCCGCTCCTGGAGGTTACATATAAAGCTAGACTTTTGAATCGGGCTTTAAAACTTGTTAATGATGCTTCAGGCCATCCTGCAGGGGCCTTCTTTAAGATGCTTCCCTCAGGGAGAAGGTATCGTTCTGTCAAATGTTCTACTGATCGCCATTTAAACAGTTTCTTTCCCCAAGCTGTGATCACTTTAAACAAAGCACTTTGAATTAGGCACTTTAAATTATGTATGGATTTTATTGTACAGTGTTTTATTTTTGAGTTTTTATGTGGCACTTGCTTGTCTGTTTATGTTATGTCCTTTTATGTGTTGACATTGCACTTTGAGCTTCTTGCACATTCTTTTCCAATGTGGTTTTATACTGCAAATGGCTAATAAAGTGAATCTGAATCTGAATCTGAATTACAAGGCAGCGTGCTGGCCATCATGACAGAAAACAAAATCCAATGATAAAAACATTTATGACACAATAATGAAAAGTGTCCCCACGTGTTAAAACCAGATGATGTTTTTTGAAACACATTTTGTCTCCAAACAGAAATTTGAACAGGTGGATTCTGGGAGGGATTAAAAGCACTGTGGTTTCAATGAGGGTAAAAGTACTTCCAAGAGGACATTGAGAATTTAATGTAACAAAAATAACAAAAATGAAAGATCTACTTTAAAGATACAAGTTTTACATCTTGTGTTTATTACTCCAGAAGATAAACATCAAGGATAAAATGTAGAATACACATAATGAAACCTGGGTACAATATGAACTGATCAATAAACTTCTAACACCAGCACGATCATGCAGTGTTCCAGAACAAAAAGTTACAAATTGTGGTATTGTGCTTTCCTGGAATAAATACGTTTTACATGATAATTTGAGAAAATCACATCTAATTAATATAACTTTTGATCTTAACCAGAATCAAACAGAATCCAAATGAACAAATTCACCTTCACAACAGAAAGGTGAGGTTTTTATCTCATCAGGCTGATTATTTCAAAAGTTTTCGGGGGGAGGAATGTGGATATAAGTCAGATATTCAGTAATAACTCTGAATAACGGATGAGTGAAAAAAATGCTCACATTTAGAGCAAGAAAAGTTTTAGCAACACTTTACACCAGAGTGTAATTTACAACAAATGTTAAGTGAAAAGAGTAAAACATTCCCTCCTGCTTCCTAAGTCTGAAAAAGAAAGAAAACAGATGAAAGTTCTCAACCACTGTCACATTCGTTGTAGAATACAAATATCCCTGATACTGTACATGTGATACATAACCCATTAATAAATACTCAATTCACCCATCAGAATGGATGAAAAACAAGGCAAACCAACTTTTAATATCCAATACATTTCATTTTGAATGCTTTTATTGTTCTTCTGAAGGTTGAATAACCTTAGTGACACCACTGGAGTGTCGAGCTAATGCTAGTGTTTGTGCTAAAACTAGAGATACAGGTCTAATATGAGAGGATATGTTTTGTAAACAGATGTATTCAGTCATAAGTACTTTGTGGGGGAGCTGAAATCTAGTCTCATGGCCACTGTTCAACGGAGCACCATGATTAAAATATAATACAAATCTCTCTCCACTAAATCACAGCAAGATAGCAACCTAGAAAAAGAGTATAATTTAAACAGTATTGACCTGGGCTGTGTTTCCCAAAAGCAATGCAAGCATATGCTTGCAATGCTAAGTAAATTAACCCTATAGAGGTTTCTTTATCCATGGGGTATACAAAAACATACAAGAGGCTGGGGAGAGAAGCAATGAGTGAGTTCATGAAAAATATTGAAAAGAGGGTCCCTACAAATACTGAGGACATGCAACTTTGTATTTAAAGTCTGGCATCATCTCACAATCTTTATCTGAAAGTAAAAAGGCAGCATTTTTGAGAAGGCAGTCGACCTTGAGGCAAACGCTCTTCTCTTTTCAATGTTATTTTCATGATTTCCACATGCTATTAAATTGAAAATAAAAGCATCCTTTTAGCAAGAAAAAAAAAAACATGGAAATGTATTATGGAATATTAAAGAACATAAAAACACCAGTGATGGGAGTCTGGAATGTGCAGGTATAGCTGCGTGACGTTAATATATTAAATTAAGCATTTATTTAACTATCTAAATTCACTAAAGATCAACAGTATTTTCCCCGTTATTAAAAAAAAAGTTGGATCACAATCTATTACTGCTTTCTCTGTGTTGTTCTTGTAACAAAAAAAAAAATCTGAAATGCTCAAACAATATCTAAATGGCAGTTGATGGCTATTACAGTGTGTTTTTTCCTTCCTGTTCTTGTAAACATACCAACTCTTCACCAATCAGCACAATCATACACACATTAATATCACTCTGCCTTCTCTCTCACCACCACATCCTCCTTCACCTCTTTATCTCCTTTACCTTGTTCCCTCCTTTCTTTCTTTTTACCCCCTTTCATAATTTGTCCTACTCCTATACAACCAAATGCGATGATGTGAATTATGAAATATATGGAACTCCAGTAGCTGATGGTGTCGCTGGCCTTCAGAAGAACAAACCCCATACACATATAGTCGTAAGCCCTCATCTTGAGGAACCAATGGACCCAGTCGAAGATATTCTGGCCTGTTGGCTCCAAACGGGCCCTGACAGAGGCCTCCATGGCTGATTCTGCTGCGATGCAGAGTGGGATGGTGAGAAATGAGAGGTAGTAACCAGGATGGAGGCCATGCCAGTAAGCGCTGATTAGCATAGTCCATCCAGCCCTGGCAGAAAGAAAAAATGGTCATCAATATTCCCTGTAAACTGCATGCATGCGCATGCAGCCACATGCTTCTGATGTTGATCACAAGTAGACAAATAAATCAAAATCAGCACAGAAAGACAGAAAGAATTATTGAAGGGAAAAAGGGAATCAAAGCTAAATTAATGATTAGCTTATGTCTGATTTTTTCAGTACTGAAGTTGTGAGAAATTTTGTGTGGGAAATATGTGCCAATGATTAATGCATGAGAAGATTAATTTACAAACAGTACACCAGAGTTTCATGGTGTTCATAGTGGCATATATGAAAACCCACAGAGGTCATTCATGTGGGTTTATTCTAAAAGAGTCTTTGACCATAATTCTTTGGCTTGTTTTTGATCCTTTTTTGTACCAGTCTAGTCATTCTCTGTTGACCTCTCTCATCAATAAGTCATTTCCGTCCACAGAACTTACACTCACTTTGTTTTTGGCACCATTCTGAGTAAATTCTAGAGACTGTTGTGTGTGAAAATTCCAGGAGATCAGCAGTTACAGAAATACTCAAACCAACCAGTCTGGCACCAACAATCATCTATGCCATTATCTAATCAGTCAATCATGTGGCAGCAGAGCAGTGCATACAATCACGCAGATATGGGTCAGGAGCTTCAGTTAATATTTATATCAACCATTAGAATGGGGGTGATTTGGTCTTTAGTGATTTGGAGCATGGCATGATTGTTGCAGCCAGACGGCTGGTTTGAGTATTTCTGGAACTGCTGATCTCCTGGGATTTTCACACACAATAGTCTCTAGAATTTACTCAGAATGTTACCAAAAACAAAAAACATCCAGTGAGCGGCAGTTCTGTGAACAGAAAATGGCCAAAAATATATTATTGCTATTTGGTGGGCTTTCTCTTGTCTGTATGTATGTGTGTATATATACGTATGTATGTATGTATGCATGCATACACACACACACACACACACACACACACACACACACACACACACACGTGTATGTATATTATACACACACACCCACACACATGTGTGTATGTATATACACACACACACACGAGAAAGCCCACCAAATAGCAATAATTAAAAATATAATAATTATGAATATGTGTTATAAATAAATTCATTAAAAAGGATTACATTATTGTGGCAGATGAGTAAAGCATTGATAAGACAATACAAAAAGTTGCTTTAAACTATTGCTTATTTACATACCATTAAACATAATACTATCACTGGCCTATAGAGCACAGCAATTCATTTAGCTAATTAAACTGATTTTTTTTTTTAGCAAGAACAAAATGTTAGGAAACATTGATAGTTAGTAGTTAGTGATGGTCATTGCAACAATCAAAATAAAATTTTGATGGTAATGTAGTTGAAATATGTATTTGTGTGTTACCTGAGAGCGTATGTTTTGAAAGGGGCATTGGGGTAGATGTAGTGATGAAGCCACCACTGCACAGTCATGTTCCAGTACCGCATGCCGTGTCGCACCTTCACGCAGAAATCGGTGTTATAACAATCAATGTTCTGGATCGTCTTAAAATCATACTCCACGACTGAGTCTGGATCAGGGCTAAAACATAAACAACATTTCATTGACATTACCAAATACGAACAAACCTTGTTTTACCCTCAAGTGATTTCACAACTTCCTGTAGATAGTCTGGGGTCTTAATATAATGTAGGTACCCACTTGCATCTAAACATTTTGACCAGTACATGATGACAAAAAAAAAACTTCCATTTTGGTAGCATTGGCCAATTTAATGACACAATAACTAAGGTTTTGAAGCATGAACTAAATGTTTTGGGTGAGTTACTACATTTTGCAGGCATGCAATAGAGTTGAGATGTCCCATAAAACAGTTGTGACAATTGCACTAACAGTTTAGAGAATGTTAAGACTGTTTCAAAAAATAAGCCAAAGCTGTAAAAGGTATCAGGTAATAAAGTTATACACCCTACCTATATTTCACAGTTGGCCCTCCCCCAGGTTTGGACAGCGCCCCCTGAGGGTAACAGCCTAGGCCTGCACTGATGCAGCCTGCCTCTGCACCACACCATGCGGAGTAGAAACGCATCCGGAATACAAAGAATATTGCCACCATGTAGAAAAACCTGAAACATAAAATCACTATTACAGAGATACAAAGCAATAAGACAGAGGATGTGAGTAATAACTATGTTTTGCAAAATTCTACGGGCATGTTCACACTTGGCAGGTTTGGTTTGACTCTGGTACGATTGCTCTGTTAGTGCGGTTCATTTGAACAATTGTGAACGCTGTCACCCGAACCTTGGTGCGCACGAAACAAGCGGACAGGCCGCATGAAAAGTAGGTTTCGGTCCACTTCCAAATGAACTCTGCTGCGGTTTGATTGATACATGAACGCCACTTGGACCAAAGACATCTAAACGGACCAAAAACAGGAAGTAATTTGTCTAATACTGACTTCAAGCATACCTGGTTGTTCTCATCATAGGAGCTATGTTGCCCATAATAGTTTGGTACAGGCATCGGAACCGCCGTCAGCCATCCTTGTAGCATATCTTCGTCTGTGTGTGCAACGGAGGAATTCCTGGCGCTGTTTTGACTCCTTTACACATTTTATTAGCTCTTTGTTTGTTCTCAGCTGGTAAAAATACCACCATATATACATATATAAATATAACAAGCGCATTTCGCCCAGCAGCCAGCATTGTTTTGGACAATCGGCAGTTTTTCCTGATGCCTTTGGTTTTGTATCGTTAGATTTGGTGTTAAAAATGCCAGTGTGAACGATAAGCAAACCAGGGCTAAATGTATCATTTTCTTTTTTGTTCCGGACCAAGAGGACCAAGAGAACGAACTACAAGTGTGAACACACCCTAAATCTGAAATCTGCGTTCTGCCTGTTCATTTAAAAAACTTTGATTACAAAAACAATGGGACCAAGTCGCTTTATATGCAAATGATCATAATAAGGTTTGATTTGAAGGAAAAGTTCCCCCAAAAAAGAATATTCTGTTATTGTTTACTCACCCTCATGTCGATCCAATTTGACTTTTTTCTCTGTGGAACGCAAAGTGTGAATTTTTAAGAATATCCTGGCCGCTGTTTTCCAAATAACGAAAGTGACAAAAAAAAGAAAGAAAAAAAAAGCACCATAAAAGTGGTCCATACAATTTTTCTATTCTTTAATAAGTCGCAATACAGTGCAAATAGAAGTCGCAAATATAACACACATTGCATGGACCGCTTTTATGATATTTTTATGGTGCTTTTTAGAGACTGACCAATATTGGTTTTTAATGCCCAATTAGATATGGATTATTTTTGTGTTTAAGTGTCCGATAACCGATATGCATAACCAATTTTAACCTCTTGTTTTATTTCTGTTTTTAAGCACAAAACAAATAATTTATCACTAACTTCTGAAGGTGAACTGCTTTACAAAACTACCGGTTACATTGTGCACAAAGTAATATTGTGTCCACAAAGAGTCTGTAACAAGTTTTAGTTGCAATATCCACTTATGCAAAGCCCTTCACGTAATTACTATTGGATTAAGATTTAAAGTCTTCTGTGCTTAACTTTATCAGTAAACATGAATTTTAAAAAAACTAAAACCGATTAAAAATATCAGTCAAAACTATTATCGGTCTATCTTGTGCTTTTATGTCTTTTTTTAAGCTTAAAAGCCTCAGTCCCATTCATTAAAAAGATTCTGACTTAGGGCTTCATACAAGAAAGAAAGTCATATGGGTTTGGAACAATATCTCCTGTGGCCTTTATATTTAGACTCTAGACAGGATATTTATAATTTCGTAACTATATATATATAATTTTCTCAAGGAAACTAACCTATAAAAATAGTTGTGCTCCAAGAATTCTTCAGTACGGACATAGGACAAGGGAAAGACAGAGTTGACTGCTAGGAAGAGAGCTCCGTAAACAGGCACCATCTTCAGCCTCTGAAGGCAGGGCTCTTTACCCGGCAGAGACAGGGGACAGGACTGCTGCAACCAGTCTAAAAAAGTCTGATAACGGAAGAAGGGACCTGGGGTGCCCGGCAAATGTTGGTGGGGGAAAGAATGGAAAATGTTGGAATGAAAAAAGTGAAGAGTGTATAGACATAGTTATGAATGAAGAAATGTTGTTAGATGGGCAATTTATGAGATATCACATGACATTGAAATCAAATGGAGAGTAGACATGAAATTTAATGGAATATTGGAATGGAAGATTAAAAGGGAAAACGTGCCACATTTGAGTATGATGAAACAGAAGCAAGTAGATGGTTGGTTTGCAGGGACAAATAATGGCAAAAGAGGAGAAATAATGAACACAGTCAGTTACAAAAAGAAATTGGACTCACACATTACTGAACTAGTAGCAGGGAGAAACAGAGAAAGACAAGTTATCAAATATTCAAAACAGTTTGGAAGATATGAATAGACTCAGCATTCCCACACATTCAAATCAACAGTCATGCAAAATACCTGTCATTATGCCCACATAGCAGTAGCTATATGATATTGTGTCATACAGTGAGGGCTCATGGGACAGTCCTCCAACCACTGGGGACTTGGAGAAGGCACTCACTTCCTGTTTTTTATCCAAGTGATAACTTTGAACCTCATTGGCTAAACTGACCATCTGTGTATTTAAAACAACAGCAATTCAACAATTATTATATTAAGAGACTAAAACATGTAATAAATGCGTGGTTCTCAACTGGCAGGTTGTGACCCAATCATAGGCTGCAGGATTTTTTGGAGAGGGTTGAGGTCAACAGGGGGGAAAATACTAATTTATTATCAGTATGTGTGTTTATATTATATTATATACACACACACACACACACACACACACACACACACACACACGGATGGACGGACGACTCAAGGATATTCACAGAGTTGTCCCCAAGTCATTCTTGCATTGTCTTGGCTGTATGCTTAGGGTCATTATCCCATTGGAAGGTGAACCTTTGGCCCAGTCTGAGGTCCTGAGTGCTCTGAACCAGGTTTTCATTAAGGATATCTCTGTATTTTGCTGCATTCAGCTTTCCTTTAACCCTGACGAGTCCCTCAGTTCCTGCCGCAGAAAAACACACCCACAGCATGATGCTACCACCACCTTTTTTCTCTTTTGGGATGGTAATAGTACAGGCGATGAGCATTGCCTGGTTTCCTCCAGACAAGACGCTTGGAATTGAGGCCAAACAGTTCAATCTTCATTTCATCTGATTAGACAATGTGTCTTGCACCGAGGAGAGGCTTCCATCTGGCCACTCTGCCATAAAGCTCAGATCGATGGAGTGTTGTAGTGATGGTTGTCCTTCTGCAAATTTCTCCCATCTCCACACATGATCTCTGGAGATCAACCAGATTGTCCTTCAGGCACTTGGTCACCAAGGTAATGCTCCCTTAATTGCTCAGTTTGGCCAGCTCTAGGAAGAGTCCTTGTTATTCCAAACCTCTTCCATTTAAGAAGTACGGAGGCCACTGTGCTGTTGGGAACCTTAAATGCAGACAAAAAATTTTGTTGCCTTCCCCAGATCTGTACCTCGACACAACCCTATCACTGAGCTCTGCAGCCAGTTCCTTTGACCATATGGCTTGGTTTTTACTCTGATATGTATTTTCAGCTGTGAGACCTTATACAGTGTTGTGAAAAAGTATTTGTCCCTTCCAGATTTCTTCTGTTTTTGTGTATTTTTCATACTAAATACAAAATACAGTTCTCAAATATATATATATAATTATTATTTTTTATTAAGCAAAAAAGTTATCCAACACCTATATCACCCATGTGAAAAACAAACTGCCCCCTTAAACTTATTAGCTGGTTGTGCCACCTTTAGTAGCAACAACTGCCACCAAAAGCTTCTGATAACTGGAGAGCAGTCTTTCACAAAGCTGTGGTAGAATTTTGCAGATCTGCTTTAATTCAGCCACACTGGAGGGTTTTCAAGCAAGAACTGCCCATTTAAGGTCCTGCCACAGCATTCGATTCAAGTCAGGACTTTAACTAAGCCACTCCAAAAATTTAATTTAGCTTTTTTTTGAGCCATTTAAAAGTGGACTCCTATGCTTTAGATCATTGTCTTCAACTCACGCACTGATGACTGGAAAGCATCAGCATCCCCACACCATCACTCTACCACCAACAGGTTTTACCGTAGGTATGATGTTCTTTTTGTGGTATTCTGTTTCATTTACGCCAGATGTAATGGAACCCCTGTCTTCCAAACAGTTCCACTTTCTACTAATCAGTCCACAGAACATTCTCCCAAAAGGTTTGAGGATCATTAGGGTGTGTTTTGGCAAAATTCAGAAGAGTCTTAATGTTCTTCTGGGTTAGCAGTGGTTTTCGCCTTACCACTCTCCAATGGATGGCATTTTTGCCCAGTGTCTTTCTGATAGTGGAGTCACGAACAGTGACCTTTATTGATGTAAGGGAGACATGCAGTTCCTTGGATATTGTCCTTGGCTTTTTTTGTGACTTCATGGGTAAGTCATTGCTGTGATCTTGGAGGAATTTTGGAAGGTCTGCAACTTATGGGAAGGTTCACTCCTGTGCCAAGTTTTCTCCATTTGGAGATAATGACTCTCACTGTGGTTCTTTGGAGTCCAAGAGCCTTTGAAATAACTTTGTAACCCTTCCTAGACTGATGTTTTTCAATCACCTTTTTCTTCATCATTTCTGGAATTTCTTTCTACCTTGGCATAGTGTGCTACTGGGAGAGACCTTTTAGTCAACTTCATGCAGCTGAAAAATTTCGATATAGGTGTTGATTTGATTGAACAGGGCTGACAGATATCAGGCCTGGGTGTGTTTAGTCCAGCTGAATCCCATTATGAATCCAGTTTCATAGATTTGGGGATTTAGTAACTAAGGAGGCAAATACTTTTTCGACACAGGCCAAGTTGGTAACGTTTTTGATTCAATAAATAACATTATCACTTAAAAACTGTAATTTGGGTTTGCCTTTGTTTTATGTTAGATTTAGTTAGATTTTTTTTTTACAATTTAGTATGAGATTTACACAAAAAGAGAAGACATCAGAATGGGGGCAAATACTTTTTCACAGCACTGTACAGACAGATGTGTGTCTTTCCAAATCATGTCCAATCAATTTAATTTGCCACAGGTGGACTCCAATCAAAGTGTATAAACATCTCAAAGATAATCCAGAGAAATGGGATGCTCCTGAGCTAAATTTCTAGTGTCATAGCAAAGGGTCAGAATACGTATGCAAATGTGATTTCCGTTTTTCAAAATGCTATCAAAAATATGTTTTTTGCTTTGTCATTATGAGGTATAGGTTGTTGATTCATGTTAGAAAAATAAGAATTTAAAACATTTTAGCATAAGGCTAATTGGGTCATCAAATTATATCTAATTATGTCAATTGGTCCTGGGGCAAAACCAGTTGAGAACTACTGTAATAAGGTGTGTATTTTCATTGTGCTTTACCTTTAAAGTTAAAAGAAGCTGAATAGCATTGGCAAATGGTGTTGGCTGAGGCAGGCCAAACCAGGTAACCATACGAAAAAAGAGGAGGTAAAGAAATGTCCAGCCCAAAGACAAAGAGGGGGCACTCCTAAATACAGACAAGACAAACCCACGGGTTAAAGTGAATGTACTTTATAAATGTATGCCTCCTCTTATATCCACAAATAAAAGATTTGCATAGAAGTAATTCAATTGGGGAATACTGTCAGATATATAAAGCAAAACAGGATGTTTGCGCACAGAGAATGCTGAAGCTCACAAAAGAAATGTCTAATATTAATATGAAATGTACATGACAGCTACTCACTTCCAGTTGATCTTTATAATTAGCCATGTTCCTAACACTGTGCAAAGAGAGTGTAAAGTGTGGATCCCACAGGTTGCTATGGTGATGATCAAACCAGTAAGCAATGCTGCCCCCTGCTTGACTGGTGGACCTGGTAAATATGGCACAACAATTATCAGGTGGTGGTTTAATTGTGCTTTGTTTGTATTTTAATGTTTTTTTTAGCAACAATGTGCTGACATTTTTAATTTTCGTTACGGTTTTATTATTGGTCAGCATCTGCATGAATTCAAAGTCTGAATTGAGTCAGAGCTCTTGGGGGTCCATCCCATTATACTGATCCATTTACTGATGCTGGTAGGCACAAAGCATGAGACTGTCTACCCCGTTTGAACTTAATAATTACGTCAAACGCAACTCCCCAAGAATCCCTACATGAATCCCAGAATATTCCAATATATTGATAAAAATTAGAAATATTTTAGTTTTAATGAGTAAGACAAGAGTAAGATGTTAGACTTAACAATAGATTATCATTTTTTTCATTTAAATAGTGGTTACCGTGGCTTGCATATTTAAAGATATTGAGGGAGTGTCATGTGCACAGCATAAACAAATATATTTATCCACATAGCATCCATGTAATAACTTTAAAAAAAAATTTAATCATGAGCTTACATGTAGTTTTAGGTAAATACTGGCAAAACAATGTACATATTAACTGTGCATATTAATTAACATCTAGCGACTGTTTAATTCTAAGATAAAAGATTATTTAATATTAGTCATTTAGGTCTACCAACAATCAAATAAGAATTATATTTTACCATTATTAAGAGGTACAGTATCAGTCTCACTCATTCACCATCTGTGGCACAATCCGGCATGTTGAGAATTTTCAGACGTAAAAAATCTGGTTTGGATTATTTGTAAAAATGGCACAAATAATAGACAATGACACGTTGTGTCATCGCACAAAAAAAAAAAAAAAAACATTATGTTTCTTGTATTCTAGTTTTGATTAAACACCTGATGAAACACCAGGGGAACCCCCAAGTTACATTATTTTGGCCTTATTGGGGGGTCCCGTAAACCTTTTGGAGTTAAAACCCCCTCCCCCTCACAATTCAAACAGTGATTTTAACATGTAGACTCTACCAGTAAAACATGAAAAGGGACATGATCAGACTTACTTAGGCAGCGGAATAGGAATCCTACAGGTACTGATGCAGCAAGGATTCCTAAGTAGACCAATTCATCTGGTGACATCTTTCTGTTTACTAAAATAATAAAGCACAACAATTTTCACACTGTTTATATCATATTTTAACTTCAAGCGTAAACTCACCCCATGCTTTCCAAACCCGCACGACTTTCATTCATTTATATCTTCTGTGAACAAAATGTTAGGAACTGATATTCTGCTTCACCATTTACTTTCTAGGGGTGGGAGCACAAAAAAAAAATTGATTCTCCAATGCATCACGATTCTTTCTCCAATGATTCTGAATCAATTCTCAAAAAAATCAGAATTGATTCTGAGCTCAATTTAAAACGCTGCAGCTCAGTGACCCTTATGTTTACACCAAAGACTGTGAGATGCTTGAGACCAATGCTCAAAGGAACATATACTAAAGCCAAGTTAACACTACACAACTTAACACAGACTGGATGTATCAACCAAAAGAATGGACCGGACTGGATGTTCATCCCTGACTGAAACTATGATCCTGAATTTCATTGACAAACTCAACCACATAGCAACGAGAGAGTTTATGCATGATAACACACCAACAAATATAATTATTGCATTGATTAGCACTGAAAGGAAAAACTGCTAAAAATAATGTGGCGGTGGCGGTTTTGGGAGACATGGGTGATGAGTTTTTTTTCCCTGATTCTCAATGCCTTTCTCTATTTCTTTGGATGTTGCTCATTGCCACTCATCTCGCTATTTCTGTCACTTTACTATCACCAATGGTGTGCAAAGGACGAGCTGATGTCTGCACTCTCACAGAAGCAGATATCTCATGTAACCATTTTGCACCAGCAACAGATAGTTGTGGTTATAGTTATAGGCAAGGGGTTGATTTATTCTAAATTAATAGTTTAAGACCATTTAATACTGAGTATTTATTGATTAAAATAAATAGAAGACAAGATGAATCATGATGCATTGAGAATCATTATGTAATCTAGTTGTTACCCTTTGAATTGAATCGTGAAGCTTCACACCACTATCACTTTCACTGCATTTTCTGTCAAACAGTGATAGTGAATGATGACTGAGACTGAACATTCTTCCTAACATCTACTTTTGTGTTCCACAGAAGTGAGAAAGTCATCCAGGTTTGAAACAACATCAATGTGAGTAATGGATGAAAGTGAACTCTCTTTTTAATCTATTAAAACTGTTATTATTTAACCATTTAGTCGATCTTAGACTGGGGTATCATTACTAAAATGAGTCTATGAGATCTTGATGTAGTAGGTATATGCTTATAGTGTATTCATTTGTTGCTTACATTAAAATATAAATCTCTGAATCAGAATGAGCATTATTGCCAAGTGTGCTCACGTACACCAGGTATTTTATTTTTGGTGATAGGAAAAATCAAGCAAGCAACTGGACACAGAACATTACAGTGAGACACAGAATATAAAACAAGGTAAGAGTGTAAATAGACCTACAAAAACAAATAATAATAATAATGGGACAGGGGGCCTGGGGGCCTCCAGAAATGAATTGTCACTTGATAGTGCATGTAAGTCACCGACCTGTTTTACTGAGTCAACAGGCTGGAAGGGGGGGGGGGGCCTGCGAGCACTTTTAGGACCAAAGTTAGGTCCCAAGTCAGAACTGTAACCACTTGAGGTGGATTTAATCATCTTGCTGCTCTAAGGAACTTTATGCTTAAATCATGTTTGCCTATAGTGGTGCTGGCTTCAGGAGCGTGATATGCAGATATAGTTGCCACATAAACTGAGAATTGATGGAGTGAGTCCTGCATCTAATCACTCTTGAAGACATATATGGGGCAGTGTCTTTGCCATGTGAAAGACACCAATCAGTGAACACATTCCATTTAAGCACGTTGATGCGTCTCGTGGACAGCTCTTTGGCCTGTAAAATTAAAAAGCATCTGGCTGAGGCACACTCATCCCTGGAGCGTGCATGCTTAAATGCAGCGAGATTATAACGTGATGGCTCACAACTTATTATTCATGAAGAAATTGACAATACGCAGCTTTATTAATAAGAGAGAGTTTGTTTTTTTGAGCGTTAAAGATGGATTGAAGTGAACAAATATGTGAGAGAAATTAGTCTTCACCGCATTATACACAGCAACAAAATATGTTTTTTTTTGGCTTGTTTTCCAATATAAATTTCTAAAACTCTATACAAACAACGTACATTTTATTTAGCAGCTATATTACACAAGAAAAAAATAATGGATCTGAGAATGTTGAATATAATATAAAAAAAATGCATATCTAAAAATCCTTTAAAAAAAAAAAAAAAGATGCATTAACCTGAGAAGCAACATATAAGATATTTAGACTTGCTTATAGAAAATAGATCTTGAATATAAGTATATTTTGTCTTTACTGCACTCGCAGAAGTATAACCAAGTGAAAAAATACACGGATATATAAAAACATTTTAAGATACATTCTCTTAAAGCAAGTCTAAATATCTTATATGTTGCTTCTCATGTACATGTATTTTGTTTTAAGGATTTTTATACAATTTTTAATTGAAAATAAGACAAACACTTTTTGCAGTTATCTTTTTACTGGATTAAACTTTTTTTCTTTAATTCAGTTAATTTTAAAAAGACGATTTTCTCCTCTTTAATGCTAATAAGCATGTTTACAACCTTTTAAGTCAGGGCACAAGCTGAATAATCGGTTAAGAGCTAATGATTAATCATTGCAATAATTGTTAAATAGTCAAATCATATTTCTAATAATCGTTATATTAATTGATTATCAAAATAAGCGCGCACACACACACACGTCTGATCTCATACAATCACTTCCAGGCACCAGTCATTTAACAACACGTACATCTCACACAAGTTATCTTAACCCAACAACATTATTCATATAACTGATATGAAAAATGTATCTGAATCACACTGATATTAAGCTTTAGAACATCTGGGCACTGGCTGGCCTTGCAGATAAGCAGATTGACATTGGCAGCATGCGACATACTTCCTAAACAACCAAAGCAATACTTACGACACGGAGGTATGCAGGTGTGTAATCAACGACAAAATATTTTGACAGATATTTCTGAAAATCCTATTTAACAGCCCGCACACTGGCGTGTTCTCTCCTCATTCAGTACTTCCTACTACCGCATATGTTTAGAGTTCGGTATTTGGGTTACCAGATATTCGTCACAACAGAAAACAATGTTTTTATGTGAGCAATACAACCACAAAACATGGTGTTTCTCATTACAATCGTAACAACTTAACACCCCTAGTTATTGTGGAAAACATTTTATGATTTTGAACTTGTACTGAGTAAAGAATGAAGCAGTCAAACGTGCATCTCTGGCAACCTCCTGTACAGATTACGGGCACTACTTGGTCGCTAGGGGGCAGACCGCATTGAGGAGCTCAGAAATTCATCGCCTCAAACTCAAAAATTAACTGATTCAGTTATTCATATCAAATCAATTGACTCTGAAACATTCATCTGAAACATTCAACTGGATTGCCAGATCCTTTGAAGTCTACGTACACTAAAAAGATTGGATTGATGAATAAACAAACAAGCAAACGAGAGCTGTCAATCACTTTCTCCATTGATCTACATTTTCTCCATTGAGACTATTACTTTCACAGGTAGTCAAGGTAGAAATAAGATCTTAAAGGGATAGTTCACCAAAAATGTTAATTCCCTTACCATTTTCTCACCCTCATGCCATCCTATATGTGTATGGCTTTCTTTCTTCTGCTGAACACAAACAAAGATTTTTAGAAGACTGTTTCAGCTCTGTAGGTCCATATAATGCAAGTGAATGGTGATAAAAATGTTCAGCTCCAAAAAGCACAAAGGCAGCATAAAAGTAACCCATGTCAGAAGCGATATGATAGGTGGGCGAGAAGCAGATCAATATTTAAGTCCTTTGTACTAAAAAAAATCTCCTCCTGCCAAGTAGGTGGCGATATGCATACTTTTATGCTGACTTTATATGTTGTTGTTTTTTGGAGCTTCAAAGTTCTAGCCACCACTCACTTGCATTGAACGGACCAACAGAGATATTCTTCTAAAAATCTTTATCAGTGTTCAGCAGAAGAAAGAATGGCGTACAAATCATGGCTGGTTAGAGAGTGAGTAAATTATTAGTTAATCTTAATTTTTGGGTGAACTATTAATTTAATACAATCCCATGCTATGAGTATCTCACAGATATGTCTGTTTCTGGCTTTTTCTTCGTGTGTTAGAGGCTGTTCACACCGAACCCATTTATTGAACGTCATGTCAAGTTACAACATACTGCATCTCGAGACACATTATTCTGTTTCTTTCGTTGTGCTGCATATAGAGTTATAAAAGTACAGTGAGACAGTGACGGCAAGGGTAAACTGTGCCTATTTATTTAAATTACATTAATCTAATACATTTGTTTATATATGGTGCATTTACATTCACAGATGTCCAGCTCCAGGAAGGTGGTGGATTGTTCTGTGATGTTGTCTTCCCTTATTCGTGGCTGGGATTTGAGGTGCGCAGTATATTTTTGCAGCTTGTTTGCTAGTAGTGCTCATTGCAGTATTTGTCAATGTTAGTAAGTTACATGTCAGTGACATGTATGTGTGTTAAGGTGCTGTGTCACTACAGAAATGTTTGAAACATCGGCCTCAAATTGCATATTTAGGAGGAATCATGCATGCTCCAGGTAATGTGGAAAAAAAGCTATTCACATTCACTAATTATTAACGGTTTTAGTCATATTTCAGGCATATCTCATCTCATAATTATTTAATACATGTACACTCACCTAAAGGATTATTAGGAACACCATACTAATACTGTGTTTGACCCCCTTTCGCCTTCAGAACTGCCTTAATTCTATGTGGCATTGATTCAACAAGGTGCTGAAAGCATTCTTTAGAAATGTTGGCCCATATTGATAGGATAGCATCTTGCAGTTGATGGAGATTTGTGGGATGCACATCCAGGGCACGAAGCTCCCGTTCCACCACATCCCAAAGATGCTCTATTGGGTTGAGATCTGGTGACTGTGGGGGCCATTTTAGTACAGTGAACTCATTGTCATGTTCAAGAAACCAATTTGAAATGATTCAAGCTTTGTGACATGGTGCATTATCCTGCTGGAAGTAGCCATCAGAGGATGGGTACATGGTGGCCATAAAGGGATGGACATGGTCAGAAACAATGCTCAGGTAGGCCGTGGCATTTAAACGATGCCCAATTGGCACTAAGGGGCCTAAAGTGTGCCAAGAAAACATCCCCCACACCATTACACCACCACCACCAGCCTGCACAGTGGTAACAAGGCATGATGGATCCATGTTCTCATTCTGTTTACGCCAAATTCTGACTCTACCATCTGAATGTCTCAACAGAAATCGAGACTCATCAGACCAGGCAACATTTTTCCAGTCTTCAACTGTCCAATTTTGGTGAGCTCTTGCAAATTGTAGCCTCTTTTTCCTATTTGTAGTGGAGATGAGTGGTACCCGGTGGGGTCTTCTGCTATTGTAGCCCATCCGCCTCAAGGTTGTGCGTGTTGTGGCTTCACAAATGCTTTGCTGCATACCTCAGTTGTAACGAGTGGTTATTTCAGTCAAAGCTGCTCTTCTATCAGCTTGAATCAGTCGGCCCATTCTCCTCTGACCTCTAGCATCTACAAGGCATTTTCGCCCACAGGACTGCTCCATACTGGATGTTTTTCCCTTTTCACACCATTCTTTGTAAACTCTAGAAATGGTTGAGCGTGAAAATCCCAGTAATTGAGCAGATTGTGAAATACTCAGACCGGCCTGTCTGGCACCAACAACCATGCCACACTCAAAATTGCTTAAATCACCTTTCTTTCCCATTCTGACATTCAGTTTGGAGTTCAGGAGATTGTCTTGACCAGGACCACACCCCTAAATGCATTGAAGCAACTGCCATGTGATTGGTTGATTAGATAATTGCATTAATGAGAAATTGAACAGGTGTTCCTAATAATCCTTTAGGTGAGTGTATGTGTACTTAATGTGAAATAGGCTCTCCTGATAATAGTAATGTGAAAACTAAAATAATAAAGCAAAAAGTGTAACATATAGGCTATTTGTCAACAATATTTGACATCTTACATTATTTATGTACAACTCACAAAAATATATAAAACCTGATCAAGTTTCTTCTATGTATATGCCACTGTTTTGGTCCCCAATACATTTCTGTATAAGACCAAGGATCAAAGACGGCTGTCTGAATACTTTGGAGTCCCTTTGTCTCCTCCTTCAAATGTTGCTGAGGCCATGTTTGAGAAAGGTATTTAAATGGTTCTGTTTCTCTTTAGGATGATTTAGGATCATCAACAATGGATTTCCGTCCACATAACTGCCCCTCACTGGATGTTTTTTTGTTTTTGGCACCATTCTGAATAAATTCTTAAGACTGTTGTGCATGAAAATCCCAGGAGATCAGCTGTTACGGAAATACTCAAACCTGATATATGATCAGTTGTGTGGAACAATCTGGAGCATTGATCTGGACATTACCCAGGATGCCTCACTCACTGAGGTGACCCTTATATAACAGCTACTGTTTACATTACAAGGTCTCAGGTGCAATCTATATACTATAAATGTTTTGTTTTGTTTTTATTTTGCATGCTCATTTTCATTTATTGCTCCATACAATTATATACATAAAGACATCTTTTTATATTTTACAGCCACAAGGTGGAGACTGACATCTATGCCAAGCTTCAACAGTTTAGTGCACACAGTAAACAGATATTAGATTTAGTTTGTTCAATGTCCTGCATTTCTGTTGGGTGCACAGTCAGGAATAAAGGCAGGTCTCCACAGAAGTCAGGTAACCACAGAAGTCGCTAAATCTCAGCCAATCAAAGACAAGCTGAAGAGTGTAACCCAGGAAGCAATAGAGAATAACTTCAGTGCTTTTACGAAAATCTTGGGATTTTTTTCTCACCAAGATGTCTTATTGGCAAAAATAAAATAAAATGTCTTTGCACTGTTATTCCTTTTTTTGCAGGCCTTTGTTTTTCCACCCACTGTGTCTTTTGTGAACGGAAAGGCAGAGCCCTTCTTTGGTTCTGACAGATTTGAGCTCATGGCTCACTGCATAGGTAAATATGGAGATTGCACTTCTTTTATTTGTTAGCCTGGTGTTATATGTGCTTTAATATATGCACGTCAAAAAAGAAGGTAGATGTCCGCATACTGAAATTAAAGCTCCCAACTTTTATTACAACAAAGCAATGTTTAACAAAGCAGGCCTGATGAAGACCTAAATTGGTCGAAACGTTGCTTCGATGGAATAAATGTTGAAGCTTTAATTTCAGTGTGCAGATATCTACCTTCTTTTTGATATTCGTATATATTTGTTGTGCTGCACCTGAGCTAGGGGTTTGGATGTGCACACCTATTTGATCATTTTTTCTTTAATACATGCAGCCAGGAAAATAAAGAAATTAAAATCTCAGTGACAGTAAACGGTCTGTTTACTCTCCCATCTGGGAGACGCTATAGGAGTCTTCGCTGTCGCACAAGCAGACTCAGGAACAGTTTCTTTCCCTCAGCTGTCAGCCTACTGAACTCTAAACTCAGGCGCTGAACACTACATCCCACCCGAACTTCATATTTGTATTTCTCTTTTATGAATTTATATATGTTTATTTATTTATTTTATTTTTCACACATTCCCTTAAACATTTCTTGCACATAACTTCTACCTCCTGATGCTGCTTGCACTGTTAAGGCCACCAGCCATATACATGTATTTACACATTTACATATTTATACCTCATTCTGTACAATGCACCTTCAGTTTATGCTTCTTCATTTGCACCCTGTACTGTATTATAGAAATTTCTACATCATCTCTTTGCACTCAAAAACCCATATTGTTATATATATATATATATATATATATATATATATATATATATATATATATATATATATATGCTATTTGCACTTCTGGTTAGATGCTAACTGCATTTCATTGGCATACTTAAGCAAAAAAAAAAAAATCTAATTGCCCAATCATTCCCTTTCTTTATGTTCCAGGCGAGAAGTGGGTGGGGGCCTCAGCCTACCAAGCCCATGTCTAAAATATGATCACTGTCCCTTATACATTGTATAATTCAACAAATTCTAAATAAAGTTTTTAAAACTGTTGTAAATGTAAATACTGCTTTTATTTTGTAGATAAATCCTACTTCATCCCATTAGCTGTCAAAAACTTGAAGTCAATTTAGGTGACCTTTTTTCAATCTAAAGGTGAACCTGAATTCCTTTAACTTTCTCTTTATTGAATATTGATTGAGTCAGGAGTTGTGGCTGGATATATGAATGTCCCAGAGAGACTTGAAGAGCTGGATTATCAGGTTTTGGTTTGGTTAGATGTGCTGAATAATAGGAAGAGATCAAGAGAGGGTCTGCATATTTATCAGAGAAAGTAGTTAGACAGCTGGACAATGAGAATGAAGGAAAGAACAGAACAGAACTGGAATGTTATGCAGTGAAATGGAGGTGTAGGAAATGACTCAATTACAGTCAGAAACACTGTCACTGTCATTATGGTGAGAAAATGCTTTTTTTGTGTAGAGGAAAGGAGGGCGTGAACAATGTAGAGGCGGAGCACAGGTGACAAAGGTGGAGCAAAGTTACTAACAAAGTTGTAACCTAGACAAAAAGCTAATCACCCAAAAATACTCTTGAAAGGAAGAAGGGGTGAACAGCGCACACATTTCAAATTTAGAGACTAACAAGAAAGACCTATGACACTGGAATTCATTGCTAAAGAAAGATTGATGTAGTTCACAATTGAATATTATTTCCATCATGGAGAACAACCTGAATAAGGCAATCTGCCACTAAAGGAAAAACTTAACACTTCACTTACAACTGCAAAGTCCAGCAGGTAGGCTAATAGACACCTGCATTCAAAATCACCACAGTGCTTATAGATTAGGGAGAGATGAAATTATGTTTGTGTTTAAGAGTCAGGCCTATATACATATGGAATAAGCTTAAGTCAGTTGTGTTTGAATAATTATGAACTTGTTAGGATTGGTAAGTGCACTGAATGATGACAGACATTGCCAAAGCAATTGAAAATCACATAAAAGTAGAAAAGAAATGGGTAAGCTATAGATAAAGATGTAAGCAATGAGATTTATAATCAATATATTGCAACGACAAATTTGCAATTGCAATAGGCAAATGTAATTAACTTTATTTTTAAATTCTAACTACATAAAGATACTTCTATAATTCTGCCAATTCGCTCAGTAGATTTTCAAGTGTACTTATGTCTGTGTGACGTGTCATTGTGTAGACTCCATGTCTTTGATGATGAAAAATGTAGAGAGACAGGTTGAGCATCATAATCCAAACAAAGGAGACCTTAGCTGTTCTGAGTATGAGTCAGAAATGAGGCTAAAGCCGTTTGCTTTTTAATGCTTACATATGTACACTTATAAAACGATGATAAAACAGCTATAAACATCAAATATTACAATTACAGCCTGAACACACAAAAACCATGGCAAATGTGCCATGACGTACTGACATTTAGAAACCAAAAGACTTGGTGTGTTCACTGTTGTGACAAATGAGGACCACTCATAATATTCTCTCAGAGTATTCTATATACTGTACAATTGTTACAGTATGTGCAACCATTTTACTTAAAAAAATTGTAGTTTCCTTGTTATCCTGTCAGTGTATTACAGCGAAAAAAATCCTTCTCTCTTTTCCTGGAGTGAACACTGATGGTGAGAAACGTGTCTGATTTAGTCTCAATTGTGCAAAGCATTTTTTTATGAATTAGAAAGGATGATCATGTTACACTGACCCAGATATCAGCATACTGTCTCCTATTACAATTACAAGAGATCCTCAGAAGATGATTGACTGTAGTGCATTCAAAACACGTCTTAGAGCATTTATATGATGTCATTTCCACCTGCTGGGTACGGCACGAGACCCATCTTTAAGGAACAGTGGCACGCTCCTTCCTTCCTTCCGCAGTGCTAAGTTCTTCTCCTTGGGCAAGAGAGAACAACCCTCAAGCTCCCCTTGCTAGGGTCACAGCTACAAAGGTTTTTCCACCACTCTGTAAGAACCCAGATTTTAATAGATGCCTTTTTTTACCTCTTTACTATAATAAGAAATAGGACAAGAGATTACTTGTTTGCCATGAGTTGCGACCCGTGTCGTTGGAGGAAGAGATCCTGGTCTCTGAGGTCCCTGCGGACTCCATTATTTCAACACGGTACTTTGGCTCCTACTTCACCTAGGCGGAAGGTTGGAATGACTCGATCAATCAATCGGCTGGTCAAGACTTGCCATGGTACTGCTCTATGTAGGATAACAGAACATCAAATATTTCTCAGACTCCCAGTAGGCGTTGGCTAAGTGTCAGTCAAGTAAATTGAGCAGCTTGTTGCTCAGTTTGCTTGAATACATCATCCCTGTATACCTGATGCATAATTTGCTGGAGATCCGTGGCACTGTGCATCCCTCTCTTTTGGACTCTGTAAAGGGGGTTAAGGGAAAGGAGGAGGTGAGAACCGGCTTGACAATGTAAATAATATTTTAATGAAGAAATAAACCAAAAGACACAAACACACACATAGGACAGACAGCTGCCCATAAATGTACTCTCTCTGTCACACCACCATCCGCAGTTAGCCTTTATCTCTCTAGGAGGCTTGATTAGCCTGATAAGGGACCAGGTGTGTAAAATCACGACCTGGCCCCGCCCTCCGCCCTGTCACAAATGCCCAATGTGGTTTCAGGAAAGGCTGAAGCACTACAGATCATCATGTTTTCGTGAAAGCTATATTCGTGATGCGTTCATTAGAAAACAGCATGCTGTAGCTGTGTTCTTTGATCTGGAGAAAGCCTATGACACGACGTGGAAACATTCATTTTAAAGGATCTGTATCTAATTAATTTATGAGGTCACCTGCCAATATTCATAGAAAATGTTTTATCAAACAGACTTTTTATAGTAAAGATCTATATAAACAAGAACAAGTATTAAGCATTGCGAAAGTCATTGGTTATGATGTTCATTGTAGTTTATATGTAGATGACATCTGCATTTGCTACAGAAGCAAGTATATGCATACTATCAAGCGAAAAATCCAACTAAAGGTAAACAAAATGCACTCCTGGTCAGCTCAAGTTCTCACAAACAAAAACTGTCTGTATGCTTTTCTGTAAGCCCCGTTCATTTGCTCAATGAACCAGAGTTGTTTATAGAGTCCCCATCAAAATCATTAAAGATAACAAATTCCTTGGTATCAACTTTGATAGTAAGCCATCTTTTATCCCTCATATTAAATTATTGAAAAATAAATGTTTTAAAGCTATGAAAGTAAAGGTTTTATCCAAAACCAAATGGGGAGCAGACAGTTCAACTCTTATGAATCTGTACAGAACCTTGTTTCACTCAAAGCTGGACTATGGAAGCATAATTTATGGATCAGCCAGGAGATCATATATATGACTTCAAGATACTGTTCACCACCAAGATATTCGACTGGCCTTAGGAGTATACAGAACATCACCAATTCAAAGTTTACATGTGGAAGGCAATGAACCTTCCTTGGAAATCAAACACCTAAAGCTGGCCCTACAATATGCAACTGAGAACAAATAAAAAAAATCCAGAAAGAAAAAAACCAAGTCATATTCTTCCATTTGGACTACATATTAAAAACCCATCTGGAGAATCTGAAAGTGGATTTAAACATTCTGGAGCAGACACATTTTTGTGAAATCCCACCATGGGATCTCAAAAAGCCGAGAAAACAAAAACTCATCCGAATGAGTATTACCAACAATTCCTGGATATAAGAGCAGTGTTCCCACAATATTTCCCAATATACACAGATGGATCCAAATCAAGTGGCAATAGTCTTCGCAACAAGTCAACTGTGTCAAGGCATATTCATCCCTGACCAAAGTTCAGTTTTTACTGCAGAGGCAAATGCTTAATTTCTAGCACTGACGTTCATTGAGACTGTTCCACAGAAATCCTTTTTAATGATAATCAATTCCAAATAATGTCTGGAAGCATTGGAGTCTATAAAAACAGATCACCCAACAATCCTGAAGTTTAAAAAAAAAAAAATGGTCATCTCTGGAATCAAAGAATTGTAGTATTATTTTCTGCTGGGTACCTGGCCACTCAGGAATCTCTGGTAATGAACAAGCAGATAGAGCTGCCAAATAAGTATTATCCTCAGAACCAGTAAAATGCTCCATTCCATTCACAGACCTAAAACTAACATTACATTTATACACTAAAAACAAATGGCAGTTGGAATGTTTAAACAAAAAATTATGGGAAATAAATCCTGTTGTTGGGAGAAGACACGTACTTCCTTTAATAATTGTTGGGATCAAGTCACTTACAATCGATGCCGAATAGGACATGCGAGGCTCACACACCAATTTTTACTATCAGGAGAAAATTCACCAACTATCCATTAAACATGTCTAACTAGACTGTAATGCTTCTACACACTTGGGGAACCTGTATTATTCTCTTGATACTTTTGAAATTGTTTTTAACCAAGTAAATGCAAATTAAGTTTTAAGGTTTTTAAAAAAATTCTCAAACACCTTTATTAGTTTTACTCTTGAATAACTAAACTGGGTCTCGTCATGAATATAGCCACAGAAGCTGGCATGGCATTAAAAAGGAAAGAAAGGAAATTTCCACCTGAATTAAACAAATGGTGGGGTTAGTATATTTTAGGACATGATGATTCTTTATACGGAACATGAGTGTAAATTGACTCTTGTAATTTACTTTTTTAGGCTTTTCACTCTAAGCTTAATCTCGGGTTAAGGCTACTTCTAACCCTGGGCTAAGGAACATTTCATACTTATAATTTTGAAAAGGGTTTCCACTGCTTTTAACCCAGGTTTATGACACCCTGCTCCAGATCAGGGTTACTCTCACTTTTTCTGTACTATGTTTTAGAGTGCCAAATGTGAATACAGTTTGAATTACTTGCCATATTTCACTCTATCACTCCATATATTTAAACTCACATGTTGTTTTATTGCAGGATGGCATCCTCTGTCAGTTCTGCATATTCTAGATGTGCCAGTGGAGACACACTATGTGGTGAGTAGATCATGCCCATCAGATAAAATAAAATAGTGAAATATTAACCAATTTAGCTTAAACCTAATGTAAATGTAATGGTCTGATAGCTTGATCTGTAGCTCTGCAGTCTCATTTAAAGAGGGCTGAGGACCTAAGAATTTGACGGAAGAAATATAACAGAATGAAGAAATACAATTATTATTCATACAACTATCAATTATATGACTTTTATAGATTATATATTATCAATCACCTGATATTTCTGTTTATTCACATTCCTTGTCAACATGTGATCTGCTCCCTCAGAGATCCGTGTGTATGAACAGGAAGTGATCATTGTCCCAGTGCTGTTTTTGATGAGTTTCTTTGTCACGTTGGTGTTTCTGCTGTTGCTGAGGTTCTGTCCCGAGAAAGTAGATCGTCTGCAACCCAGCTCCATACGAGCAACTAGGAGTAGGAGAAACTTACAAGGCATTGATGGTGAGTGTGGGTACACATTATGTACCATATATAGTTAATTAAATTTAAATGCTGAATTTGGTAATCAAATACTCTATTTTAAAGGATACTGGAATTTTGAATAATTACAAAAAACTTTTTGAAAAAATGTGAGAATTTCACACACATTAATTTAATTTATTCCTAATTTTTTAGCATAAACATATGACATACACATGTACATACATTTCCTAACACTATAAAAGTATAAAGTCTGTCCGGATTAAATGTTTGCTATAGTATTTCAAGCATTTCAAATTGCAAACCTAAGCAATCTCTCATCCACTTTCTGTAGCTCCACTGGGTCTGAATCCTCTGGAAGGTGAGCGCATAGCACTGGACACCATATCTTACATGACATTCACCCCTTCGTCACCAGTCCGCAAACAATACAGGTCTGACCGCACCTCCTTCAGTGCCAACAATGTGGCCTTCCCAGATGGGCGAGGCTCTTTTGGGGCCACAGCTTCATCCTTCATAAAGCCCAAGGAACTCCCACGCCAACGACTTCCAGAGAATTTTAACGGGGTGTCTCCTCTCCCAGCATCATACTCTTTGAAGTCAGACTCCTCTGTCTCACTATATAGGGCTCGTATGGAGAACAGAAATGTGGTGCTGCGTGTACTTCAAGGTGCCAGAGCAGTTTATGATATACTCATAGTTTAACCTGAAAATAATCTGATCTTAAATTCCAGTTTCACTCTCTCTCCTTTTTTGTGTTGCATTTTTTCTCTCATAACACTCAGATTCAGTCAGTAATAGGGAAAGTCAGTCCTTCCTGGGCTTTGCAGCCTTCCTTTCTCAGTTGGGGCCCCACCCCTTCTTACTGGAGCTTCTGGGAGTTGTATCACTGCGTGCTCCTCTCATTACCGTTGTTGAAGAGATGGAGAACAGAGATTTGCTCGGATTTCTGTGGAGGTGTAGGCAGGTGAGAGATTTAAAGCTTTCTATATATTTTAAAGCATTCACCTTATACAGTTGAAGTCAGAAGTTTACATACACTTAGTAATTTAAAGTCTCCAAGTCATTAAAACTAATTTTTTAATTTCCTATTAGCAAACTATAGTTTTGGCAAGTCGTTTAAAACATCTGCTTCCTGCATGACACATGGAATTTTTCCAACAATTGTTTACAGAAAGACTGTTTCACTTTTAATGGACTATAACACAATTCCAGTGGGTCAGAAGTTTACATACACAAAGTTAACTGTGCCTTTAAGCAGTTTGGAAAATTCCAGAAAATTATGTCACTTAGCACTCTGCCAATTAGCTTCCGATTGGAGAATTGGAGTCAATTGGAGGTATACCTTCTTTTAAGGCCTATCTTCAAACTCATGGGAAAATCAAAAGAAATCAGCCAAGACCTCTGTAAAAAAGGTGGACCTCCACAAGTCTGATTCAACCTTGGGAGAAATTTCCAAATGCCTGAAGGTACGACTTCCATCTGTACATACAATAGTATGTAAATATATACTCCATGGGACCACGCAGCAATCATACTACTCAGGAAGGAGACGCATTCTGTCTCATAACGATGAACGTAGTTTGATGCAAAAAGTGCAAATCAATCCCAGAACAACAGCAAAGGACCTTGTGAAGATGCTAGAGGATACAGTATCAACAAGTATCAACATCCACAATAAAACAAGTCCTATATCGACATAACCAGAAAGGCGGCTCAGCAAGGAAGAAGCCACTGCTCCAAAACTGCCATAAAAATCCAGACTACAGTTTGCAAATGCACTTGGGGACAAAGATCTTTCCTCTGGTCTGATGAAACAGACCATCTTTATGTTTGGAGGAAAAAGGGTGAGGCTTGTAAGCTGAAGAACACCATCCCAACCATGAAGCAGGGGGGTGTCAGCATCATGTTGTGGGGGTGCTTTGCTGCAGGAGGAACTGGTGCACTTCACAAAATAGATAGCATCGTGAGCAAGGAAAATGATGTGGATATGTTGAAGAAACATCTCAAAACATCAGCCAGGAAGTTCAAGCTCTGTCGCAAATGGGTCTTCTAAATGGACAATGACCCCAAGCATACCTCCAAAGTGGTTGCAAAATGGTTTAAGGACAACAAAGTCAAGGTATTGGAGTGTCCATCACAAAGCCCTGACCTAAATCTGATTTGTGGCTAGAACTGAAAAAAGCATGTGTGAGCAATAAGGCCTACAAAACTGACACCAGTTCTGTCTGGAGGAATGGGCCAAAATTACAGCAACTTCTTGTGAGAAGCTTGTGGAAAGCTTCCCAAAATGTTTGACCCAAGTTAAAGGCAATGCTACCAAATACTAAACATCTGACCCACTGGGAATTTGATGAAAGAAATAAAAGCTGAAATAAAGAATTCTCTCTACTATTATTCGGATGGCAGCAGCTCCTCCGCTTCCCGGCGGGCTGCAGCGGCAAGTTCTCCCGGACTACATGCCCTTCCTCCTTTCTCGTGTTTCGGCACCAGTGTAACAGTTTGAGAAATGAGGATGCGGGAAACGGAGTAACAAACAACAAACCTTTAATTAAACAGAACGTCAAACTGAAAACACAGCAATATAAACACACAGAGCGGCTGCGCGTGTGTGTGTCTCTCTCTCTCTGGCATCCTCGGCTCTTCCCTTATCTCCCTCCTGCTGATTAGGCAACTCAGTGCCAGGCGTGTATCCTCACGGTCCGGCCACACTCTCCTCCTCGTCACACAATGTAAAACCCCTTACAGATGCATGTCTGAAACTGAAATGTGCATCTTCTGCTGAGTATCTTCTGTTCAAATTTCTCTCAAATTAAATGTCATTTCTCACCACTTTGTAAATTAATGTGCTTCAAATAGGATAATGCTGGACTAGACACCATTTGTCAGATGACAGAGAAAAAGATCTTCACCATGGCCTCACACGTGTCTTCTGCCCTGGTGAGCATGATTTTTCACTCTACATTATAACCGCATCTCTCAGGGACAAATTTCTCAAAGCAGTTTGACATATGAAAAAGTAATAAAATGATTGATGTGAGCATATAAAACACCTTGGCCAATCATGGTGTGGCTAAATATCTTTGGTTCTTTTGCTGTGCATGATAACACGGTTTCAATATACAAGCCAATATTTTTGATTTCCTTTCCTGTCTATTTCTCTGTAGGACTATCTCCATAGCAAAGATCTTCTCCACTGCAACATTAAGGCTCGCAGTGTATTGGTCAGCAGTATGTTTACAGCAAAACTCTGGGGTTTAGACGATTTATACGCGAGGACTTCAGAAAGTGCAAATTACTGTGAAGATCCTGGAAGAAAGAAGTGGCATGCTCCAGAGTTATTGGCCAAGAGACCCGCCACTGCAAAAAGTGATGTGTAAGTAAAATCAAATACATGTTAAAAATGAAAATGCACATTTACTTATGTATTTTGTTTCACTTTGAATGACGGTGTCTCTTGCTCTTCATTCCAGTTGGTCATTTGGGCTGCTGCTGTATGAAATGGTGACTCTTGGTGAGTACAACAAAACTCCCTTTAACCTTTGCTCATCCCGTTCATCCTTTTTAATCTGTAATTTCTTTGTTCCAGGCGAGGTCCCTTTTGCAGAAATCCCTGTGAAGGAACTTCTTCAGTATCATCAGAGAGCCAAAACCCTGAAGAAACCAAACAACTGCTCCAACTCACTGTAAATTCACCTAGACTTTTAATTGAAACTAGTTTCTATCTATCTATCTATCTATCTATCTATCTATCTATCTATCTATCTATCTATCTATCTATCTATCTATCTATCCTCGTACTGTATGTGATTTAAGTAATCATTTTGTTGACATATACTTATTATAAACATATTTATTATAATAATAATTTCAGAATAATACATAAATACTCCTTTTTCTCTCCAGTTACTCAATTATCAAAGCTTGTTGTCAGTGGAAGGAACAAGAGCGTCCTTCATTGGCTGACATCAGGCGTAAACTTCAATCAGGAGAGAAGAGTGCCAATGACAGTGTCATTCTCCGGGTTCCTGAGCCAATCAATATTGAGCAGTATCTGAAGGATGCAGGATATGGAGAATCCAACAACTATACAATTTTCTAAAACAGAAGGCTCTGCATAATATTAAACATCCATATGAATCCTAATTTTGAATCTCTAGTGCTGCCTAAAGAGTATAATTGACTTTAGACCAACCATTGGCTCTCTACTGTAATTTATCTCAATGACAGGCTAAATCAACCACTGGCTCATGCAACCGTAGTTTAAATTCCAATAATAACAACGTGGGAAAATTGGAAAGAACCTTAAAAAGACTTACATTTACAATATTAACTAAATGTTTTCTTATCTAAATGGGCTTCTTTGAACTAGACCCTGATCTTTTGCCATTTATTACAATCTAAATGACCATAACTTTAGAGAAATGTTCTATTCTACACAAGACAACTTAAAATGATTAGAATTGGTATCTTATTGTTAAAAGAAATGTACTGTTTTACCCCCCACCCAACACACACACACGTAGTGTGTGTATCCTTGATATTTGTTGTACTGTAAAGCAAACAAACATATCTGTAGGTAGAGATAGTGAGTTAACTAAAGAAATGTATTTAGTGTTGGTTGATTCATTTGAAATTTGATCAAAGAAGTTGGAACCAAAGAAAAAAAAACAGAGAAAAATAAAAACATTCGTAGGAATAGTTCAGAGAACAATAGCCAAATATTTTCACCAGTTTTACTAGGTTACACAGTTTAGAGAGCGGAAAGAAATCGCCTAAACCTTATAAAAATTGGATGTTTTGCCACTGGGAAACACTTTTATGGTTCTACAAGTCTTACCCACACTTCTGATCTTCATTTTGATAGATTTCAAACTGATATCAGATCTGTTCTTCCAAGTGTATCAGACAGCTCCAATGGCAAAATGGGTGCAATCTTCGTTTTGCATTGGGGTTTGCATTATGACAATCTTTGTACCAAAAGGCTGCAAGATACAGTTTTGCACAGCTCAAGTAAAAGGCATTTGGTCTTTTTCAAATTTCTCCATTATGAAAGTCACAGAGTCACCTGTAGCAAAGAGGAGTGTTCATTGAGGGTATTAGAATCCTATATACAGTCCAGTACCTCACTTTTGTCAGAATCATGTATAGAAACCTCCATGTCCACTTTGAGCATATACCTCTTGTTTGTGTGAGTTTGTGGATGTTCTCCAACCCTGCTCACAGTCACATAAAAAAAAAAAAAACTATAACCAAACGTATAGCAATGTATAACCCAAAACAGTCCATTTACATTAACACTATACTGTGAACCAGATTACACACTCTCTTTTGATATTCTGTTGATACCAAATGAAAGTTTTTAGCCCCAACATAGTGTGAATTCTTGTTAAATTCATATCTAGCTAGAATTCACCATTTAAATTCCCAAAGCCATTCCTCTGTGACTGATACAATTTCACACTGCCATCCACTCTTCTTTGACTCACCTGAGATTAAATTAGGATAATATGCATAACACTTAAATTCACTTTACTGTATTTTTTATTAATACACTTAGCCTTGATATGTTGATACTAGCCAGTGAATATTTACCTGTCATGAGTTTTGGTTTATGTCTTCATCCACTGGTTCCTGAAATTATTTTGACGGCTGTTATGGATGAATGCTGAGTTGACTTCTGTGAGAATCTCCTGTAGACATGTCTATGTTAAACTTATGAACTATTCTAAAGAATGTATCCTGTTTGCCCAGATGTCCTGCAATCTTTGAATAAAGCTCCTGCACCTGTGTACATATCTAATCTCATAACCTAATCTCATCTCTGTAGTATCATTACAGCCTGATTGTATTTTGCCATCCTTTTGCTGCTACTGTTTAAGTAATAAAAAAGGTCATTAAACAGGTCCTTTTGAAGTTACTGACTGCTCCTTAATCATTGCTTTCTGAGAAATTATGAAATAATGATTCCTGTGCCACTGCTGAATCTGACAGTGATGCCATCCAGTGAGTCTGGAAGCCATCTGATTATTTTCTACTGTTTTTGAGACATTTCTATGCATTTTGAAGTTATGTGCTTTTACGAACCTTCAAGTTTCTTATGTAGATAACTGATATATTTGCCATAGTTTCCCTTTTGGGTCTGCTGCGTTGTCACCCTCTAAATCCAGTATTACTTGGAGTAAGCCATTTAAAAGAAGAATAGTAGCTTCTCTCTTTGTTATATAACATTGGTCTGAAAATTGATTTATATATTTTTGATTTATCAACACAAAAGCGTGTTTTTAATAAATAGTATATATTTATGTATATTATGATCAAATAAATATATTATATATAAATATTTTTTTGTATAAATTGTAGATTGTGAGACTAAACCCCCACCACCAAACAAAAAAGTCTTATGGTGGGGACCCGTCATAAGACTTGATTCAATTCAAGCACTGAACATGATTCATGCGGAACCGATGTATGTGATTAAATAATGCAAATTCAAAGCATTTTTGTTTTTCAGTAAAGAGCAGTCAGGAAATGCCCTGTAACCTGCTTCATCTGATCTTTCTATGCTAAACTGTATACTTTTTTCAATGTAGAACATCTTTTCTTCTCTAAGTTTAATGTTAGTGTATCTTAGTCCAAGCTTCTCAGCATAGAAATAATGAATCCAAACAAAAATGGCCAGTAATTTCTGATCAATGATCTCTTTCTTAAATAAGTTTTCTTTCTTATACTCTAATTATCAATCTTAAAATAAAATTATGCTTTATTTGTAGTTATTTAATAATTTTTAATCACTATGGCACAGGCAAAATAAATAACAATAGGTATTTATAAACCATCTCTTTTATACTGAACTAGCTGTTTACCGATAAGGTTTATTAGTGGCTGATGCTAACTTCTACAGAGCAGTGTGGCTTATGACCAATATGAATGTGCCAAAAATGGTGTAATACAATTTAATGATAGCAAATGAGACATTCATAAAATTAAATGAACACATTTATTTTTATACAAAACACAAAATTAGCATTTTCCATTGACAATGAAAAAGACTTAACATAGACTGGATGTCAATGTCAAAGCAGCTTTATTCATATTTATGCATACAAACAAAAGAAGCATCAGCGCTCTTTCTTAATCACTCTCTTACACACTCACACAATCTTATCATACCTGCTCTCAGGTGCTGCAAAGCTCTGAGTTAAAGCTACTAATACTCATCTATAACTTGAAGCTGGTAAACTGTACACCAAAATAATGATGCTACATTTTAATACAAATGTAAAAAAGTAAAAAAAAAAAAATTCTGTTGTTCTAGGATTAGTTCAGATCTGATCACTCTCAAACAGAACCGTCTTGAGTTTGATCCAAAAAAAAAAAAAAAAAAAAAAACTACTTCAATTCAGTAACACTTAGTGAGATGATTTCACAGGAAAGCTAAAACTAAGGTTTTTCCATCTCTCACAGTCTCTGGACCTTACAGAAATAACCACAGTGGTATAATTTATGTTTCCATAATCACTGCATCAGCATCAGCTAGAATATTTTAGTGTATGAGAATCTACTTGTGTTAACTTTCTACAAGGTACACTGAAGAGAGCCTACAATCCTTAAATCGTAATAAAGTTTTTCTGAAATATTCTGTCCTCCCAGTATAGTAGAGCACACATAAATGCTCTGCTGTCTCTGTTTGGGTAAGCAAAGGGGACCTAGATAAAGAGGCACCTGTCAGAGGCAACGAGTCATGCCCATTACAGTCAACAGTACTGTCATATTAAGAAAGGCAACATATTCTTTGACTCTAAGAGTCAAAAGCACTACTAGAGTAACAATGATTACTGTCCTTAATCTCTTCATCCATGATACTTTGATTACAAATGTTTAACATATAGGTAACTGACAGACATATAACACATACAGACTACACATTAAATGGATAGTTCACCCAAAAATGAAAATGTTCTCATCATTTTCACCCTCACACCATCCCAGAAGTGTATGACCTTCTTTCTGCTGCAAAACAAAGATTTTTAGAAGAATATCTCAGCTCTGTTGGTTCATACAATGCAAGTGAATGGGTGCTCCAATTTGAAGCTCCAAAATGCACATAAAGGCAGCATAAAAGCAATTCATAAAACTTCAGTGGTTAAATCTATATCATCAGAAGAGATATGATAGGTGTGGGTGAGAAACAGGTCAATATTTAAGTCCTTTTAAGTCCTATTGAAGTCCTTTTTACACTCTGCCCAGTAGGTGACAAAATGCACGACAAAGGCAAATCGCCAAAAACAAAAGAAAAAAATGATAAAGTGAAAGTGGAGATTGATAGTAAAAAGGACCTTCTCACCCACATTTATCATTTCCCTTCTGAAGACATTAATTTAACCATTCAAGTCATATGAATGACTTTTCTGCTGCCTTAATGTGCATTTGGGGCTTCAAAATATTTGTACCCATTCACTTGCATTAAATGGACCAACAGAGCTGAGATATCCTTTAAAAATCTTCATTTGTGTTCTGCAGAAGAAAATAAGTCATCCACATCTGGGTTGGCATGAAGGTGAGTAAATGAGAGAATTTTCATTTTTGGTGAATTATCCGTTTAGCCAGATGTCACCTATTCAAATCTTGCAGCGATTCCCTCACATATTCATTAAACGTGTCCCTCCATGTTACAAATATAAAATATGTGGCACATTCAAACTCCAGGAATGTCGTATTGTGTTTATACTAACCACATCCTGATCAAATTAGCGTTTTTAATTTTTTTTTACTGCCTCTTTATGCTCCGCTTTAAGATCATTCTTGTAGCCCCAGTTAATGTGTTTGAAAACAGGACAAACTAGCAAACTGTAATCTAGCAACGTTCAACATTATGATTCAAAGTAAGACTATTAAGTCAAATCTAAAGAATACTAAACTGAATGAATTATGAATCATCTAGATTTTAAATAAGGCATTACTTCTTTCTCCCTTCAGTCTCTCTGGCTAACAGAAATTTAGAACTTACTCTTGCTCTTCCTCTACTAGCTTTGATTAATCTCCTAGGCTAGCCATCAAGTCTGTCCTTTCATTCCCATTTTGTTTCTTTTCCTTCAGTTCTCAGGCTGGTGATGGAAGAATAAAGCTCTAATCCTACTATTCTTCTGTCTTCTTCCCTTGTTCAGTCCCTCAGGCTGTTGATAGATGCACAGATTTTGAGGGCAGGGCCAAGTTTGATGTTCATGGTGGACATGAGGTGCTCTTCCTTCAGTAGCAGCAGCGCTTGCCCATCAATCTCCTGAGACAGGAACTGGCCTGCCATGTCCTCACAACCTGATATGTAGAGATGTCACGACATGAAAATGTTATAAAAGAAAATACAGGGTTCCCTTGCCTTTCAACCTGTTCATTTCAATGAATTCTCCAGTCATTCATAATAACTGCATAAAGATTTAATACAATATTTTTTATAGTGAGTGAAATGACAAAAACTGATTAAATGTTTTAGGGCTGAGCTTAAGTTGAAAAAATAAACCTATTTTCACTTTAAACAATTCTATGACTTTCTGTTGGTATTCATTTCCAGGTTCAAGTGTCTTCTTTTTTCTTTGATTGCATATGGCACGTTTGATTACGAGATGTGATGGAGGAGAACCAGTGAGGTTTGATGTTCTCGACATATTGATTTTAGTGCATTATCATGTTGCCTTGACAAAGACATGCTTCAGGGTTTTTCCAAATTCCCTAAACCAAGACCAAAATGATTAATTCCTAACTCTTCCTAGAATTTTCAATCTACATGCACCAAACTCAGCACAGACCTTTCTGCACCGGGAGAGTCCATTTACGAAACGGCTTGAGGCTGTCTATACTATATGAGTCGACACAAACGTTATAAACCATTTATTTTTGTTGTTGGCAGTGTTATCGCCAGAGTATGCAGCACAAAATGGAACAGGACACTCATTTACCGTCACCTCGACATGCCGCAACAGACTTCCAGTGAAGAGAGCATCATTGACTATTACAGGTTCTATTGCTTTTGACATGACGTGCCGCTCGCATCTGGTGTAGACAGGGTGTTAGTGTGCTATGTTTTTTTAACATACGATTTTCATACAGCTGACGATCAAATCTCTAAAAAATTTCATAGACTTTCATAGATATTGTTGAACTGTTCACACTGGCCAAGGGAATTCTTGTTAATTCAATCAATCAATATATCAATCAATCCATCCATCCATCCATCCATCCATCCATCCGGTGGTATATCTGACTTCCTATCTGATGGCTTATCTGACTAAGTTAGCTAGCTGGCTGTTTGTTTTACACTCATCTCTGTATCAAACTTCACACTTTTAAAAAATGTTAAACTTTCATACAAGGCTTTGTCAAAGTAAACAAAAACCTTTACCTATATAGTTAATCATTTGATTTGACTTTAAAGTAAATAACGACTTTGTTTATTGCACAAAGAGATTACTGTTACTTTTAAAGTGTATTTACAATGTATTTGTCCTTTTTCGAGCAACACAGAAAGACCGGAAACACTATTTCACAATCCTTAAAGCAATTTACACCCCAAAACATTTTAAAAATCTCACGATTTGTGTTCCACGGAAGAAAATGTTTGGAGCAACATTACAGTGAGTCCATTTTACATTTACATTTATGCATTTGGCAGACGCTTTTATCCAAAGCGACTTACAGTGCCCTTATTACAGGGACAATCCCCCCAGAGCAATCTGGAGTTAAGTGCCTTGCTCAAGGACACAATGGTGTTGGCTGTGGGGATTGAACCAGCAACCTTCTGATTACCAGTTATCAATGAAGCATTCCTTTAAACTTCAATTCTACTGCACTTGAGTTGAACATAACATGAAACAAAGCATTATGTGGAGCACTGTAACATCTACCTTGGAGTGAAGAAATAAACTGACACACTTCCTCCACACTCCAGTGAGCCGGGTTGCCAGACAGGAAGTGGTTCCCATCCACTTGGAGGGCACCTGGTGCAGTATCATCCAACTGAGGCCCACAGTGAGCTGGTCTTGAGCATGAGAAGGACGAGCTGGGCGAGAGTGACAAGAAGTCTTCCTCTTCCTCACCCTCACAGCTGGAGATGTCGTCAGAACGACTGGACTCAGAGCGACACTGAGAAAGAGAAATGTCAATGGAAAAAGAGAGGACAAAGTATAAACAACTGCACTTTATAAAAATCAAGAGGAAGTAAGAGCTTTAAAAAAAAACTTTAAGAAATTGTGATAGTTTTATTTCCCTTAAAGCAAGAATCCTAGGTGTTTTTTGTGTCATGAAAAAGCCAACAAATTAAACTGAAACTATTTTTATTTTAATGTATAAAAGGTTCATTTTCAAAGAATAAGAAAAATAATAGAAATGTTTCAGAACTGAAGCAAAGATGATGCAAAATTCCTTATGTTTTTGAAAGGCTATACTTATAACATGAAATCGCATATAGAGTAAATATTTTAAATTATATGGGTTTAACGGAGAAAAAAGGTTGAGAACCTTTGCAGTAAAGTGAGTTTGCATGAAATTCTACATGAGATTTAACTTCCTAAATTCAGACTACTGCACTCACAATTATCTTTCCAAACTGACCTTTACAGGCAGATGCCTGCCTGCTATTTTAGCACAGGCGATCTCAGAGCTGCTCCTGCGAGGACCCCTGCGCCTAGCAATAACATCCTGCACCTCAGGACCCCCTGGTGGTCGTTCTCCACCATCAAGACCCCTACTAATGCGGTAGTGGTGACTGCAGCTGACATTGTACCTGAAGCATAATCCAGAAGTTTAAAAAACTAACACACAGCACATTAAAAAAAAATAAAAAAATAAGTTATATTAAATTAGTCAATTAGTTCAGTTTTCTCCAGAAGGAAAGAATAACCCTGCTGCTCAAAGTTTCTTCACAAATGTCTATATTTAGTTTCACGCAAAAAAATAGGGGTTTGAACCATCATGAGGGTGAGTAAATAATGACAGAAATTTCATTTTTGGGTGAACTGATCCTTTGAGAATCTAAGAATTTCCTTAAAGGGGTCATGACACAAGGAATAACATTTTCATTGATCTTTTAGCATATACAGTAAAAGGCCATTATACTATAAAAACAAACTGTAAGTTTCAGTACTCAAATCTTCCTCAATGCAAAAAGAGAATTTGTTGAAACCAAGCTGCCAAAACAAATCGTTCTCTACTTGCATCTGACTGCCTCCACAAAACATTAATAACTACTTTAACTTATCACTTCAGTAGCCCCGCCCTGTAGCTGCGATCAGTGAGATGGCAAGAAGAGGGAGCAGGTCAGTCAAAAGCAGAGAGTCAATCATAACAGTGAGCATTTACTGTAAAGTCTTAAAGGAGAATCAGCACCAAAACAGATTGTTTCTGACAGAGGGTCAGAATGAGGGTGGAAAATTATCATGTTTTACAAATGTATCTGACTGTTTTTTTTGTGGATTTTTTTTTACTAATATTATAAGTGAACCTCAAGGAACATGTTAAAATAATCAAAAAGGGATGTCATGACCCATTTAAAAAGTGTGCTACACAATGCAGCAATATCCTAAACTGTGTAAAGGTGTATAATTCACAACAGAGTAACTTCTAAAAAGTACATAATATTTTAGTATATTAATTACATTTCAGGAGGTCAGGCTTATATTCAGGACAGTTTTATGTTGTTTAACATATTAATCTGTTACCGTTTGAGACACGTTTTTGTCATTTTGCACATTATCGTCAACCAAAATGATATTTTTGTCAACTAAAATTACTTGCCACTTAATTTAAAGGACATTTTTGTAAAAAAATAAAAAAAAAATTATAGTTAAAATAAAAATTAAAAAAACTGTGTGAAAATGAAAACTATATACAATACATACATATGTGCACTCACATATATAGGCTTCATACAGTATATGCATATACATGTAATAGTTTTCTGTTGTTGGTAAACTTTGATAAATACCTCTTGGCACAGGTTTTGGAACAGAAGCGTTTGGATCGTCTGAACTGGGTGGCTGGTGCTAATCTTAGACAGTATTCACACTTTAACTCTATAAAGAGAAAATGTGTAAAAGAGAAAGAGGCTGTAGAAAGTGTTTTTTTTTCCACAAAATTAGTGTCCCACCAACCACAACACACACTTACTGTTAGGGTTGTTGTGCGCTGGTTTTAGGATGGGGGGAACAGCCACAGGAAGAATGCCCTCAGCTCGCTCTTTCACTGGACCAGTGACCTGTCAATCCCCAGGAAAAGTTGAGAGTTATTTTCCAAGTTCTGCTTCAAGATGTAAAACCTGATGATCCATGGTATCCCAGTATGATTCCAAAGAACATCTTTCTTACAAATCTAATCAACCAAATCAAAGTGTATCATTAGCCTTTTTGCACTATTTCGCTATTTTGAAAATGCGTAAAATATACACTACCGTTCAAACGTTTGGGGTCACATTGAAATGTCCTTATTTTTGAAGGAAAAAAATATGTATTGTGTTGGCTTTAATGCCAATTTTCTTGACAAAAAGTTATTCCAAACCAGTTTTTCCCATTTGAAGTATTGACATAGAGTTTATGCGCTAGAGTTAAAAGGAAAATTATTATGTCGACACTTGCGTTTCGATCAGGTTCATTTTGATGCGCTAAAACTTTTTCGTGCAAAAACTCCTTGGATGGAAATGTAGTTAATGTCATCTGCTTATTTTAACAGTAACTTAAAAATAGTCCAGAATCTAAAATATTTCTTATTCATTTTACATCATAATTTTTTATGTGTTTTATTTTTCCAAATCCTAAAACTTTGCTAACGTCTAGGTTTGAATTAGAATTTGCATCCCAGGTTTTCAATGCGGACTCAGACTTTTGAACCCCCACTCTTTAATTCAAACATATGTATTAATGCAGTATTATCTCTCTACATTGAACAGATTATTCCACTGCATGAAATAGTTGAAGATTGGAATCAAATATTGGACAATGATCTATATTAAGCAGAAAGACTCACAGGGAAAGGTTCAGCTCCCTCCTGGATAACAAAGCCTTCAATGAGGTGAGTCAGAACTTGAGGTTTGACCACAGCCTGTGGGACTGGCGCTCGGTCACCTTGTCCTCCACGAGGGAGAGGAAGAGGGAGAGAAAGAGAGAGAGTAGGAGGAGTGGAGAATGCCATCTCTGGGACTAAATAAGAAAGAAAGAGTGTGGAAAACAATTTGAAAAAAAAAAACAACCTTAATACAAAAATAAAAGAGAAGCATAATGTAAATAGTGACTTTCCACCACCCACCTGTGTCTAGTGAGGGAGCTGGTGAGAGGGGAGGGGCGGAGTCTTGCAGTGATGGAATTGCATTGATGGTCTCTGCTGAAATCTCAAGAGTTGCATCAGATTCAGATTTTCTTTTTAAAGGACCAATCACAGGCTTTGTCTACGAGAGAAGGAATAGCTCATAAGTGATTTACACTGTCTCTAACACTGCATGGAATAACTGTTGGGGAACAGAACACAACAGTGACCACCCACTTTTTCAGCCACCTCGGTATTCTTCCCCACTTATTTTTTTAATAGTTAGTTCCTGATCTCTGTTTCGGGATTTCTTTTGTTATAATGATCTGGGCTGGGTATTGAAACAAATTTCTAGATTCAATTTGATTCCAATTTCTATTCGATTCAATATTGATTCGTATGCAGGGCTAAGCACTAAGGATTTTTTCTACTGGCCCAGTCGGGCCAGTGCTTCAGACTTTTACTTGCCCTGCCAAAATTTTCACTGGACCCAAAACATTTTAAATAGATGATAAATCATGGCTTAAAAATATTGTCCAAAGCTAAATGTTTTATATATATATATATATATATATATACGGCCAAAGGTTTGGAATAATGTTCAGATTTTACTCTTATGGTAGGAAATTGGTACTTTTATTCATCAAAGTGGAGTTCAACTGATCACAATGTATAGTCAGGACATTAATAAAGTTAAAAATTACAATTACAATTTGAAAAAAAACTTAAACTAATTCAAAGAGTTCACATAACAAAAATCCTCCATGTGCAGCAATGACAGCTTTGCAGATTGGCAAAAAAAAAAAGAATCTTGACATTCTATCTGATAGTTTGTCCAGATACTCAGGTGACATTTCACCCCACACTTCCTGTAGTACTTGCCATAGATGTGGCTGTCTTGTCGGGCACTTCTCATGCACTTTACAGTCTAGCTGATCTCACAAAATCTCAATGGGGTTAAGATCCATAACACTCTTTTCCAATTATCTGTTGTCCAATGTCTGTTTCATTGCCCACTCTAAACTTTTCTTTTTGTTTTTCTGTTTCATAAGTGGCTTTTTCTTTGCCTTTCTTCACATAAGTCCTGCACCCCTGAGTCTTCTCTTTACTGTTGTACATGAAACTGGTGATGAGTGGGTAAGATTCAATGAAGCGCAAGGCATCTATTTCTCAAACTAGAGACTCTGATGTACTCATCCTCTTCTTTAGTTAAGCTTAATCTAATGAACCAACAGGTTTCAGCAGTGTTTGATATAATGGCAAGTGATTTTCTAGTAACAAATTAACAATTTAGCATGATTGGAATGATAACTGCTGGAAATGGGGCCTGTCGAGATTTCATCAAAAATGACTTTTTTCAAATAGTGATGGTGTTTTTTTACATCAGTAATGTCCTGACTATAATTTGTGATCAGTTGAATGCCGCTTTGGTGAATTAAAGTACCAATTTCCTTCCGAAACAGCTAAATCTGAACATTATTACATTATTTTGGCTGCAAGTGTGTGTAATATATATTATATATAAGAATCGTTCAAATTTGTTTACCGATTCATTCAGAAAACCATATGTGTAAATCAAACTTAGGTGGCAGCAAATCAACATCTTTCATGTGTTTTGCGTCATTAAACCATTGACAAAACACAGAGGCCAAAACAAGTCTAATTATACTTTATTCAAACCATCGTGTCTACTAAGAGACTTTATCAGTGTTTAAATAGCATAAATGTTTACCCTGCAAATGACAACAAAGCATATAATTTCGTGAACTGCTGTGCATGACCATCAAGGAATATACAAAAAAGACATCAAAGTAATTACAGGTTTTAATTACGTCCTGATGTCATTGTAATGTCATTAGTCACTTTAACTCTTAATTAATCCAGCTCCTTTCTCTCCTTGATAAATGGGATTACCGAACTAAATGAGCGACATGCCTCATCTGTCAATCGGTCATAAGACGCTGATCCTTACTCATTCATAAATTGAATGATGAAATGGGGCGTGTTCAGTGGCTCAAACCAAGTCAGTCTGTCTTTACATGTGGGAAAAGCAACCAAAGTGCCTCACGATTCAAACAAGTGCAGTGTTGTGGCTACAGCTGTTTAGAACAGTTATGTGCTGATTGCAAAGTTTTAGGGTGACTGAAGCCCTCCTAAAATAGGCCTAATAACGCCAATGGCTGCTGCTAAGACACTTGGAAATAAGTGAGGACAGTTCTAGGAGAGCGCGCTCAAGGCTGTTCCTCACCGCGTCCAGTATATTATGCACTTGCGGGTCATTGCAAGCTAAATATATATATATATCTCATGCTCTCTCGTCTCCGAGTGCTCGGTTAGAAGACTTTGTTCACTCTGTGTATTTTTTGTGCTCTCTCGCTCGTTGCCTGCTAACACTAACGTTATAAATGCATCACTGGCCCGATCGGGCAAGTGACACTTCCAGCAACCTGCCCAAACCTCTCACGCTGGCCCTGGGCCATCGGGCAGTCCTTTTTGTCGCGCCCTGATATGGGTTTATTTCAGTTATATTGACCCTTTTGCTTACATATAACTAAATTATTTCCCAGCTAATGCTGTTAATTAAACATGGGACCTTTTAACTAGGTTCATTAGGATAATATTAATTTCACTAATTATATTTTATTACTTTTTCATTATTTTGGTCACAATTTGGTTTTAAAAATGAAAAAAATAAATGTATTCAATCAATAAATAAGATATTATATTTCATAAATGTTACATATTTATTGTTAAATTGCATAATTTGTACCATTTACAAGTATTTACATTGATTTGTTGAACACGTGCTAAAACCAGTACTGTCTCTTTAACAAAAAACGCATTTCTGTAAACAATGCTGCGGAGAGCGGGGCTGGCCTAGAGGCGACTGTATGGAGTGAGGCCAGGTAGGACACCTGCAGCGGATTATCTCGCCCAGCTGTGGCTGATTACAGCATTAACAGGCGAGAGATAATGCCGCGGCAAGAGCTGTAGTCGGGGAGAGAGAGAGATACTCAACGAAGCTGTTTATGTTTAGTGTTCAGCTGAAAAGCCAATAGAGTTTGTGTGTAGTGTTGAGCTGAAAAGCCAACAGAGTTTATGAGTAGTGAAACAGAAAAGCAAATAGAGTTTGTGTAGTGTTGAGCTGAAAAGCCAACAGAGTTTATGAGTAGTGAAACAGAAAAGCAAATAGAGTTTGTGTAGTGTTGAGCTGAAAAGCCAACAGAGTTTGTGTGTAGTGAAACAGAAAAGCAAATAGAGTTTGAGTAGTATTGAGCTGAAAAGCCAACAGAGTTTGTGTGTAGTGAAACAGAAAAGCAAATAGAGTTTGTGTAGTATTGAGCTGAAAAGCCAACAGAGTTTGTGTGTAGTGAAACAGAAAAGCAAATAGAGTTTGTGTAGTGTTGAGCTGAAAAGCCAACAGAGTTTGTGTAGTGAAGCTGCAAAGCAAACCTTTTGTGTACTGCAGACAAGCGGCCTTGTGTGCGACTGAAAAATGCAACAATAAATGTCTACGTGTTTGTCAAGCCGGCTCCAGCATCTTTCTTTTGCAAGAACTGCCTCACAAATGCCATTAAATGAGCATGTTAAAGAGAGAGGACTCAAATGGCTTTACCTCGTCTGTGCGATGCATGATTAGAATTAAATTATAATTTTTTTTGATCAACAGCTGACTGTAAAGAACAGATAGGGTATTAAAAGAGACATTATTCAATGACAAATGGGTTGCATGGATCTCCTCTTTGGACACACATTACACGGAACAACTTTTACTCTCAACAAGTTGTGAAAGGATCTCGCTGCTGAACACTTTCCAACTAAACTACACTCACAAGTGAGTGAAACTTTTTCAAATATTGGCAAATATGTTCCCTTCAGTCGCATAGCGTGAAATTTGGTTCCAAATGCATGTGATTTCCTCTCATTGATGTGGAGGGATGCACATTGAGTGAAAGATCGATCTTGTGATTTAAGAATCAATATCAAGATTGTTCAAATGAAGATTGCGATGCATTGGAAAAACTAAATTTTTTACCCACCCCTACGGCTGACTGTACATTATCCCATAAACAACTTCTGAGCTCATAGTAGGTTAATGTTGAAAAGTAAATAAGACATTATTTTTTAAAAGCTATTTCTCTATAGAGAAAATTAAAGGGATTTATCCATAGTATGCCTCATTTATCTACTAACCTGAATTCCAGACTGAACGAACACCTCTCCACTTAAAGGTGCTCTTGAGTTATGTCCATCCAATGAGTGTGTGACTGCAGCAGGATTAACCTGATTTAATCCCGTGCTCTGATTGGTCTGCATCTGAGAAACTGGCAGGGCACTTGGGGCTGTTTTGAGGCACATGCCAGCTCCAATCGTTTCCATTGCAGTCACCATTGTCACTACATTGTTACTGGTGGTATTGATGGCCACAGTAGCTGTGGTGTCCTGCTGGGTGCAACAGGTCCGGGTGTGGGCCAATGCTAAAACCTGTGAGTTTCCTATTGTGCTCTGCCTTGCCCCAACAAGCTGAACTGGGACATGGGGTGGGTGATGGCCCCCCATACCCTGGCAGTTGTTGGGTGGTGCTGGTAGAATTGGAGGAGGGTGGCGAGGGGGCATCTGCACTGGCAGCCGATGGCCCAGTGCCATTTTAGGTTGGATGGGCACATGCCCCGTTGCATGACCCAGTTTCTCTGTGCTCAGATTTGCTCCTGTCTGCTGGAGAGGCTGTACCACTAATGTCTGGGCATTCATGTTGGATTTGGTTGCCACTGTGCCCATCGGATACCCTTGAGAAGTGGGAACATTAGAGGTGGGCACCAAAATATGGGTAACTGTGGCTGCAGTTGCTTGTACTCCTCGAGCCTGGCACAAGCCAGACTGAGAGAGGAGGAGCTGGGAGAGAGGGAGAGAGGAGGAGGGTGAGGAGGAAGGAGGGTTGGAGGAGGCTCCAGTTTGCTGTGTTGTGACAGTAGATTGGTTAGTGACCTTCACATTAAGGGCAGACATGCTGGGGTTGGTGTTATTGTAGTTTTGGAGTTTAGTGTTGGGGAGCTGTTGAGTCTGGGTTTGTATCTGCTGGGCTGACTGTCCAAATTGCTGTTGTGCCGGAGTCTGCTGGTTAATTGGAAATGAACCTTAATGACAGAGAGAGGCAGACATATAAACTACTGTTCATTTCACAGTTAATGCAGTTTGGAGTGCCTGCAGTAGACACATACATCCACTAAATTTGAAATGTAATAACTTCAAGTCTCACCGCCTGTCTCCTTTCTCTCTACAAGCTCGGTCTTCACTGCAGCTACCCTTGGAGAGGATATGCACCGCATTGCTAAATTCTGTACCTGAAAGAAAGAGAGACAAAGAGACTTTTTTCAAGAGGGGAAAAAATAAAAAGTGTACAAATACAAGCATCACACGAACTATGATTTTAACACCTTAACTAGGATTTAGCTAAAAAAAAAATATAAAGAAAAATATTTTCCTTTTAATCAGTCTTTTCACTTTATTTAATACATCTTACAATATTTTTGTGTTTGCTCTGAAATAGCTTAAAGGGATAGTTCACTCAAAAATGTAAATTCACTAATCATTTACACACACTCATGCCATCCCAGTAGAGGTCTGCAACCTGATACGGGAACCCAACAAGGTTCGGGCCAGTATAAAAGTACTTAAATATTGATCTGTTTTCTCACCCATGCATCAAATCACTTCTGAAGACATGGATGAAAGCACTGGAGTCGTATTGATTAATTTTATACTGCTTCTATGTTCTTTTTGGACCTTCAAAGTTCACATGCATCGAATGGACCCAACAAAGCAGAGATATTTTTCTAAAAGTCTTCATTTGTGCTCTGCAGGGGAAAGAAAGTCTTACACATCTGGGATGGCCTGAGGGTGTGTAAACGATGGGAAAATTTTCATTTTTGGGTGAACTATCCCTTTAAAAGAGTGGGGGTTTTCTAATAAGAGAAACCATAATTTCATGTAAAAATAGTCTAATAAAACAGTCTGTAGAAAACTACTTCCCTTAATGGCCCAAAAAAATAAATAAGCTTAATTTTAAATCACTAGCATTGGAAATATTCAATATCAGCCAGCCAAAGCAATGTGACAAGTAAATTGTTTATCCACAATGAAAAATACCCCCCACGCAGAACACATTTTTTACAAAAAATCTATTTAGTATACCAATATGTGCACTGGGATTTTGGACCAATTAGGTTTTATTGTGGGTGGGGCAACCCTTGATAGGACTTGATTGCATCACACCCAGAAAATAACAATGTAACTGAAGGCCAAATGTCACACCTGATCGTTATCTGACTGGTTACTTGAGGATGTGGGAGTTGTTTCCTGTTGCTGCGGCTGAGGTTGCTGCTGGGGCTGCTGTTGGGCAACCGTAGCCACAGCAGCTGTTGCTGTGCCACCAGGCATGAAAATGAGCTGAGGGGTGAGAGGTGCCCTGAGAGAGCGATTTACCTGTGGGAGGAAAGTCAAGTACAATTACACCCTTAAGAAAAAGGCTGGGCATAGACGAACATTACATAAACATTGCTCTAAAATCTAAGACCTAATATATGTTTTTACAGAAAAAAGGCATATGATAATATAGAGCCTAAAGACCTTGTATATCATTTTGTTATATTGTAAAGAGCGTTACAATATAACAAAATAATATACAAGGTCTTTAGGCTCTATATTATTCTATGCCTTTTTTCTGTAAAAACATATATTAGGTCTTAGATTTAAATTTACTATAACAATACACTTACTCTCAGATACATCTGACCCTGTCCACCTGAGTTTCCACCCAGTAACACTGACTGGCTAAGGGCTGATGTTGTTGCAGAGGTGGCAGGTCCCATTGGACGAGGGTTTGTCATGGTTCCTCCCCCAGAGGTGGTACTTAAGTTGACCTAAAAGCAGCACAACATAGACACAACTTTAATTTATACAACATTCCAAAAATGAGAAAGCATTAGGCATTAAAGCACACTTTTAACAAACATAAAATACGAAACTGAGCACAGTTATAATTTTCTTTATTTTTTCATGGATTTAAAAATGCACTAAGTATTTTTTTTCATCATTAAAAAGCTTTACTCTAAAACTAAAAGTATATAGGAAATCATGACCAGTCACATTAAAATGAAGACTGCAGTCATATCAGTAACCTTATAAAACGGTTTAATTCTACATGGAGAAGGTCAGCATATGGGGGCTGCCATGTTAGAATCACATGACCAGCTGAATACTACTCGCTTAATCTCAGTAACCATCCCGTTATTTGACACTTTCATTCATTGATTAAAATAATCATGGCTGACTGTGAATTGTGAATTTTTACATTAGCATCAGTGACTGAAATCTATTGCGTTTGAATGATGTTGCATCCAGGCCACTAGGTGTCAGTGTAAGTCTAAGACAAGATGAACAAGAACTTACTTAGACACCTTTAACTCAAGAGACTCACTGTGCATTGTGCTGAGCTTGTGGCTTGAGAGACACTGTTACTGGGAGAGCTGGACTGACGACTGGCCGCAAGAGTTGCCTGAAAATATTAACAACAAATTCTTAGACTAATGGTGAAACATAAAAAACTCAAAATACCACTACAAATGGTTTCAAATGCAAAACGAAAAAAAAAGTGCAATACTGCATGTTTTAGGTGTGGTAAGGTACACAATACGAAAGCTAATATAATAATAAATAAATAAACAGTAAATAATTCAAAGAAATCTGTGGCAATACACAATATTCAAAATACAAAGGTTTAACCCCAAATGCAGTAATTAGTTTTCACTTCTCTGTTACTTATTCATATGTTATATGTATTGCAATCCTTGTGATACATTAGTTAACATCCATTTAACAATGATGTACTCTAGTGCAACACCTTGATGATGCTTTCACTGAGTCCTACTGACTGATGTTACTGAGCTGATGAGATGTTTAAAGTTTGGATAGTATGCTTCGTTTTATCAGATGGTATCATAACTGTGATCTAAATTTTGATCTGTGATTTGAGTTGCCTGTTTTAATCTGACCTGTTGCACAGCAGCCAGGTTGTGAAGTTGAGCGCTGTTGATCTGCTGTTGTAGCATGAGCTGCTGAAAGTACTGAGCTGCATTGGGCTGCCTCTGTAGTGCCTGCAGCGCCTGGGAACATTAAGAATACAGTCGACTACATTTTTCAGGACTCAAGGAAGACACAGAGTGAGTGGTGCACAGAGGTCTAGACGTTAGTGCAAGTGCATTAGACTTCAATTAGGCTGTAAGTGGAATTTACAATGGCTTTGTGACCCACCTGGACAGCTTGCCTTTCATACAGAGACATTTGAGCTATCTGAGAGGGGCGGGGGTTTCCTCCTGGTGCAGCGTTGTTATTGGCTGAGCTGGAGTTGGTCTGGTCCTCTCCTCCCTCCATGCTCACTGGATGGACGACCAGTCAGTCAAACTTTGTAATAGAATACCACAGGAAAACGTGAATAAACAAACGATTAAGAACGGAGTTAATGTTGCTCTGTTAAATATATATATATATATATAAAAAACAGTGATTTAAAGCACTGGATTATTTTTAAATCAATTCAGTCATTTGGCAACTTGCAGACACACTTGCTAGAACAATAACGTCTGCTAAAATATTTTTCTGCACTATAACATTATTTAACAAATAGCGCAACAATATCAGATTATTTTAATGTACTGTAATGTACTTAAATAATCCGTGTGTAATGTATAAAGAGCGGTTAATCAAATGCCAATTGCAGATGATAAATGATTTCAACAAGTGACGACTAAGAAGCATACTAGAAAAAATAACAACAATCGTAATCATAGATGTATGAAAAGCAATGCATCAGGGTTTCGGGTGAAAATAAAAGAACACCCCGTTGTATATCTCATCCGATGCTGCAAATGTTGGCGAACTGGCGACTCCCAAAGTGGCAAAGCAGACAGAATTTTACCTCTCTGCGATCCGCACGACTTATGCTTTATTCTCGCGTAATAGATGCAAACACCTGGAAATTGAAAGTCAACTGTGTTTGTGTTATCGATCCAATACAATTCCACTGTTTATTTTCTGCTTTTACAAGTACTGTTGCAATTCTTCAAACAACGGTGATTGTGATTATGCTCAAAAAGCAATAAACCCCACCCCCCGCACTGTTTACAATTCTCTTTCCGGCGCCAAAAATGACGTACACGTTCGTTTACATAATAAAAGTATCTATCTATCTATCTATCTATCTATCTATCTATCTATCTATCTATCTATCATCATCAACCGTCGGTCTATAAAATATGACACATAAATAAATAAACAAACAAATAAAGATGTGGGCTGTGAAAAGATAAATACATAAGTAACATTTGAACAAAGAGGATCAGCTGGATGGAAAATGGAAGGGTGGCAATGACTAAGAAAATGGGAAAGGTCTATTTACATACTGGGTAGACAGACCTGTTATTCAACTGACAGATACTGCACCTGAACCACCCATGACAACATAAAAAACAGCTAGTCTGGTAACAGAATTTGACTGCATGCTCAAATCTCATAAAATCCTCTAATTATGTATGGTATATATCTGTAATATGAGTGCTGTCAGGTCAAAACTATGAGTAGAAAAGTGCTAATTGGTGTTGCGAATTAAAATAGATGTATTTTGCCTACATACATTTTTAATATATATATATATAGACAACAAAAATACTCACAGTTGTCATTATGGGCAAAATATTATCACATGATTTATTTTTTATTTAAGTGTTACCATTCTGACAGTCATTTAGAGGAGACACTTGTTCTATATGTTGTATATATTCTGTATGTGTGTGTTACTGTGTGTTACAAAACTATGAGTAGATTGGAATTGTGTTTTAAAATAGATGTATTTTGCCTTCACAAATTCTGTGGTTGCCATTATGGGCAAAATATTTGAACACATACTTTTTCAACAAAAGTGAAGTGTTTTCATTTTGACAGTTCAAGTTATGACTAATAATCACCAGATCACTAGGGCACGTGACAGGTTACGCAACTCACATGTCACAGAAACAAACAAACATCTCACCCTTTGTTGCTATGCTCATGTGTTCTAAATAAAAAACCCATGGAGCCTAATAGACACAGAGTGCTGGATGGGGACGCAATGGCTGGTACAGGGAAAGACAGGAGTTGGAAAAAGGAAAAATGGTTGGATAAAAAAGAGCAATGGAATGGTGCCGGCTTGTGTGAGCAAGAACTGAAAATAAGAATGGAGGTTGGCTTGATTGGAAAAACGGATAGAAAGGAGGAGAGAGGAGATGGAGACAAAAAAGTCAAAAATAAGAATATAGGACATTCTACAAAGAGACAAAGTAAAACAAGAGATGGTTTGATGATGGGATCTGCTGGGAATGGTAAGATAATTCCTGAAGAGAAGATGAAAGAGGAAGTAAAAGGAAAGTGGAGGAATGAAACCCCAGTAAATGGAATCAGGGAAGGCAACGTGATTATGAAGAAACCCTCTAAAGAAGAATGTGGGGGTCAACTAGATGTGAGTGACTACCTTGTACTTTTTAAGTCACTGCGTATCAACTTGCCCAAAGGTGTTCTGAACCATAAAGTCATCAGACTCTCCCAGAATGTGGATATTGTTCAAAAAGCCCAGGATATTGTAAAAGAGCTGGAGAACTTCAAGCTCCAGTTTAACAGCACTCCACGTCTGGGCTGTCGGGAAGTTAAGGACACACTTGTGTTGAAAGACAAAGGTAAAGTTTTCGAAATCACACAAAGGATTTTCTTTGAAAAACAAAAAGATGCTGATTTAACACTAAGGGCAAAGTGGAGGGAGAATGTATCAAACACAGTCTGCGGTTTCAGGTTAAGAGACAAATACCATACAATTGCCATCTCCATGCCTGCTATGTATGCTACAACCCAAACAAGGAGCTGGAGACATTTAGAAGTTGGAGACAATCTGGCAAATGTTTCAGAGGGTGTTACAATGAAGGTCTGTGATATCGAGAACAGAGACTATTGTAATGAGTCAATCCTCTGGACAAGCTCCCCCTGTCCAGAAAGGTTTGGCAAATTCTTCCAGAATCCAGCAGATGAAGTTGAATGTCTTAAGTTCTTCCATGAGCTGGGAGAAATTGTGAACAAGAGAGTGATGTACACCAGAAACAGCAAAGTAGATTTTGGGTTTCTCAGTGGAAGGCTGGACTTCTTAGCAGAAGTAACAGGCTTAAAAGCCAATGTCAAAACAAGTGGGCCAAAAAGTGAAAAAATTGTGATTGAGTGTAAAGGAACCACTGGAGATATGGTGGGAAAACTCTTCACCAAACCGAAAAATGGTGGCTGTCGTGCACAGCTGAATGAAACCCACGAGTACTTCTATCAAGTTCAGGCCTACATGTACATCTTAAATAGGGTGGCAAAGCAAACAAAAGCCTTCATTTCAGATAGGGCTATCATGGTGATAAGACACTACCACAAGAATGCACAAGAACCCAGAGATTTCTACTGGAATTATGTGAGGAAGAATGAAGCAGTTGAGCAGCAAATCAATGAACTTTGTGTTTTCTGTCAAGAAGAAGTTCTAGCCTGTTTTCTGGCCGTTCTCAATCTCATCTTCCAGAAAGAGACCTAGCAAGAGACTGCAGAACTGGACTTTACTACATTGAAAAAAATGTTAACCTAAAAATGTGCTTGAAGCCAAGGACCCCCACATATTATTATCCTCTTGCATGGACCCCGTTCCTAAAATATAAAGGCAATTAGAAATTTTCATGTTTCAAATTTGACTGTTAAAAAAATAGTACCCATAATATTGTAAAAAACTGTGTTTACTAAATCAAATAATAATAATTGTAATTATTATATTTTTTCCTGTATTATTATATTATATATATTATATTATATGTGTGTGTGTGTGTGTGTGTGTGTGTGTGTGTGTGTGTGTGTGTGTGTGTGTGTGTGTGATTTTTGCTTTGGTAAGTTATTTACATACCAGCTGAATGTACAATCACAATTAACTGTGATACATAACTGATAAAGAAATGGCATGTAATGGACAAAGAAAAAGTCTGCAACTCATCAAGTAATGTTTGTTCTACAGACATAATTGATACATCAAATTGTGCACCTTAGTTGAGGAGAACTGTGCTATTACTTTTCTAAGTAATAAGGCTTAAGAATTTCACCTGGTGGAGAGTGAAAAAATGGTAATCAACAGTAAAATAAAAAAAAAATCCCATAGATTTACATTTAGGGACAATATAGGACCAGAATATCCTCTATACATTTGGGTGGGCTTATTGCACTTGGGCCAGTAAACAACTACCCATTGATGCCCAAGAAATCACGTAGAACACCCTATAGCATTGACAAAGCAAACACACAAACCACCTAGCACACCTTAACAACCACATAGCAAAACCACGATCACCACCGACAATACCCTATCATTGTGGAAAACACCACTCTTGTGATTTTTTTGAAAATATTTCTGCTGATGTCAAGTACTTTGAGTTAATTAGAATAGCAGAGACATTGTTTCCCAACCCCTTTGCACTTGTCAGCTGAAATATTGTATTTTATTTGACTCTGAATCGACCTAACATTTTTTTATGAATAAAAACTGCATTGTAATTTCATATTTTAACATTTATCTTTATCCATTCTTCATTTTAGGATATTTGGGTAATCATATAAATTAACAGTTGTTTTAAGATCAATTAAAAATATTCATAACTAATAAGGATTCCTGACAGACAAGGGAAAAAAATATTAATATTTTTGGTGTTTGTCCCCTCTAGTGTTTCATTTCCCCTTTCTCTTCTCCATGGAGTCTCTGACCCCTCTCTCTCTTCCTCTTTCCCTGATAGCTAGCCACCCACCCCCACCCCCCACCACCAACCCCCCCGCTGCCTTGCCTCCTCTTGGTCAATAATTGATGAAACTTGCTTACTGAAAGGGTAACAGGTCTATAGCAATAATCCATTGCCCATTCATTTCTGTCTATCCCCACTCCTAGGCAGGATTTTAGAGATACTGTATAAACGCTACCCAAATAGTGTTAAATGATTTCAGGGAGGGAATTTTCACCAAAATTTGTCTATACAAAGGCTTTTAGTTTGTTTGTGAGTGTGCAGTAGTTCACCAACCTCTGATGTCAGTGGACATGCAAGAGATACTCCTGTCAGTCAACAGGCAGCAGGAGACAAGGAAGGATGTAGGGAGAGATTAAATGAGAGAGTGGCAGGGGGCTGAGAGAAAAAAGAGAGTGAGAGAGAGATACGTAGAGTGAGAGTGAGAGAGGCAGTTAATTCACCATAAGCAGTGATGGCCTGCATGCCTGGTTAGCATATTTCTGTGTCTGTCTGTCAAAATCACTGCCATGGAGAAGAGAAATGAGAAGTTGTTCTCCAGGAAAAGAAGTTTCACTTTTGGAGCTTATGGCGGGTGAGTAGATATGACAAATATCATTACAACCTTTTGTCATTTTAACACTTTGTTTAATTGATTTTTAAAACAGTGCTGTCTTAATTTAGAATATTTGTCATTTTGGCTTCTCTATTCTGTGTGCAGAATTGACAAATTCATCACTGAAAATGAGAGCAGGTCAGATAAAGAATGGGTTTGTTTTTGCGCTCAGGTGTTTGAGTTGAGTTAGTTTACAAAACCTGGACTGTTCCAGAACTGTACTCTCTGTGTGTTTCAGCTGTGCAGAATCTGTCGGGCACAGTATACTGGATATTTTAGATTCCCCCTCCAGTGAGGCTAAGCCACTATCCTCTGCCCCATCCAGCCAGAAGGTAAGAAATCATATGATCTTATATCTTCTATAGATGTTCAAAATGAAATTATGGAGATAGCATATAGTGTTCTCGCCAGAATTTTAATCATCAAAACATTCAACTTGGTGACAATTCAAATTGTACATTGATAATATGTTGATTATACTGTACTTAGTACACACACAGTATATAGGCTATTTGGCTATTTACCCATACCAGGGGGTATTCCTGTAGCTCAACTGGCAAAGCATGATGCTTGTGACATGAAGGCTGTGGGTTCTGTTCCCAAACACACATGCTGCTAAAATGTATACCTTGAATGTACTGATAGTAACTTTTGTGTCTGCCAAATGTATTTTGTAATTTTTTACACTTTATCTGTCACTGTCTCCTCTTGTCTCTGCAGGTGACAGAGTTGTTTGCGATAATCGAAAAGCTACAGGTAATGTCATTATCTATCTCAGTAAATGCAGTATTGATGTCTTGTTCTGTAGGAATGATTAGGATTTCTGTGTGGCTGGATTTGTCTGCAGGGTAGCAGACTGGATGAACAGCGCTGTGAATTCCCACCACCACTGAGGGTAGGGACTATTTTGCCTAAAAAATAGAAATGAATGGTGATGATAACCTACACCTACTTGTTTGTGTTTTCATGTTAGTTATGCCCTTTAGGGAACTATATGAGCACACTTGTTATAATCAAATGTTCATATACTTTTGTTTGGTTTTCAAGCTACATATTTAAGCATGATTAGTATAAATTTTACACCTAGTCACTTCTGACCCCATAGACACGGCTCTTGAAGATTGGAGATGGCTTACCTCTCATCCTGCCCTCTAAATCAAGAGGCTATTGGATCGACCCTCCCCTGGATAGACACGTGGAGACCAGCCCTACTTTCTCACAGGGAGGCTTTGGTCTGGAGAGCTACGATATCATGGAGAGAGACAGTGAGGCTAAAATGTACCAGGAATTCTTCCGCCACAGAGTCAGTAATTTAACAGTACATGTTTCTTAATTTTATGAAATTTGGAAAGCTATAAGGCACACAGCTTTGTCAGTGAAACCCTAATAGGTTTAAAGGGATCGTTCACCCAAAAATTTGAAACAGGGGCAATTTAAGACTAATAATAACAACAGCAACAACCTCTGACGAGTTGAAATAACAGGGTGATGTAAAGCAGGTGATGTTAAACAGGTGAGGCAATCATGTAGTATTAAAGGAACCTCCAAAAAAAGCCTAGTCCTGGGTCGAGGCCAGGGCTAGACTGGGAAGAGAAATCAGCCAGGATTTTATATGGCAACTGGCCCCCGGACGTTTCGCGTCCGACCCACCAGCCCGCTCGGTTCTCCCGATGGCCAGTCTGCCTTTGCACCAAAGTGCGTCGGCCCACTGGGAAAATTCCCGGTATCCCAGATTACCTGTCCAGCCCTGGTCGAAGCTCACCAATTTGCTAGCAGATGCATCAGCAAATAATCCAGCGCTTTGAGAATAATGTTCCCCAAAGCCAAATTGGAAGGATTTTGGACCATCCAAGCTGTTATGAGCGTCAGGTCTAAAAGCCATTGTCAGTCATGGTAAGAGGGTGTGTCAGTTCCATTTGCATGGGTAACTTCCACATCTGTGAGGGCACCATTAATGGAGAAAGAGCATCATATGTTGCCATCCCAACTCCATCTTTTACAAGGATGTCCCTGTATTTTCCCGCAGGACAACGCTGAACCACAGACTGACTGGATTATAAGTGCATAGCTGCGTATAGGCTAGATTGGCCCTAGATTGTCCTGGCCTGTCTCCAATTGAGAATGTGTAGCTCTTTATGATGTACACAGTTTGGCAACAAATGCCCCTTACAATTGCATAGCTGAAAACCTGCATAATGGATGAATGACCCTGAGGACAGGTTTTTTGTCTTTCTCTCTGCAGTACCATCATTCGTTTACTGCCATTGATCCCTCTATTGGGCCGATAGTTTTGTCAGTTTGTCTTGAAGAAGAGGAAAATCGCCTGAGAGTCATTCTGAGGTGTGTTCTGTTTTTTGGCATTCAATTTAGACCTTGTTATTTAATATCTCTTTGTTTTTACTCTGAAAACTCATAGCTGAACCACCTACAATCAAGTATTCTGTTGAGTTTTCTGTATCCACTTTTCTATAAATTTTGACACTCTTTGTGTCCACCAGTGTGCTTTTCATTATAACCTTTAATTTAATTCATTATAATGATTTGCAATAGTAACTGGCTGTAGCAGACTATCTTGATCAGTTTCTCTTTTTTTTTCATTTAATCAGGATGAAGGAGTGCTCACTTCATGGTACATTCTCTGTCTCACTCTTTCAACACTTTCCCACAGCTGTGGAGCTGGCAAAGGTATCTCAGAACCTCACAACCGTGTTCTACTTGATTGACATAAGAATGAATATTAATAGAGTTATCATCTTTGATTTGTTTTATTGAAGATGCTGTGCTCAAGTGTCAGTGTATCATGTTTTGAGGCTGTGAGTTACTTAAAGGTAATCTTCCTCTTGTCTAAACCTTTCTGTGGTTTGTCTGAAACTGGCCAATGATGCATGTGCTTATACTGAAGCTTTGTGGTACTGGTTTTATTAACCTTTTGACAAATTTAATTTAGCATTAAGTACATACCAAGTCAAGCAAACAAAATTCAGGCACCATTCTTAACAGGATATCATCCATTCTCATTTCTTTCTCTGCCTTTCATAGGCACCAGAGCTCATAATGGCATTTGATGAACACAGAGTGTCCCAAAACTTTAAATTTGGTATCTTATATCAGAGAGAAGGACAGGTATGCAGGGACCGAGATATGATGTTCTACAACCATTCATTTTAAAATGTATGATAAATATAGTTTAATATACTTTATAATGGTGATTCATGAGCCCATGTAATTGTCACTTAATTTAGGCACTTTAATCTCTCAGTTGTGCATTATGTAATTGAAATAATATGGTAAATTGGGCCACATTTCTGTCATCAGAATATTAAAAAGTTACCTTATTTAGTTGAATTCATCATAGAAGGATATCTATGGTTTATTGTTACTCCTACTTTTTTTTCTATTTATTTCAATGTCTGTGATGATAGTTAACAGAAGAAGATATTCTCAGTAACAATGAAGAAAGTGAGGAGTTTTTGGAGTTTTTATCAATACTGGGGCAGACGGTCAAACTGCAAGGATTCACTGGGTAAGGGGAATAGAAGAGCTAAGACATTGGTTCAACAATAGCTCTCCACTGAACAACACTACTTTGAAATGTACTTTCTACTGTGAAAAGTAAATCATTCTCTCAGTTTCAGGGGAGGTCTGGATGTGTCTCATGGCCAGACAGGAAGTGAAGCAGTTTTTACTTCCTTCCATGGAAGAGAGATTATGTTCCATGTTGCCACTAAACTACCATTCACAGAAGGGGATACACAACAGGTGAAATTCAATGTGTCTGCACAAGGAATTGGATGAAAAAAATCTGTTTCAATTAATCTCAATCACCTCCAGTTGTGCCATCATGTATTTTAGAATAGTAAAAAAAAAAAAAAAAAAAAAAAAAAAAAGCAACTAATTACATACCACAAAAAAAGTAATAAATTAAAAAAAAAATTCTCATGAAGAAATTAATAGTAATTTTTAAACAAATGTAAACAATCATGAGTGCTTACATGATGAGATGAAGACACCAGTCATATCAGTAAACTTATAAAAGCAGTTTTACTTTACATAAAGACGGTCCCCTTATGGGGGCTGCCATGTTGGATTGCATGACCATCCAAATACTATTCGCTTAATCTCAGTAACTGCCCTGTTATTGGACAGTTTTAATATTGACAAAAATGAATCATGGTTGACTGTGAATAGCACATTTCTAACAATGGCATCAGTAATTGATAACTGTTGCTTTTGAATTTTGCTGCATCCACGCCACTGGGTGTCAGTGTAAACCAAGTAGGCCATATTGGCAAGCAAAACATAAACACTGTATAATAAACTTAGAGAGTGCACGTTTAATCCATCTCCTCTCCGTGTTTTGCATTTCTTCTCTTCTGTTTTTTCATAGCTGCAGAGAAAGAGACACATTGGGAATGATATTGTGGCCTTGGTTTACCAGGAGGGTCACACTCCCTTCATTTCTGATGTGATCGGATCCCATTTCCTGCATTGTTTCATTGCAGTGCGGAGGATAAAGAGAGATAGTGAGGGAGAGGGAGGAGATGGAGGATCGTTTGAGGTAAAAACTGGGAATTTGTTACATTTGAGTTTATCAAGAGACAGTAATAAAGTTATAGTTCACCCCAAAAAATAAAAAAATATTTATTGACACCCTAATGTTATTCCAAACCTGTATGACTTTCTTTCTTGTGTAGAACACAAAAAGTCTCTGTCACCATTCAAATGAATTGAATACAATAAAAAATGAGGGTGAGTAAACAGACAGCATTTTAATTTTGGGGTGAACTATGACTTTAAATTAAGATGACAATTTCAAGAAATTCTTCCATTTTTATTGATAGGTATCTGTCACTGCAAGGGAGGATGTGCCCCCATTTGGCCCACCTCTTCCTACACCTCCCATTTTTACAGAGGTGAGAACACATTACTTAAAGAACAGAGGCCCCAGTCAGGCAGGTGTTAACTTGCTTACAGCAACCAAATTCTTAACCATTTGGTTGTTCTTTAGTCACCAACAGGGTGATAGTCCTCATTTATTTACAGTACATCTTCAGCATTGCCAAATGTGAATGTATTTCCACCTGCCTTTAAATATGTAACCAACATAACATTTACTGCAAAGTGCAAATCCTTACTGTCTGTCTCTGATGATGCTCTGAATTCCCATTTCCAGGGTTCAGTTTTGAGAGAGTTCCTCTTGACCAAACTTATAAATGCTGAAATCTCTTGTTACAAGGCTGAGAAATTCAGCCGACTGGAGGTAGCCAGACACAAAACACCCTAGCCACCCAGAAAACTATGCATCAATTCATGTTAATCACAACCATGCAAAATTACACTTTGTGTACACTTCCTTTTATTAACCCAGTTGCGCACACGTTCATCTCTCTTGGAAGCACTACAATCTGAACTGTCTTCCCGCTCCCAGTGCATGTTAGGAGAGCCGTCACAGCCCAGCATCCCCCTCACTGAAGGGGGGAGGAGTGCCCCAGAGGGTGGTGGAGGATTCATTGAGAACTTTAAGGTAGACAAACTCAATGTTTCATTGGGAGAGCAACAGATTTAAGGAATAGTTCACCCAAAAAATGTATTCTGTCATAATTTACTGAACCTCATGTCATTCCAAACCTTTCAAACCCTATTGTATGCTTTTAGAATACTTGGAATTTCACACACAAATCACATGGACTACTTTTGGGCCCTTTTTAAGCTTTAAATTGAGTTGCTATCAATTAACAATGTATTGAAAATATGGACAGTAATATTCATTAAAGGTGCACTCAGTAATTTTTCCTCATTAAAAAGTTTTACTCCTAAAGAAATTACTTTTCATATTTTCTTTAATATTCATAAAAATATAATAATGACCACTCGCATGAGATGAAAACTCCAGTTATATCAGTAACCTCATTAAAGCCGTTTGTATTTACATGGAGAGGGTCCCCCGCATAGGGGCTGCCATGTTGGAATCACATGACCAGCCAGTACTACTCACTTAATTATATTAACTGCCCACTCACTGATTAAATTAATCCATAGTGAATTTCTTCAATGGCACCAGTGAAAACACTTGCATTTGAATGCTGTTGCAATCATTCCCTTAGGTGTCAGTGTAAGTCTGAGACAAAATGTATAAAAAATTACTGAGGATACCTTTAAAACATCTCCTTTTGTGTCCCGCATGAAGAAAGCGAGATGGGTTTGGATCGGTGAACTATTCCTTTAAGCAATATAGAATATTTGGGATTCTGTCTAAATATTGTTACCCGATTGTACTTATTACATTAAAATAGGCACCTGTCCTGAGTCAGTCTCTCTCTCCATCTTAGAGAGCTATTAGGGTGCGTAGCCATTCATTCGATACCTTGGGGTTACCAAAGAAGGCAGGTGGTGTGGCAGGGCAAAGGCCAAAGGTAACAACAAAGACCAATACAATCTAATCTCATCTTTACATTTTAATTAAAAGGGCAGGTCTTCCGTTAATATATATTAAAAACTTTAAGTCCCCATATCTGAATGATTTGTATACATAATGATCTGTGGTTATGCTAAAGTATTCCCATCGTTTCTTTTTTTTCTGGCTGCTGAAACACTGGAAAAGGATGGTGAAGGGTAAGAAATGTATAAACCACATTCTACTACTGCAAAGATCTTGAGTGCTTTTCAACAAAATTACAGTTGTTTTATATTTCACCTTACAGTGATCACACAAGCAGGACTGACAGTGTAGACTACACTGATATGAAAGGTCAAACCAGTCCACAGGATGACCTATAAGACTAAGGATGAGCCACTATTTCTGGAGCATAGGAACAAAACAAAAAAACCTCCCCATCTGCTGAAAACTTGAAACTGGGTGCACACACACACACATATATATATATATCGTATAACTATATTTTAAGTTTGTGTATTGTTGCTACTAATTCTAAGCGCTATCAGAATGAGTATTTTAGATAATTTATATATTTTCTTTAAAGTGGTAGTTTTAAGCTTGACTGCTGCTTGTAGTTCTATCAGATGGGGTAGGAATTGAATACAACATTTCTCAAATAATCCTGTAATATACCTAATATTTTAATTTATTTGCAATGGCAGAATCAATAAATCAGTCTAATAACCCATGTACTGCAATTCAATATGTGCCAAGTAACAATTTACAGTTTGGCTGCACTAAATTATAGGGCTGCACAATTATGAAAAAAAACTATAATTGACGACCATTTCTCTTGATCAGTGGTGTAACTACCAGCAGTGCAGGGTGTGCAGTCACGCTGGTATCCACGGAAACGGAGATCCAAAACCAGAGAATTGTGAAAACAGAACAGTGTTCCCAAATAACTTTTGGCATACTAGCGCATAATTAAATCAACCAGTTGACCGTTTAGGCAACATTACATTGGCCCATTTAGATGCATGAAAGCCAAATAATTAAAATATTTAAATTACACAGAAGTGAGCAACAGACATAGCTTTGCTTGGTTACAAAGCTTGGCCTCTGCAAAACATTAAATAGAAAATGTAACTGAAAATTGATGCAGCACGAGTAGACCTACATGGATTGCTGTAATTGACAATTCATAATTAGATCATTGTGGCAGATGTAATTGTAATTCAATTGTGCAGTCCTATAAAAAAAATAGCCATGCTAACATTCACGTGTGGGGAGAAAAAGGTGGTTCGCTGCCTAAACTACCAGCTAAACTTTGAAATGAAGCTCAAAGACAATTTGTAATAAACAATTTTATTGAAAACTTGAACAAGAGGAGAAAAGCATGAACTGCCTCCCTCTTGAGCACAATTCATTTAATCCTCCTCTTCATCATCACCACCTCCAGCACCACCCTGGCCCTTCTTGGCATTCTTTCTCTTGACGCGGCCAGGGCGACCACCACCATATGGAGAGCGGAGAGAGAAGTCAATGTGCTTCTGGCTGTCCAGCCTCACCACGAAAGAGGGGATGTTCACAACCTGTTTGCGCACCCTAAAAGAAAAATAGAAGGATAAGTGACAATGTGCTTAAAAGGTTATTATTGAAGACTTAATGAACTGATGTTGCATAAACTCAATGCCTCATTGACGAGGAATTCATGACACCACTGACAATCTGACAGTTTTTAGTTAAATCATCGGCTAAGGGAGTGTGCAGCAACACCAGTCAATTTAAAAGCTCAGCCAAAGTACCCATGTGCATTACCTGTTGAGACTCGGTTTTGTGCATAAAGCACCCCAGTCGTCAAGGGAAGCTTTGGGTTTTGAGCTTTTGTTACAGGCAAAGGTATACGGTTTAATCACCGAATTGACCTTGCAGAAATATTTCATTCCCAATCACCGGGAGGACTTTACACATGGTCAGCTAATAAAACAGGAAGACAGCCTCAATAGAAACACACCCAGACAATCAGGGCATTTACCATACAACTGTGTGTATGGTAAAATAATTTACTGTTAAGAAACATTCAATAGTAAACATCCGGTGCACTCAGCATCTTACCGTATGTGCCTCTGACGGATGAGCACACGGGCATGGTGGATGCTCTTGGCCAGACCCAGCTTGAAGACTTGAGTCTGCAGCCTCCTTTCCAAGAAGTCTTCAACTTTCAAGCCCAGAATGTAATCAAGCTTCATCTTGCCCTCATCCAGCACACCAATACGCACCAGCCGCCTGAGTAAGGCGTTACCTAGTAAACAAAATTCAAATGTAAATGAGGGAATGATGAAGATACTAATCCACTTGAGGCATTACAAATGTTTTGCTATAGGCGGTTAAATGGCCTCATTCACGAGGAATTCTTGGCAACACTGACAATCTGAGTTAAATCTTTAATCATTGGCCACTGTCAAGTAAAAATTAAAAGCAACTTTTAAATAATTGTTCACCTTCAAAGAGACGCCTAGCATCCTTCTCATCCAGTGTGAGCAGCTCTCTGGCAGCCTTGCGGATCTTGGCCAGAGTGAACTTCACCCGCCAGACCTCTCTCTTATTCCTGAGGCCATACTCGCCTGATTTGCAAAAAAAAAAAAAGGGATTAAACTCGCAATTGAATCACAATGAAGAAAATAATCGATTTGCGCATATATATATATATATATATATATATATATATATATATATATATAGTCCTTACCAATAAGTTTCAACTCCTGGTCGAGACGTGACTTCTCGAAGGGACGTCTGGGGGTGACGTATGTCTTACTACAAACCCAAGTCCTGGCAACGGGCATGGCGATTTATTTACGCCTGTAAAATTAAGATACATCTTTACTGCAAGTGTACATTGTGTGTAAAGCACTAGCGCGGTATCAAATCACCTTTTGATTGAGCAAAATGATTATTTAACAAGCTAATTAAACTGGTGACGCTACAATAAACAAAAGACATTGTAAATAACATACGTATGAATATAAAAAGATTCCAGGTCACAATATAATACTGACAGTGTTCGTTGTGGGGATTATATTAACATTACAAGGTGCATGAAACGTCAAATTATAGCTAGGCCTACACGCGGCTTGTGTGACCACGTTGCACCACAATGCAAGATAATCTCGTTTCTCCACATTATAAAACACTGATAAAAGTTATTAGACGTCTAAAACACTTTCTTATTATTTAATGTGTTCAATAAGACTGCATTAAGATACCTAAAAGCACCAACTGTAGGAAAAACGCTAGTGAAAAAAACAGTAGCACTCCGCCATTACCTGTCAGCGACAGACTCGCAAGCAAAGAGAACACGCGCTCGGCCTTCCTGGAAATATATACGTCCCCTCTAAACTCCATTTCCCACAAAACCTGCCGTCCATTGCGAAAAAAACGTTCTCTTTGAAATTACGAGTTACCAGTTGGTTGGTTCCCCCTAATGGTTAAAAGCAGTTTAGTTCGTCATTTGCACCGTATGCGCGGATTTGAACGTTTTTTATCCAAGGTGTCTTGTTTATTTTATTTTTTTTCATTGTTACCGGTGAAAAAATGCACGTTAGACTCTTATAGGCCTATGTTATATTCCTGTTAAGAATCAAGTCACCTACGTTGTAATTCAGATCTGTAAAGATCAGAAAGAAGTACTAATCAATATGTTTGCTCAATTCTAAAAGGTATTGAAAAAAGTTATATGAACGCTCAATGAGCGAGGAATCTATCAATATGGTCGAGAATTTATCTCTAAACCTGGAAGGATTTCAAGATTAGCGCACGCAATTTCTAGATGTTCCTCCCTCAAGTGTTAAAAATGTCGTCTCCAAGCTATTTAATTTTATATGGAAAAATATCCAAGAAATAGAGACCTAAATTATTAGACTACCAGACATCAAATAGAATTGTTTAAGATAAAATGGACACGAACTATAAAAAATTAAATACAAATAAAATATGTGTGGAACATTTCCCCAAATGTAAACTTTCAACAGGTTGGTGGAAAGAGTTTTTATTGAAATGCAACTTTGATGTTTGGAATCTACCAGTGAAATTTCCAAACTTTCATAAAAAGGTGTGTCTGACCATAACAAACACATTTTTTAAATATTCAGTTTGGAACAATGGGGATATAAAGTATATTAAATAAACATTTTTTTTTCTGAAGGATTGGTTTGAAGATGACATTATATGGGTAAAACAGTTAGTTAATGGGATGGAGTGTTTTTAACATATTCAGAGTTTTTGGACCGTTTTAGTAATTCCATCAGTCGCAAGGAGTTTGACATGTTTAAATCATCAATATACCCTGTTCAAAGATTATATTTTAAATTTGAAATGAATGATAAATGTGCATACTGTAAAGATGAATCAGAAACAATATCCCATCTGTTTTGGAATTGCCACCTTGTTACATTTTTTTTGAATGATTTCTCTCAGTTTATGTAGATAAAACAAGTTATGCTCTCTCCCTTAATGAAATGTATTACCAATTTTTCACCACTAACAAAGATGCCAACATTTCTTTTTTTAACAAATGTCTTAATTTTTTATGGGTTACATTTTCTATTTCTAACTTTACAGATGAATGACTTTTGTCTTTTAAAATCCCCGTTTTAATAAAAATGTTATAAATGATATATATATATATATATATCTGTATTCAAACCCTGAATATATATGGGTTGGGGAGTAACGGATTGTAACATTGGTATTTAGAATACAGTTACATTTCAAAAAGTATTTTGATTACTGATTTCTTTGCATTTTATTGTCATTTGTTTCATTTAATATTTAGTCCTTTCAGATGGAAAACATTTATACATATAAATGATGTGATCCAAAGTGCATTTGAACATCGGTGAAACACTTTCTTATGATGTGTCACATTCAAACGAGCAGTCTGAAGTAAGTTTGGAGCAGAAGAAATAGAAATAAACCTTGTGTAAATTGTCAGCTTTATGGTAAGTTAAAATGCCATTTCTAGCCATTTTATATGCACAAGTTACCAGACACGATCTTATTTTTTATCAAGAAAGTTCACGTTGGATCATAATTTCTTTTTTTCTAGTAAGACCTTTGATATTAGGGCAAAAATCATATACTTGAAAATAATTGTTATATTGTTTTCCTGTAAAAATATTTAAAAATCCTTAAAACAAGATAAAATTTGATTTATCTTGTTTTAGAAACAACACTGCATTAGATATTTATGTTTTTCAGAGAATGTATTTTTAACATGTGTATTTTGTCTTACTGTACTGGCAGAGTTTTTATTGTCAAAACAATTAAAACAAATCTACCAGTGCTGAAGAAGTAATCCAAAGTATTTAGAATACATTTGAGTAATCTGACAGAATATGTTACAAATAACATTTTACAGCATGTATCCTGTTATCTGTAGTGGAATATATTTCAAAAGTAACACGTATATATATATATATGAATGTTATGAATACAGACTTTTGCACGGAGCAACAGAGCATTATTTACTTTGTTTCAATCTCTCCAATAGAGAAGATTAGGGGAATTTCACTGTACATGATTTTTTCTCTCCCTGTTCACATTGGTTTCTCCATGATCTATTGTTAAAAGCAGTTCATTCTGTGAAGGGAGCACATTTTAGACGAGAATGATGTCTTAAATGACCAGATGACATTCAAAAGTGGATTTGTCATATTTTTAGAACAAAGACTTGAATATGTTGTAGGCCCTACTGTATTTTCATGTGTGCAGTGACAGTGTATAATCTGTGGCTCTATGTTTTGAACATTTAATGTATACTTACACTTGCTACCAGTATCTATATTAATGAGATATTATGAGAAACATCAGTATCAATAAAAAAGCACACACTCAACTATCAATTATTTAAAAGGATTTTAAAACATTTATGAAAACTGGGTACACATTTCAGACTAAATTCAATATTAATGCATTAATATGTCCTATTGAATTTCTATTAATGATACCAGTACAACTCAAGGAGGAACGGACTATTTATAAAAGAAGGTAACACAATACTGTGCATGTGTTTCTGTCTATCAAATATACCCACTGACAGACTCACATCACGCACACACATATGCTGTGTCCCCCAGAGATCTGTTTTAGTACTGATCTCTTCTGCCGTTCATGAGACAGACTAACTTGGCACTCTGAAGTTTTGGAGAGGGTCTTATTTTTACCTTTTTTAAATTGTTGTCATTTTGTTCATCCGCTGGAAGTTTTGACGGCCCTTATCAAAGCAACCCACTTCTCTTACTTTCTTTTTCCATACACCTGGATCTTTTTCTACCTTCACTTGGATGCTAAACTTTCTCTGTCTGATTTTTACTTTCTTGATTCGGAGAGCTATCCTTCCCTTTTTTCATCCCCCTGCACTCCTCTTTGTCTCCCATCCCTTCCTTTTTTCTGTCCTTTTTTCTGGCTATGCACCATGTTGTCCTCCCCTACTGTGATCCTTCAGCCCTACGGACTCCCTGTTTACCCCCAGACAGCTACCTGCTACCCCAGCATAGTACAGGTAACCATGTCCCTTTCTTTTTCTGTCCTTCTCTCTGTCTCTTCCTCTCTGTCTTTAATTCTCTGAAGTATATTGGGTACATGCACATACATACATGCATATTTTTACCACAGAGAATGATGGCAAAAAAATAAATAAATTATATATATATATATATATATATATATATATATATATATATATATATATATATATATATATATATATATCACATCTATACACATATATAGACATCACCTTTTTCAGCACTGAAAAGAGATGACTGCAAAAAAGATATTTAGATGTTGGGCATAAGAAACATTTAGCATACATTTTATTGTTTAAATGGGCATGTTGTGAGGATTCAGCTATTTCCTAGTGAAATTTCAGTCTCATGTCTGGTTATGGGAAAATGTTGGATAACTCATCCAGTCACTAGCCACCATAAAGCTTCTGTATACTAAATGGTTGTCCTCCAATGGGTCAGAATAGGGGACATCTAATGTGTTTCACACTGTCAAGGAAGAACACTGTGTCCTGCTGTTGGTTATATTTGTCTCTGCGAGGTTAGCCTCCTGAAAACAGGTTCAGTGAGTGTATATATTTGTGTGTCTGTGTGTGACAGAGAGAAAATACTGGGACAGCTGATAAACTGTGTGCGCATGCACTTTCTCTCTGTCACACTAACTGTATTTTTAGTCTGTTCCTCTCACTACAAATTCCCCCACACATAAACACAGATTACAGACATAGAAATAGAGTCTTGCCGCTCAACTTTATCAAAAGTGATAGACAGTGACAGATTATTATTTCATCTATGGAGCAGGACATAAAATAAAGAATGGTGATTTTTAGGCACATTTTAGACCTCTCTTAGTTGTTTATTAAATACTAGTTTATTCTAGTGCATGGTTAGGACATGGCTAGGCTCATTTTTACTGTGTGAGAATAATAGTGTGATATATTTGATGGTAAATTAATAAACTGTTAAAATTTGTCTTGTCTGTATTTTAAGTGTCGATTGAAAATCAAATGTAGTTGTAATACATTGTAAATAGGGTATTCTGCATTCTCACCTATGTACATGCCTCCATCTTTTTAAATTACACGAGGTCCACAATGGAAATGAGCTTTTGGCTGTATTGTGTTTGTTTTTATCCTCGACAGTTTTTTGTAAATTGTATGGGATGTATGGATATCATATTTGTACAAATTTTTGTAAGTAAAACTTGTCAAATAAATCAAACAAACAAACAAAACATGCTAGCAAATGAAATAATTGGCTTTTATAATATCACTGAACATAAGTCAAAATATATGATTTATAAAGTATCTGTAAAATATATCAAAAAGATTTATTTCATAATTACAGTGAATATTTTTTCTTATAATCTTATTGTGACTGTTAATGTTTGTATGTAAACTTGAAGAGAAAATATTTCAATAATGTTCAAATTTATTTGTATGACACTTTCACAATAAATATTGATTAAAAGCAGCTCTACTGAGAAAATTACAAGCAGGCAGAAGGTTCAAGAAATATTTCAATTTTGCGCAAACCTGTCTAAAAACCTATAAACTGTACGGCTGTCAATATAATTAAATGATCATGATTAATCTCATGATTTCCAACCAGTCTTTAGAAAACAGAATGAAATAATAATAATAATGTAAAAAAAATTAATATCAATTTTTTTTTTTTTTTTTTTGTTGCATTTTTACACTTTTATTTTATTATCCACAGCCCCTCAGAACCTCTTGCAGCTCCCAGGGGGTCCTCAAACCCAAGTCTGAAAATTATAGAATGTACATGCATTTTGTGCGTGTGTGTGTGTGTGTGTGTGTGTGTGTGTGTTGGAGGGTCCCTCAGCTGTCAGATCAGGCTCCTGGCATTCTGCCTCTGACTTATAACCCCAAACTTGACAGCTGAAGAAGTTGTGTGAGTGTGTATGAGTGGTAAGTAATCTTGTATCAGTCAATGTGACAACGTTTTGATAGTTTATCTACTCATTGTAAAAAGATTAGGATATTATAGAGAGTACAAAACCAGGACAGGAAGGCAAACATCAAGCAAATATTTGGGGAGACATGAAGGGAAACAGAACAGGACAATAATTTACAACAAATATTTGTGTTCAGATCTCGCTAGCTAGACCTTGCATACACTAGTGGACTGTGTTTTAACCAGTAAATCATATTTAAATATTCTCTTTAACGTTATACCAGATCATGCCATTGTGTCAGTTACTCATTCTGTCGACCAACCAGCACTTAGTTACTCTTTCTTTTGTACCATTTTTTGTTTCTTTTTTGCTTTGGGTTGTTAAAGTTGCTCCTGTGATATTAAAACTCTGATAAAGAGTGAAAACATAGGAAGAGACGTGTACGTGTATGTATGTGTGTGTGTGTGTGTGTGTGAGTGTGTGTGTGTGTGTGTGTGTGTGTGAGAGAGAGAGAGAGACAGGGTAAGGGGGTTAATTCTTTATGCCTGTCAGACACAATAATAAAACTTAAACATTTGATTTCAGCTCCAGATATAGCACAGAAAGCTTTAACAACATAAAGATTAACAACAACTCTAATGTAGCTATCAACAAAATTTAACAGAACAAAAGGGTTGTAGTTAGTGTTTAAGTGGAAACTGTAAATGGGTAGATGACTGACAAGAGCAAATGAACACAGCTGGCGTAAAGACCCCCTTGAGACCAGTTTGATGCTCTGTGATTGGTGGGTGTTAGGGACTTATGGTGGAGTGGGCGGGTGAAAACCTTGCATTAAAGCATGCGACAACTGTTGGTGAGTTTTCGGCTGCCTGCAGAATGCACTGAAGAGGTGAGACTTCTCATTTATACACTTCTTTCATACATTGTGTCTTTCAATCTGTCTGTCAAGACATTTATGTCATGTCTAAGTTTAGCTGTCTTTCTGAGTTTATTATCTGTGGTTTGGTGTACAGGGTGTATTTCCAGGAAGTAGTTCCAATGTGTTGTTTTCTTTATTCTATTGGGTACATTTTGGACTGGATTATTTATCAACAAATGTTGTATGAAAATGTATATGAAAGCAGGGGTGTAACACTAGGGAGGGCAGGGTGGGCAGCTCCCCTATAGGGCGAGAGGGGGCTTGCAACAGTCAACCAAAAGAAACCAGAAAAATGACAGTGGGTCCGAGGTGTGATGAAACATTTTCAAAAGTTTTTTTTATCTATTCTATAAGGCAACACAATTCACTAAATGTTTAGTAATTTACAGAAATTATTTTGTGCAATAAAGAGCTGTTATTATTTGGAGATATAATCACATATATGTATTATTGTCCATCTTCTCAATAAACTCAGATGAATAACCTACATAAAACAAACAAGTTTTGTTCAACCCTAAAAAAAGGATCTCGACTGTCTAATTACAATTGTAATAAACTTTTAAACAAGTAATTAACAACAGTTTACATGGAGACTAACATTACTGTTAGTAAACAGTGCATCTCTGTCTCATTATAGGGTGCCTCTGCCCAAGAGGCGGGGCCAGGCAATGGCGACCCCTCACTTCCTCAGGTCTATGCTCCACCCCCTTCATTTCCTCCACCTGGACAAGCCCCACCCACACCTGCTGCCAGGCTGCCACCCCTTGATTTCAACCCCACTCATCCCAGCTCAGAATATTCAGATCATCATCAGTTGAGAGTCTACCAGGGCTCTCAACATGATGGGACGCAGTCTATAACAACTAATAACACGGTAAGAAAACATTATCGATTACTTCATCAATAAATTTACTGGATTCAGATGATAATGAAACATCATGGGTCAAGACAGTTTTGTGATAAAGGTCTTTTGAAGTTTCTGAAGAGAATATAATCTTAAAGATTTTGTTCACCCAAAAATGAAAATTATTCCAGCTTTGACTCACCCTCATGTCGTTCCAAAGCTGCATGACTTTCTTTGGTTCCGTGGAAACAAAGTCACTGCCCTGAGTCACCATTGACACTCATTTCATTGTTTTTCCATAATCCTTTTTGTGTTTCACGGAAGAGAGAATGTCAGACTGCTTTATGGCAGTAAATGTCCACCATAATGGAGTTTGAAAAACTATAATTTTAGACATGGAAACACTGTTCCACATCTCTCATTATTAATTTGATTTGTGCATAATAGGTATTATTCTGAAGCCTATTCCAATTTTAGCAAATTATAGCCTGAATCATAACATCAGTTTATGTATAGGCTGATGATATATAATCTCATGCTTTAGGCCTCTGGGATCTCATGGCTGGGCTATAAATATCTGTATTCTTTACATGTCCCTTCTTTCCTTGCCCATTTATGGCAGTTCAACTGACTCAGGCACCACATAGATGAATGTTTAAGTTTGTTGTGGAGGTATAACCAGTTCAAATTTCCCTTATTTTTCTTTCTCTCCGGCACTCTGTCTTCGATATCTTTATGTAGAATTATCAGTTTGAAGCTTTATTCTAAAAAATATTTCTATAAAAGTGGACTAGTGATGTATCTATATGAATTTAAGAATTGTATGTGCTTGGGAAATCATTTATTACATTATACATTTGCTTTGGAGCTTTTTTCCCCTATTATTTTGCTATATTACATATATTGTCATCTGTATCTTGAGGAGGGAGATTTGGCTATTGGACCCATGCCCAGATTTATGATTTTAAATGCATTTAGTGTGTCACCAAAGAGACATATGAGGTTGTGTGTGTTTGTTTATATTATTATTTTTAAACATACACTGTATATCTACTATACAGTATATATATATATATATATATATATATATATATATATATATATATATGTTTTTTTTTAAATACAGAATAATACTTTACAGCAAGTAACAACAGAGTACTTGTGCTGAGAGTATTGTGTAAACAATGCAGAGTATTATTTACTATCATCTATTTTAAATACATGTGTTTTATACAGGCTCATACAGTGAGTTCTCATTTTCCTCTGTCACACCATGTTACTGAAGTGTTTCTCTTGTGGCCACATTGCTTATATCACTAGAAAGCACCAGAGTAACAAGGTCCAGATATTCGGACTATGAGACGCCGCCATAGAGGGAGGGGTCGAGGGGGGGAATCAGACGGGATGACCCCTCCCCCCTCAACTATGTTTCCCAGGTCCAGTCAGACAAGCTCTCTGCATCGTGACGTGATATCATCACATACAGTACCTTCCCCCCATCACACCCTCCCAACATCTTTCACTGAATTACCCCTCCCTGGCCTGTGTCTCGAATGTGATGATGATAATGTTTAAATAGTTTTTTTTCTGTGTGACACCTGCTGTCCTAGGCATTACAGCTAGCAATCAGCCCGGCCAAGCTCAGAGTTAACCATAACCATGAGTTGTTTGCGTGTGTGAGTGTGTGTGTGTGTGTGTGTGTGTGCGCGCGTAAAGCTCTCTATGTGTGTTTCTATCCATGTCTCTTACTTCCTCATTAATACACATTTCTGTTCTGCAATCTTGGTTGAATGTTGCCAAGTGTTGTACTGGAAAAAGTTACCTTTAAAAGTTATACGTCAAAATCCATAAACTGCCTGAATCCCCCCTTGTTGTATTTTTCTCTTTCACTTTCTGTTTTGGGGTTCACTCGGTTCCTTCTCTTTCCATCATTAAAGGTGCACTCAGTTAATTTTTCCTCATTAAAAAAGTTTTACTCCTTAAGAAATATATTCTGATTGTGAGAAATATGGATTAAATGATGAGCACTAACATGAGATGAAGACTCAGTTGCCTTAAAAAAAACTGTTTTAATCTACATGGAAAGGGTTCCCTTATGAGATCACATGACCAGGCAAATACTGCTTGCTTAATCTCAGTAACTGCCCTGTTATTGGGAACTTTAACTAAATTAAATGAATCATGGCTGACTGTGAATAGTGAATTTCTACAATGGCAGTGGTAACTAAAATTAGTGTAGTAACCACAAATGAGTAAAACATTATTTAGAGAAGTGTGCATACCTTTCTGTTAGGTATACTAATCGTTTCTCTTTTTGTGCTTACTTTTAAGTGTTTTTTTCTTTTTTGGGTCGTAATTTCTGTTTTTTTGTACAATGCAAGGATTACTTCTAAAGGAGCAAAAGGCTATTACTGGTGAAAAAAAGATTCAGAATAGATGCAATGGCCCCTAAAAGTATCTGGACACTTTTGGATACATACACACTTAAAAATGTCTGAATGACTTTGTATTAAATACCCTCAATAGACAATTTATCACAACTATCTTCACCTTTCTGATGTATTTTTGCAGTGATTTCTTACCCAACTGATGTCAAGGAGATTTTTAGTGGCTGTATGTAGTCAGTTCCTATACAGTAGGTGCCAAGGCAAAGTAACCACAGGTGTAGTTCATCACATTACTATGGGCATGTTCCAAGTTTGACAGCCGAAAGTGTCCAAATAGATGTAGTCAGAATTGTAATCAGTATACAGTATCTATTGTTTTATTAATTTAAACCTAAAAAAACATGTATTTGTGCAATATTTATTTAACATATGCCACTGGATTTTTTACATGATGCTAAGATATTCATATATTTTTTAAGTGTGGCTGAAGTGTCCAAACACTTTTTGGTGTCATTGTATACATGGACTCTATATAGACTCTTGGATTTTTTTATGATGCTACAATGCAGTGAGAGTATGGTGTTAAATTATTCTATATTCTCATTTCTTACATTTAAATAATTTCAATATCATATAATTTCATTGCCAAGTTCTGACTCTTTGCAGTCTAAAGTGGACAAAAAACTAAATGAATGCTCTTAAAGAAAGGAAACTTGATGAACCGAGTGCACCCCCTATTTCCTCTGCTCAGGTTAGAGCTCTTCTGGATGAGTTACAGCAGTATGCAAGCTTCGAAATGGCCATTTTGCCTTATTGCTTCAATATCTACTGTCTTCATAACATAGATATTCAACATATCTCTCTGTACTTTTTTCTCTCAAGCCATGGCTCATTATAATGACCATTTTTATCATCTGCATAACATTTTTGTTCACTGCTTTGGGATTTACTTCACTTGTTTAGCCCTACCCTCACATTTTTTTGACCTTTTTCACTGTTTTCCCTACTATTTTACTTAATTATGTCATGCTATGCCTGGCTACTCTTTTGTTTTTGCCTTTCACTCTTTATCTCTTTCTGAACATTTTTGTATGTTTTTGACTCCTTTTTCCATTTTTGTTGGTAATTGTTTTATGGTGTTTGTTGAGATAGGCTATGCAGTTGCAGACATACGAAATGGCATCTTGATGCATTGTGGGATAGTGGATGTGTTGAGTTTCAAGCACAAATACTCCTATGTATTGACCTGCACGGGGGCATTTTATTCACAGTAATCTAAAATCAGTGCAATAAAAACTGCTGTGTATCCATGCATTAAAAATGATTATGATTTTTCACATGTGCGGTACTCAGAAAGTTACAAAATATTGAGTAATGCTGCTTTGTAATCTTTAATTTCTCTCGGCCACTGATTTATTGACTTCACATAAGTAAAATATAATTATGCTTTATGTTCAATGCAAATTGTGTTTTTTATTTATTATTTCAATTTCTAACAGGCATGTACTTGTTAGACAGCTCACTAAAATGGAAACTTAATCACATTTCCTCACAATTGCTTGAGAGGAATCACTGGATGAGGAATGCCCATTTGCGTTTTGTTGTGGTCACTTTATAAAAACTGTTGTTATTCCAATAAAATAGATTACTGATTAAGTAGTTGCAATATGTTTAAGAAGAAACTTTACAACAAGGACTAGTTAATGTTAACATATTTAGTTATTAATGTACTAAATTCCTCTTGCTTTCTCTCTGTAACTTTCTCTGTATCTCTTTCTCTCTTTTTCTCTCACTTCTTCCTCACACTTTCTACTTTTGTTTCTTCACTCTACTTCCATCATCTCATTCTACCACATCATTTTCTCCCTTTCCTATCTCTCATTCCTTTTTCACATACAGGACAATAATTTGGCTCCAGTAACGTCTGACCCTCAGACTCTTAGTGTTTCTGTGGCAACTGGGAGTGGGACAGGGAGTGGAAGTGAGGAGGAGGGGGCTGGTAAGGCCCAACCCAAAAGACTCCATGTGTCCAACATCCCTTTCAGGTTTCGTGACCCAGACCTGAGGCAAATGTTTGGGGTAAGATAATTCATATTTGTCCCAAATGTATTACATTTCTCAATTGTTTATTTTTTTTTTTTGTCCCATGTTCAGAAAACCATTTTGAAAACCACTATTATTTTTGTAATTCCATTTGTTGCCACTAGAGGCAAAGTATTTACACAACTTCAGCAAAAGACATAGGCATACTCTTATATGACAACTCTAATAAGGATGACATCTGTTTAAATATATATTTTTCACTTCTCAGCAATTTGGCAAGATTCTAGATGTGGAGATCATCTTTAATGAGAGAGGATCCAAGGTGATTATGTTTCTAATGGTCCATGAGTTTGGTCGGTTTCTCTCTCTCGAAGACGTAAGATTTAATTTGAGACTGTTTCCTTTCTTTAGGGTTTTGGGTTTGTGACATTCGAGAGTGCAGAAGAAGCAGACAGAGCAAGAGAGAAACTCAATGGTACTATCGTTGAGGGAAGGAAAATTGAGGTATGAGAATTATATGTTTCTTTACTTGAGAGAATGGCATGATTCATGATTCTCATGAACAACAAAACGACTCAACTTCTCAGGTGAACAACGCCACAGCGAGGGTGGTGACGAAGAAGCCCCAGGCACCTTTAGTGAACGGTAAGCTTCATGACATTGTCCCAAAAAATAATTTGTATTTTGTCTACCCCAAAATGAAAAGATTTCAGCTTAAACTGTGCATCACACTTTTAGCACTTCAAATGATCCTATCTAATTCAGCTCCTTCACATATATGTCTATTTGTGCAGCTGCTGGGTGGAAGATCAATCCAGTAATGGGAGCAATGTATGCTCCTGAACTTTATACAGGTATGTGTATTTTATCCCTGGCTTCTAATGCTCACAATGTTCTAAAAGTTTGGGAAGAGCATGTTCGTTAATATTGTCATGTTCATCTAATCCTGTGAATCACAACACAAGGCTATTTAAACAGCTGCTTACCTCATTGCTGTGACAATTCCCCAACAACATCTCTATTTCTGTTCATTTCTATTATGTGTTAAAGGGATATTTGACCCTAAAATGAAAATTCTGACATTATTTACTCACTCACACTAAATGGGATGTTGGTCTCATTCACTATTCACTTTCATATCTTCTTTTTCTATACAATGAAAGCGAATTGTGACTGAGGCCTACTCTGCCTAATATCTCCATTTGTGTTCCACAAAAGAAAGTGAAAAAGTAATATAAGTTTGGATCAACATCCAAATCTACTATCCATGGGTTAGTAAACCATGACAGAATCTTTTTTGTTTTTAGGAGAACTATGCCCTTTATATTATAGTCTTCATTTCATAGGTAGTCCAGGGGTTATTTAGAGCCCTCCATCATGGACAGCAAGCCAAATATGTTTACCTTTATCTTACTCAAATAATGTGAACATGTGAATTAGATTTTGCTTTGTGAGAATTTGTTGTATAGGACCAGCCATAATCAATATTCACTTTTTTGTGTCTAATAGTTGCCAGCTTTCCTTATCCTGTGCCTACGCCAACCTTGGCCTACAGAGGCTCCGCCCTCCGTGGCCGTGGTCGAGCAGTCTACAATACCATCCGGTCAGCAGCAGCAGCCACACCAGCTGCAGTACCAGCCTATCCAGGGTCAGCCTCTCTCTCTCTCAGTGGCTATCTTATCACTGATTTTATCACATTCATTTCAAAGTATGGACAATTTTAGTTGGACTAATTTAGTTGTTATTTTCCTTTTCTTGCAGGGTGGTATATCAGGATGGATTGTACAGTGCTGAGGTTTATGTAAGTTTACCACCCACTGTATTTACAGGATTAGATTTCACAAAATAAAAGCCTTTCACAGTATGACTTTCACTACAGTATACACAAGGTGCTTCAGGTAACCTAAAAAATTTGCTTCATATGGTAACATCTAAATTAACTGGTCTTATTCTACTCAAAAATTTGACTTATCTAAAAAAATTTTACTTGACCAATTCGTTTTCACCAACAAAAGTAATTTTTCGGGGTTAGATCATTGTCTGATCATGCTGACTCGTGTATATCGACAGCGAAGGTAGAGGGCTTCTAGACAAGAGATGATCGCTGTCTTGAAGGAAGAAATTCTGAGGAAATGGTGTTTGTGCACCTGTTTTTGGACAGTGGACAGTTTCACTCCAAAACAGGCAGAGCTCTAACACCATAGCCAATATAAGAATATTGGCGTTATTGTAGAGAGGTTTCAACTATGTCATGTAAGAAGGCACTCCCCATATGCGTGGCTATGCAATGTCAAGTGTACTGAGTCGTGAGGGAACTGATGTATCCATTAAAGGTTACAAATTTTTCAGTGTATTTACATTTAGATTTATGCATTTGGCAGACGCTTTTATCCAAAGTGACTTACAGTGTACTTATTACAGGGACAATCCCCCTGGAGCAACCTGGAGTTAAGTGCCTTGCTCAAGAACACAATGGTGGTGACTGTGGGGATTGAACCGTCTGATTACCAGTTATGTGCTTTAGCCCACTACACCACCACCACTACACTGGGTTGGTGATTAAACATCTGGACTGGTAGCCAATATCAGACAGTAGTTTCAAACCACAGGAGGGATGGTTTATTACCACAGTAACTACTGCTGTGCTTTTGAGAAATGCACTTAGCCACAGGATGCTCCATGGCCATGGGGACTGCCCTTATTGTAAAATGTATTGCAAAGTGAAAGTGTTTGCTAAATGAAGTACAATGTAATGCTCTACAGTACTGCTTCGGTCTTTAGGGAGGATATCCAGCCACATATCGAGTGGCCCAGTCAGCCTCCGCTGCTGCAGCAGCCACATACAGTGATGGGTAAGAACTGAACCAAAACCAGAAACAGAATTGCCAGTAGTAAAGGGCTGATTTACCCCAAAATGAAAATATTGTCAACATTTACTTTCCCTCAGGTCATTCTAAACCTGTATCTGACTTTCTCTCTTCAGTATAACAGAAATGGAAATCATAGACAGAATGTTAGGAAAGTATGCAAAGAAAGTGTTTAGTGACTGAGGCTGTCTGTCATTCCCTAACAATGTACTCAAAATGTTTTGTTCCATGGAAGAAAGAAAGTCATATAATTTAAGAACAGCGTGAGTGTAAAGAAATGATGAAAGAAATGTTCATTTTGGGGTAAACTTTCCATTTAAAGGGAAAGTTCACCCAAAATTGTTAATTCTCTCATCATTTACTCACCCATATCCAGATGTGTATGCCTTTCTTTCATCTGCTGAACTCAAAAGAAGGTTTTTAGAAGAATTTCTCAGCTCTTTTCATCCAGACAATGCAAAGGAATAGGTGCTAAAAATTTGAAGCTCCAAAAATCACATAAGCATAAATGTAAATAAATCTTCAGAAGCAATACGATAGCAGTGGGTGTGAAACAGATCAATATTTTAGTCATTTTGTACTATAAATTCTCCTCCCTCCTCCCTGCACTTTCACATTCTTTTTTTTTTTGTGTTTTTGGTGAATCACATTCTTCATGTATATAGCCCCCTACTGGGCAAGGAGAAGAATTCATAGCAAAAACTGACTTAAATATTGATCTGTTTCTCACCCACACCTATCATGTTTATTCTGAAAATATGGATTAAACCACTGAAATCATATGGATTAATTTTATGATGTCTTTTGTGTGCATTTTGGAGCATTTTTTTTTTTTTTGGGCACCCATTCACTTGCATTGTATGGATCTACAGAGCTGAAATATTCTTCTAAAATCATAATTTGTGTTCTGCAGAAGGAAATTCATACACATCTGGGATGGCATGAGATTGAGTAAATGATGAGAGAGTTTTCATTTACTCAGTGAATATGCCAAATAATAGTGTGGTTTTTATTACTTTGAATGAAGTGAAATAGTATGAATAATTTACTTATTTATATGCTTGTTTGTTTGTTTGTTTGTTTTCTATTTGTTAAGATATGGGAGAGTCTACACCACAGCAACAGATCCCTACCATCACTCAGTGGGACCCACCACAACTTATGGAGTTGGAACAATGGTAAGTTACAGTGTAATAGCTGTAAAATAACATTGCCTAATCAATAGCAGTCCTATAACGTATTGTTTTTCTGCACAGCGGGTATGGTCAGTTGAAAAGGTAAAAAAAATTATTGACTGGCCTGATATGACAGAATGTCTGATTTGTTCTATTTGTTTCCAATCAGGCAAGTTTGTACCGTGGAGGATACAACCGCTTTACTCCATACTGAACTGAAGTTCACTAAGTTTACTACTGTGTGAATGCAATTCACTTCCTTTGTTATTGTGTGTTCCTGACAATGACGAGACTTCTGAGGAACTGTTTGACTTTGAGATTGTATATTGTAAATAATGCAGCTGACACTTTGCTATTTATTGGGAAAAGTTGAACTCAGCCTGAAAACCTTAGGAATTCATTTTGTGGACGTTTATTCTTGTCTGAATGCAAGGAAACAGGTTTTATCCTAACCCTTCACCCCAATGCCTACACGGCATTGTGTTTAGCTGATGATGATGTTGTTATTGTCTATGTATTGATACTATTAAAGGGATAGTTGACCCGAAAATTAACATTCTGTCATTGTTTACTTACTCCTATGACTTTCTTTCTTCTTTACAGTAACCCAACAGATTTACAGGCAGATGTTAGCCAGATTGTAAGGCCACAGTCACCATCCATTTTCATTGTATGGACAAAAGATGCAAACAAAGTGAATTGTTATTGAGACTTTAAGTCCCCAACATTCAGCATTCAACATTCAGAAAGAAAGTAAAAATTGTTTGGAACAACATGAGAGGGCATAAATTATGCAGTATTGCCATTTTTGGGTGAACTATTCTTTTAATGGTCCAGTAATAGAGTTATGACAGGCAGGTGATAGGCCTCACAAAGAGGCTAATGATTACAAAATAGTGTCATTTTTTATTTTATTTAAATTTTTATTACAAAATCTGGGTTGAAAAATTATATCTAATATGTCCACAGACATATTTTATCTGGAACTGTCCCCAGGGTGAAAAATGCAGACCACTGAACCTGTTAAGTATGTACACTGGCGGCAAACAGTTTGGAATAATGTACAGATTTTGCTCTTATGGAAAGAAATTGGTACTTTTATTCACCAAAGTGGCATTCAACTGATCACAATGTACACTCACCTAAAGGATTATTAGGAACACCTGTTCAATTTATCATTAATGCAATTATCTAATCAACCAATCACATGGCAGTTGCTTCAATGCATTTAGGGGTGTGGTCCTGGTCAAGACAATCTCCTGAACTCCAAACTGAATGTCAGAATGGGAAAGAAAGGTGATTTAAGCAATTTTGAGCGTGGCATGGTTGTTGGTGCCAGACGGGCCGGTCTAAGTATTTCACAATCTGCTCAGTTACTGGGATTTTCACGCACAACCATTTCTAGGGTTTACAAAGAATGGTGTGAAAAGGGAAAAACATCCAGTATGCGGGAGTCCTGTGGGCGAAAATGCCTTGTTGATGCTAGAGGTCAGAGGAGAATGGGCCGACTGACTCAAGCTGATAGAAGAGCAACTTTGACTGAAATAACCACTCGTTACAACAGAGGTATGCAGCAAAGCATTTGTGAAGCCACAACACGCACAACCTTGAGGCGGATGGGCTACAACAGCAGAAGACCCCACCGGGTACCACTCATCTCCACTACAAATAGGAAAAAGATGCTACAATTTGCAAGAGCTCACCAAAATTGGACAGTTGAAGACTGGAAAAATGTTGCCTGGTCTGATGAGTCTCGATTTCTGTTGAGACATTCAGATTGTAGAGTCAGAATTTGGCGTAAACAGAATGAGAACATGGATCCATCATGCCTTGTTACCACTGTGCAGGCTGGTGGTGGTGGTGTAATGGTGTGGGGGATGTTTTCTTGGCACACTTTAGGCCCCTTAGTGCCAATTGGGCATCGTTTAAATGCCACGGCCTACCTGAGCATTGTTTCTGACCATGTCCATCCCTTTATGGCCACCATGTACCCATCCTCTGATGGCTACTTCCAGCAGGATAATGCACCATGTCACAAAGCTCGAATCATTTCAAATTGGTTTCTTGAACATGACAATGAGTTCACTGTACTAAAATGGCCCCCACAGTCACCAGATCTCAACCCAATACAGCATCTTTGGGATGTGGTGGAACGGGAGCTTCGTGCCCTGGATGTGCATCCCACAAATCTCCATCAACTGCAAGATGCTATCCTATCAATATGGGCCAACATTTCTAAAGAATGCTTTCAGCACCTTGTTGAATCAATGCCACGTAGAATTAAGGCAGTTCTGAAGGCGAAAGGGGGTCAAACACAGTATTAGTATGGTGTTCCTAATAATCCTTTAGGTGAGTGTATATTCAGGAGATTAATAATGTGAAAATTACTTTTACGATTTGAATTTCTTTTTCAGAACTTCTTAAACTACTTCAAAGAGTTCTCATCAAAAAATCCTCCCTGTGCAGCAATGACAGCTTTGCAAGATCCTTGACATTCTATCTGATAGTTTGTCCAGATACTCAGGTGACATTTCACCCCACACTTCCTGTAGTACTTGCCATAGATGTGGCTGTCTTGTCGGGCACTTCTCATGCACTTTACAGTCTAGCTGATCCCACAAAATCTCAATGGGGTTAAGATCCATAACACTCTTTTCCAATTATCTGTTGTCCAATGTCTGTATTTCTTTGCCCACTCTAAACTTTTCTTTTTGTTTTTCTGATTCAAAAGTGGCTTTTTCTTTGCCTTTCTTCACATAAGTCCTGCACCCCTGAGTCTTCTCTTTACTGTTGTACATGAAACTGGTGTTGAGCAGAATTCAATGAAGCTGTCAGCTGAGGTCATGTGAGGCACCTATTTCTCAAACTGGAGACTCTGATGTACTTATCCTTCTGTTTAGTTGTAGATCTGGCCTTCCACATCTCTTTCTGTCCTTGTTAGATCCAGTTGTCCTTTGTCTATGAAGACTGTAGCATACACCTTTGTATGAAATATTATTTTTTTTTTGGCTATTTCAAGCAATGTATAGCCTTCCTTCCTCAAAACAAGGATTGACCGAAGAGTTTCTAGAGAAAGCTGTTTATTTTTTGCCCTTTTTGACCTAATATTGACATTAAGACATGCCAGTCTATTATTGTGGCAACTCAAACACAAAGACAATGTTAAGCTTCATTTAGCAAACCAAATAGCTTTCAACTGTGTTTGATATAATGGCAAGTGATTTTCTAGAACCAGATTAGCAAATTAGCATGATTACTCAAGGTTATGGTATTGGAGTGATGGCTGCTGGAAATGGGGCCAGTCAAGATTTGATCAAAAATTACTTTGTTTTTTAAAAATAGCGATGGTGCTGTTTTTTTTACATCAGTAATGTCCTGACTATACTTTGTGATCAGTAAATGCCACTTTGGTGAAATAAAGTACCAATTTCCTTCCGAAACAGTAAACTCTTAACATTATTCAAAATATTTGGCCACCAGTGTACCCAGGTCTGGGTTTGTGTTGGTGTGTGTGTTGGAGTGGATTTTGAGTGTGTTTGATTTTAAAGCTTTCAAAAGCAATACTGTGAGATACAGCAATGGCACTGGTGTTGGTGATTTGTTATCTCCCAATCTACCTCTGAACTAAATATCTCTTTATTCTAATTTTCTGCAAACCTCTCACATTTTTCCTTTGCAGCAATTTCTATAACTTCATTATGAATGGCTTGCTTTTTCATGTTTTTTTTTTTTTTTTTTTTTTTTTTTAACAAAATCTGTGGTGCTGTCCTGTCTAACATTCCCTTTTCTTTTCTCTTTTAATTTCCTGTCAAATCTTGTTGTATGGTCCATTTGCCTTGCTCCTTTCTCTGTTCCTTTTCTGCTGTCATTCAAATGCTGATTTTGCTCCAGTAACCCTAATTTTTATCTTTCATTTTTAATCTTTACTCGTTTTTCTTGTCATTTGGTGTGCTTTACTTCCCTTTACCATCTGTCATTCTTTCTTTCTTTCTTTCTTTCTTTCTTTCTTTCTTTCTTTCTTTCTTTCTCTGTCTTTGAACCTTCCTTCCATTTTTTTTCGTTCTTTCTGCCTGCATTCATTGATTGTTTTTCTTTTATATATTTTACCCTTATTTAGGCCTTTCTTCACATTAAAAAGATATTTTGCCTCTCCAATGTTTCTCCTTTGGTTTTGCTATCTCTTATTATGCTTAAAGGGCTTATTATTATTTTTTTTCCAATGATTTTGGCCTATTCATTCTATCTCCTGTCAGCCTCTCTTCATCACTCTTTTCCTGCTCACTGTTTTCATTAAAAAACTCAGTTTTTGTAAAACTACTAACTCTATATTGCCTGCCAAGTTTTTTTTTTAGCTTACTAAATATTTTTCTTGCCTCACTTTCTCTCTCTTTCTTTCTCAAGAGATTTCTCCAGACAGTCTGAAGTTATTTTTTACAAGCCTCATACGTGCCATTACAGGACCCTGGTGTCATTGCTGCATCACCTCTGCAATGCTTTTTCTTTCTTTTTTCAACTCACTAAGCAACACCATGGCTTAATTGTACATTAAAACAGTTTAAGTTTAAGATTTGTCTAGTCATTGAGCAGAAACAGAATGTTTACTGTTATATATGTGTTTAAATTTTAAACATAATAGCAATTAACACAACTTTTCTATGACTGTGTAATTATTGTTTTTTACATATTTAATTACGTTGTTCAAATGACAAACACATTATGTTGCACTCACATTTTGTAAACAGGCTAATATTTTCTGCTTTTCCTGTCAATTTAAAATACTGAGGTGATCAGTTATGATATAATATATTCCTGTATGCCTATGACCATTGCACATCTGGAATTCCTCAATGCTTAACATACCAATAATGCATATTTGACATGTTCACTCACACTCGTGATTCATTCTATGTTTACTTCAACTTCATAAATGTGTGTATCTCATGACAGCTCATTCTTCGGCAATGTTGCATCAACTCACACCAACCTATTACAGTTGATCTCAAATTATTGAACTTCATGAAACCTATGTTTACAGAAAGATATCGTTCTGTTCTCAAATTACAAAAACCATAGTTCCTTCAGGGCGTGAACGAAACCTGCAGCCTGTGCCTCTATAATTCCACTGTCAACGTGAGAAGAACATATCAGATGTTAATTGACAACAGATCTCGTAATTAATCTGTAAATCATTTATTCCATTGTGAAGAGGAGGAGGGTGGAGCCGAGCCATGAGTGGTCACGGCTGACCCCCCAATCGGGCTAATCAGCCAAGGAGAGGAATAGTGCTGAGCTAGATGCGGCAGTTCGTGAGAGAGAGAGAGCCACACGCAGCTGCCATGTGTGTTTATGTTTGTGTCTTTTTCAGTTTTCATTAAAACAATATTTTGAAAAGTTCAGCCAGTTTCCCGCCTTTCCTCCTTGCCATTTTAATCCCTGTTACATTGGTACCGAAACCCAGGAAGGAGGAGGGGTGTGCTGTCGTTGAGTCCTCGCCACTGCCGTTTACCCAAAGGAGCTGCCACGGTATTCCGCCAGGGTATGGAGGAGTATTTGCCAGCCACATAGATGCAGAGGAATGGCCACCATTCATGAGGGGAGGAGGGGCTCGCTGCCCGGCGCCTGGAGCCATGGAGCCACTACCAGGGGCAGAGGGGCTTGCTACCAGCCGCCAGAACACAGAGGGGTGTTCCATCCGCCAGGGGTTGGATAACGTTCTCTGATCCACCCAGGGAGGAGCGGCTGTCGTCTGCCAGAGGGTGGAGGAGGGGTCGAGGAACAGGCAACGCCATGTCTGGGAACCCTTTTTTTAAATGAACATAAAAAAATATACATTTAGAATGGCATAAAAGGTATGTGTAAAAAAAGAAAAGAAAAGTAAAGCAAGGCAAGGCACACAATTAAATTGAAAAGAATAAATCAAATAAAAATAAATAAATAATGTACAATGAGGGCTCTTTTCATTCATCTTACAGTAAACCAAATTCTCTTATCATCCTAATAAGTTTGCAGGCCTGTTTACTCTTCATACATTTTAGTGATGGAAAATAGCTACAAAGAAAATCACTTCTAAATACAGAGAAGTAAGGTTTTTTCTTCATACACTTAAATGTATGGATAAAGAATTTACCCAGAATCAGCATAACATTATTTAAAAATTCAAATTTTTGTCATTCAACAACATTCCGAATACAACATGGTTTCTAGAAAAAGTAGGCAGTGACTGGATCTTTGTTTCCAACCAATAAGACAAATCTTTCCAGAAAATATTTGTGTGCATACAATAGAAGAAAAGATGATCAGTTATCTCTATGTCAATTTGACAATTCACTTGAAGGATATATAGCTACCATTAAATATTTTAAAATGAGTTTCCTTTGCTTTAGGATCAACTGGAAAACTAATATACTGGATTCACAATTTTTATGCAGTTGGTTTATCATAAACTTGTAGAATATAATTACGGTATAAAAGTGCAGGATGCAATTTAGTTTGTTGAGAAGCATTGTCATAAGGTCATTACTATCAAAGAAAAGGGATGGGAGCCATCTAGCATGTGAACAAAAGTGTTTTGTAATAAGCGAATAAAACTTTTTGGAAAGATATTTATAATACGCTCAAATTGTTTGCGTTCACAATATATGAAAAATAGGCGGCAACGTTCGTTGAGAATGCTTGGTTTTATGAACTATATTTAAAGGGGCCGCAAAACATCCACACATGTCGACCGGTATCTTTTTGACGACATATCACAAGTAGCGTATATTTTAATATATTATTATATAATATTATATAAACCATAATATCCACTTCATCAACTCATCTTGCACACCAACAATTTCAGACACCTTTGTCCACGCATCGTTTTTTAATTTTATTTGTATCCCTGTAAGCAAACAGGGACAGATCACATATTACGGGAAAACCCGCCACGGCAATAATCAGTTTCTCCTCCATTTTGTCTTCGGAACTAATGTTTGGTGGGAACCAAAGTTTACACTGTTGTGCTCTCTAGACTTCACTAGAGCGGAGCATTTCTATATTCCAATCAGATTCCAATAGGTTACCGCCGAACCGCGTCAAAGCTCATTACCATAATGTTGGCTGCACTTGAACTTTCCTCTATCATTTTCCTATCAGTAGTATAATCGGTGTGGACATAGCTCAAACAGTGGTGGAAAGGTTACCAAGGTGGAAATTTAAAACAGCTGACTGGGATAAATATAAGGAAGTATGTCAAAACAAAATGGCAGAAATTAGTAATTCTATAGAGGATGTAGAAGTTTTTAATTATAAAGTAAGTGAAGTTCTTCGCAGTACAGCTGAAGAAGTAATTGGTAAGAAGAGGTCAGGATGCAGGAGTGAAGCTGTCCCATGGTGGAATGAGGATTGCAATGAGGCAATTAAAAAAAGGAATAAAGCGCTTAAGAGAGTAAGAAGATCATTCAATTATAATGATTTTATTAATTATAAAAGAGCACAGGCTATAGTGAGAAGAGTAATTCGGACATCTAAGAAAATATATTGGAGGGAATTTTGTAATAAGGAGAAGAAATTGAAATGAATGGAGTATGGAGTATGATAAGAAAGATGGGAGGAAAACAAAGAAACAGTAACATTCCTGTCTTAGTATATAACAATAGATCAGTTATATCAGACATTGAAAAAGTGGAGGTGTTAGCAGAAACATTTGCTAATGTGCATAGTATTTCAAATATAACAGTAGAAATGAGGAGCTATAGGGATCTGAGCTTGAGTAAGAACCCTCAAATTCTGGAGGAAAAAGGACCATCAGGATGAACATTAGATTTAGAGTTTACCCTGTTTGAACTAAAGAACTAAAGTGCTTGCTGGGGTTAAACAAACTTCTCCAGGTAGAGACGACATCTGTTATGAGATGGTTAAACACATATCAGAAACATCTCTAAGGATTATTTTGAGTCTTTTTAATAAGGTGTGGGAATCAGGGAAATTGCCAGCTGACTGGAAGCATGGATCATAGTGCCAATAGTGAAGCCAGGGAAGGATTCGCAGCCCACTAATTACAGGCCCATAGCATTAACGTCAAATTTATGTAAAATAATGGAGCGTATGGTCATGAACAGATTGTTGTATGTTATTGAAAAGAGAAACCTTTTCTCTGCTTTTCAAAGTGGTTTCAGAAAAGGTAGAAACACAATGGATTCTGTTTTATGCCTGGAAGCTGAAATTAGAAAGGCCCAAGTAAACAAGGAAGTGTTAGTAGGAATATTTTTTGATGTAGAAAAAGCTTACGATATGATGTGGAAAGAGGGACTTTTAATAAAATTGGATAGAATGGAAATAAAAGGTAGAATATATAATTGGATTATGAATCTTTTGTTTAAAAGAACTATACAAGTGAGAGTGGGGTCTGCTTTTTCTCAGGTATATCAAGTAGAGAACGGAACACCACAAGGAATTGTTAGCAGTCCAATTCTGTTTAATATAATGATCAATGACGTTTTTTCTCAGATAGATTCAGGGATAGGGAGGTCTTTATATGCAGATGACGGGGCACTGTGGAAGAGAGGATGCAATGTTGAGCATGTGAAGAGGTGTATTCAAACTGCTGTAAGAAAGGTAGAGAATTGGGCTTTTGAATGGGGTTTTTGTTTTTCAGTGGCAAAAACTCAGGTGATCTGTTTTACAAAAAGAAGTATTAACCCAACTATAAATATTAATTTGTATGGACATCAATTGGAGCAATCATCAGTAGTTAGATTCTTGGGAATGTGGATGGACTCAAAATGTAATTTTAAATTACATATTCAGAAAATGATAGACAAATGTAAAAAAGAAATAAATGTAACGAGGTGTTTGGCAGGAATTGAATGGGGAGCATGCCGTCAGTCTCTTAAAAGTATATATTGTGCACTAATAAGAGCTGCTATTGATTATGGATGTATGGTGTACAGTTCTGCATCTAAAACATTACTTTTAAAAGTTGAGGCATTGCAATCACAAGCATTGAGGATATGTTGTGGAGCAATAAGATCATCTCCAATAACATCAGTACAAGTGGAGATGAACGAAATACCTCTAGAAATTAGAAGGCTCAAATTAAAGATGAGATATTGGATTAATATAAAAGGTCATTCGGATAGTCATCCAGTTAAGAAATAATTTTAATAAGAATAATTGCTGGGAATACGAGTATAAAAAATCAACAATTTTGGATGGACAGCTAATAAGGAAGCACAAAGCATAGGAATTAGTGATATCAACATTTCCCCTGTATGGCAGAAAGAGTGGGACTGTGGAATTAAAGGAAGACACTTGCATCATATTCAAAAAATAGTTGGTCTAGAAAGAAGAAAAGTTGGAAACAGGAAAGAAGATGTTTTAATTTGCGTATTGGACATTGTGCATTAAATAAGTGTTTGTACAGAATAGGGAAACATAAGCATGGTAAATGTGATAAATGTGGTCTATAGACGAATCTGTAGAACATGTAATTATAAAATGTGATGCAAATGAAAGATTACATCTAACTCAAGCTTTAAGATGTCTGGGAGTAAATGACATATCACTTAAGATTCAACTTTATTGTCAATGTGCAGAGCCAATTAAATGAAGTTGTTTTCACATATCCCAACTAAGCTGGGGTCAGAGTGCAGGGTCAGTTATGAAACAGCATCCCTGGAGCAGGTAGGGTCAAGGGCCCATCAGTGGTATCTTGACAGTGGGCTTGAACCCCTGACCTTCAGGTCAGTAACCCAGAGCCTTAACCACTGAGCCACTTCAAGTTTTGTTAGGAAATGGTCCAAAGCAATCAAGAATTTATCAAGAATTATTTAATTTCTTAAAAGATACAAGATTGATTAATAGAATATAAGATAGGTTTTTTTGTTGTTGTTTTTTTCCCCCCCTCTCTCCAACTTTCCAACCATTTAGCGCGCCACACTCCAATCCATTAAGTGGCGGGAATGCACCATTTAAGTTGGATTGCCAACCGCCATAAAACAACAACAGAAGAAGAAGAACTTTTGTGTGACGCCCACAAAATGGCCCACATCCGAAATAGTGCACTATTCAGTGGATAGGGGCGGTTTCTGACACAGCTCAAGACTCCGCTTCTCGCCGCAGGAGACGCTGTGCTGTCACAGAAAATGAATGACTTACGGTCGATTTGACGCTCTCCACGCCTCTGGTTTAACTCACGGTTCGAAACAGCGGCTGTTCAGAGAGCCACACGCAGCTTCCGTTTGTGTCTTTTTAATTTTTCGTTAAACATTATTTTGACTGTTCAGCCGGTTTCCCGCCTCCTCCTTGCCCATTTTAAACCCTGTTACATCCGTCAACGACAATCCCAAAGAGTCAAGATGGATTTTGAGTTTAAATTTCTCAACACCTGTAAGTGTCCTACCTACATTACGATTCTTCCATTTTCAGTTTTGAATAAATGTTATTCTTGTATTCATCTCCATGCCATAACTCTCTCTATTTTCTGTATCAGATGCTAAATTCCGATCTTTCTTTGGATAAACGTCTTTAAAGGCGCATTTAATGCATTGAGCTTGTGAAAGTAGCGTAATGTTTTTTTAAAGCCCTCTCTTCTAAGCCCCCAGTTTCCAATTAGATAGGCTAATTTAATAAATGTTACATTCTTAACTACCCCATATTATCTGAAAGCTTCCTTGTCCACCGATAATATTTTGGGCATATTATGTGTAGGTTAGTTTTTTAGTTGTGTTTTCATTCGGGTGTTGGCCTTACCAGGGACGGATATGGTCTCTATATTTGGAGCCCAGTAGCTCCAAATATCACACAAAAGGCAGCATAAAAGTAATCCAAAAGATTCCAGTGGTTTAATCCATGTTTTACGAAGAAATATAATAGGTGTGGGTGGGAAACAGATCAATATTTACACTACCGTTCAAAAGTTTGGGGTCACCCAAACAATTTTGTGTTTTCCTGAAAAGTCACACTTATTCACCACCATACGTTGTGAAATGAATAGAAAATAGAGTCAAGACATTGACAAGGTTAGAAATAATGATTTGTATTTGAAATAAGATTTTTTTTACATCAAACTTTGCTTTCGTCAAAGAATCCTCCATTTGCAGCAATTACAGCATTGCAGACCTTTGGCATTCTAGCTGTTAATTTGTTGAGGTAATCTGGAGAAATTGCACCCCACGCTTCCAGAAGCAGCTCCCACAAGTTGGATTGGTTGGATGGGCACTTCTTGCGTACCATACGGTCAAGCTGCTCCCACAACAGCTCAATGGGGTTCAGATCTGGTGACTGCGCTGGCCACTCCATTACCGATAGAATACCAGCTGCCTGCTTCTGCTCTAAATAGTTCTTGCACAATTTGGAGGTGTGTTTAGGGTCATTGTCCTGTTGTAGGATGAAATTGGCTCCAATCAAGCGCTGTCCACTGGGTATGGCATGGCGTTGCAAAATGGAGTGATAGCCTTCCTTATTCAGAATCCCTTTTACCCTGTACAAATCTCCCACCTTACCAGCACCAAAGCAACCCCAGACCATTATATTACCTCCACCATGCTTAACAGATGGCGTCAGGCATTCTTCCAGCATCTTTTCATTTGTTCTGCGTCTCACAAACGTTCTTCTTTGTGATCCAAACACCTCAAACTTGGATTCATCTGTCCACAACACTTTTTTCCAGTCTTCCTCTGTCCAATGTCTGTGTTCTTTTGCCCATCTTAATCTTTTTCTTTTATTGGCCAGTCTCAGATATGGCTTTTTCTTTGCCACTCTGCCCTGAAGCCCAGAATCCCGCAGCCGCCTCTTCACTGTACATGTTGACACTGGTGTTTTGCGGGTACTATTTAATGAAGATGCCAGTTGGGGACCTGTGAGGCGTCTGTTTCTCAAACTAGAGACTCTAATGTACTTATCTTCTTGCTCAGTTGTGCAACGCGGCCTCCCACTTCTTTTTCTACTCTGGTTAGAGCCTGTTTGTGCTGTCCTCTGAAGGGAGTAGTACACACCATTGTAGGAAATCTTCAATTTCTTAGCAATGTCTCGCATGGAATAGCCTTCATTTCTAAGGACAAGAATAGACTGTCGAGTTTCAGATGAAAGTTCTCTTTTTCTGGCCATTTTGAGCGTTTAATTGACCCCACAAATGTGATGCTCCAGAAACTCAATCTGCTCAAAGGAAGGTCAGTTTTGTAGCTTCTGTAACGACCTAAACTGTTTTCAGATGTGTGAACATGATTGCACAAGGGTTTTCTAATCATCAATTAGTGAATTTTTCATCAAAACAATCTTCTGTTATTATTTATTTTCACAGAAATGATGTTGCTCCATCAATATTCAATACAAAAATATTTCTATATTTTGAAATTTGGTTTAAACAAAATGCATTTTTAATTCTGAAATTTAATTTAATTTGCGATGTACAACATATACCACATGTTTTAAATGTATTTTGGCCAGCAAAACACTCTACAATGTAACACCATGACAGCTATTCACAAACATTTTTGCTGGACATCAATGGACAGTAATGAAAAACATTACAGATTGGTTTAGTTTTTCATTAACCTTTTAAACATCCTGCAATATTTGCCAAAAACGCCTAAAAAAGGCCTACCCAAATTAAAATGCATGCTGTTCTTGAACCCTTTGGAGTATATGCATGCTTTTGGTCTCTTTTGAAAGGGGAGACTTTGAGGTTTGTTCCTAAATAGTCAGAATCACTGTAAGTCTTACTTGTATTGAGTAATAGAACTTTGAACACACTCAAAAAGGGGAAATAAAATTCCACCTACATTTTTTTTTGTAAAAAGATGCCTGCAGATAACTACAGCTGGGAGGTATTAGCTGGAAAACACAATTGGATCACAGCATGAAGCCTTACCAAACCCAATTTAAAATTTGATAACAATACATTAGAAAATGAGTGTTTTACACATGTTTATCTAAGTGTATGTATAGGCTTCAAGGATATTGATACCTGGTCACACCACTATCATGCACCGACTGGCTCAAATGACCTGTCCATCTAAAGTTCAGGGGTCAGCGGACATTTTGACATAAAAATATCTGTAATGTTTACATGTTCAAGGTAGCTTCATCAAAGAATGCGTCGAAGTTGTGTTAGCTCTGTCGGTTAGCTCAAAATGCTACGTCTATACTACGTGGGTGTTTATTGATATATAAATGTGTTATGGACCAAATACTTCGCTGAATTGGAATGTATGGACCCTTTACAGTGTAACTAAACCATTTTTGATGGAATGAAGTGGATCAGTAGAGTAAGATGAGCTTTATAGGTGAGTTTCTACCATTTTGTATTTGTTTATTTTGCTGTAAGTGGTCTGAGAAATACACTGATTGTACCCGCTGTGTTTAGTGTATATTAAAATGGTTTACATCGTTCGAATCACAAGAGTCTCAGCTTTCCAACGATGTAAGATATGTTTATCTTTTAATTTTTGAGTTTTTGCATATCGCGAAGTTATTGCGCAATAGACCCGCCGGGCCCGTGGACGACCCGTCGGGCTTTTAAAATTTTGCTGATGCTTCCATGACTATCACCAGCCTTTTTTGTAATTTCAACAAAACCTCATTTAAGTTAGCCAGCTTAATGACTAAGTCATCAAAATTCGAATTTGATTAATGTATCACAGAAAAATAAATGCTTAATTTTGTAAGGCATAACACTGTCACACAATTCTCTCTCATACAGGATGTAGGCCAGGGGCTGTGGGCCATCATTATTGTTTAGCCCAACCTGCAGTAATCATGACATCCTTTTTATACATCCATCTGTATGCTGATCCAATATTGTGTAATTTACAAAAAAGATGTAACTGATGACACGTTATTTTTTTGTCTTTCATATAGGCCTTATACTTTTGATGTTGAACTGCCTGATAAAGGGAAATGATTCAAGCTTGAACTGTTGTTTTCAAGTTTTGAAAAACCAGTCGGTTTCCAATGAACTCAGTGAACCACCTGGGGTCTCCTGCACCTCAATGTGGTCAGCAGGGGTGAGTTTATAGATCATATAATGTATATACATGTTCTAAGTTATTTTTTTTTCAGCTTTACAAAATAATGTCTCAATGAAACATGGACCTGACAAAATAATGGCACTGTCAACTTGTCCCTCCTTAAAAAAAAAAGAAATCTGGGTTACAATTTGGGTTCAAATACTCACTGTTTCAAAAGTATAACCATAAGACATAAAGTATATGCGTGTTAACATGATTTTAGTGTGATAAAATCTCTTACCTTTCCTGTGTAAAGTTATATCTGTATTTCCAATTTTACAATTGTATTGCCTTGACATGAGGTGTACATGTAATCCTGCAAAAATGACAATTTAAACTTTACAGCTCAAATAATCCACAAGATTTAACAGGAGAATGAATGTATGTGCTTTTCTAAAATAATAAGCTTCACATTTCTGCCTTTTAAACCCTCCAAAAATTGGCCACATTTACTTTTATTGTAGGTGCCTCACTGTAACCTGATATTTTGCACTCTCGTTTTTTTTTTAAAAAATATTTTATTTAGTTATTTTTAAGGAAAGGAGGTACTAGTCGAAATAATTTTTATGGTAATCAACATTATGCCACAAATGTTGTCGATTGTGCTTAACTTGTCTGAACTTGGAATATTCTTTTGTCATTTTGCAGTGATCGATACTGTCAGCAACATAACATAGGCAACATTGCTAGTGTGCAAATAAGTATTCAGTGAAATGCAGGGAAGGAACATTTGTTGATGTATGTCTGTAATTATAGGGTGTGGTTGTGGTTGATGAACGTGGGGATGTGGATCCGAATACTGTTGTATATTATGAGCCCCAGAAATTGATCCTGAAAGGGAACATGAATGATAAGGTGAAACAGGTCATGTACCATCAGGACTGTCCACTGACTGGGGTAAGTAAATGCCATTAATATTTCTAGCTAAACATGGACTGTGAAAATGTAATATACATAATGCTGTTCAGTTTTTAGAGCTTTGTAACATTTGCCCCCCCCTTTCAATAGCTCGCCTACATAGCAGAATGTCTTGGTAAGTTGGCCTCATTCAGTTCACTTACATAGTTCAGTTCACTTAGTTCACCCAAAAATTAAAAATCTCTCATAATTTACTCACCCTCATGCAATCCCAGATGTGTATGACTTTCTTTCTTCTGCAGAAAGCAAATTAAGATTTTTAGAAGAATATTTCAGCTCTATAGGTCCATAGGGCCAAAATTTTGACGCAGCAAAAAAGTAATCCATAAGACTCCAGTGGTCTACTCCGTATCTTCTGAAGTGATATTATAGGTGTGGGCGAGAAACAGATACATTTATAAGTCCATTTTTGCCAGAAATTCTTCTCCCTGCCCATTAGGGGCGATATGCATGAAGAATGTGAATCACCAAAAACACAAGAAGAAGAATGTGAAAGCTAAAGTTAAAAAGCAGCATGACAGAGCAGGGGAGGAGAATTTATATTTTGGCACCAATTCACTTGCATTGTATGGATCAAAAGAGGTGAGAAATTCTTCTAAATATCTAACTTTGTGTTCTGCCGAAGAAAGGAAGTCACACACACACATCTGGTATGGCATAAGTGTGAGTAAATGATGAAAGAATTTCCATTTTTGAGTGAACTATCCCTCAAAACTGTCTTTTATCTTGTGTGAATGTCATGTCATGATCTAGCAGCATATTCACAACTCTTTAAGAACACAATGGAAGTGCTTATTCCTCAAGTCATCTTCACATATATCATGATTACAGTAAACGCTCTTTTATAGCACTGCAACAAAATCAGTTAACAGTAGTTATACCGGGTACCCTGCTGTTTTGGGATTTTTTTTTTACTTAAAGGGGAACTCTTAGAATGTTACCTTTCCCTTGGAGGAAAGAGTTTCGTATCATTGCCCACCCAATAAAGGAATGCGTTTGTTAAAGGAATATACTAGACTTTTACACCAACAATTTGTTGGATTTAAGATTGTATGTGTGTTTGTGGAACACACAGTTTCAGGTTGCTTGTCATAATTTTCTGATAAGATCTTGCCCTTGGCAGTTTTTCTAGAGATATTAACTATTGTTTTAAGTGGTATGACAACTACAATGTTTGGAACACACCCACAGATCCTTGTGCTGCTGTTGAAGTCCCTGGAAATACTCAAGGTGAGATCAAATATATTAGTCATAGTAGTGTTTTGTTTTTGTTTTTATTTATTTTTTGCTTTTGTTAAACATAGTTAAAGGTTTAATTGTAGTCTAAAATCATGTTTCTCTTTTTCTAGGCTCATATAATGTTAGCACTGAAGCACCTGGCGTAGACAAGAAAATCATTATCTTCATCATCATAAGTGTTGCAGTCATCGGCAGTGGCAGCATCATCATCGCTTCTTGTCAAAGAAAAAGAAGTGCCACGCATCAAATGTTAATTTCAGGTATAAAGAAAAGTTGAGCCATATACTAAAACTTGCAGACTGTTAAAATGCAGCATGTTGATTATTACTTCTGCACTGTGGCCTATTGTGTACTCTGCAGTGAAATAATACATATCCTTATTTTCTGTTATCTTGAATGTTTTTAGGCATGTCTGCAGTCCCATGGCATAAAACCTCAATTGCTGAAGTTGATCCACAAGTTTGATGCCCTTCTGCCTTTTATCCATTTATATTTACATTATTCATTTAGCAGATTCTTTTATCCAAAGTTACTTTCGGAAGATATTTCTTGCATTATTATGCTCATGTGTCTTACTTTGCACTGCCTGTTCCATGCTTTAATCAGCAACAGGTTCTTATCAAGTTTTTCCTGCCATTACTGAAAAACTTGAGCAAGAAGATTACTTTTAATAGGAAATTAATATAATTTATTGCTGACTCTAGATCAGTAGGAGAAAGAGAGCTATTTTTGTGCTATACTATAGGAACTGTGGAAGCTCCCTAAATATTATACATTATATATTTTCATTATTATGTTATTAATAATGACTCATTTTTGTAATAATATAAAATTATATTGAGTTCTAAACGAAGGTTCATGAAGCACATATAAAAAGCTGCTTACCTCAATCCCAACACAATCCAGCTTTCTAGGAAAAAACCTCTGTATATTTACTAACTTTAATTATTGTTAGCAGTCCAGAGAGAGACTCGGGAGTTTGAATCAAGTCTCTCTCCAGCAAGGCAAATCTGTTTACCTCTTACCACTTTCAGGGATTAGATAACCATGTGAACTATTATAATAAATATTTGTCTTTAAATAAAATGTATTATATAAAAATAATTAATTTAATATAATTAATAATTAACAGTTACATATTAAACTCAATTATAATAATAATAATAATAATAATAATAATAATAATTATACTGCACTTAAAGGAATAGATCACCCAAAAATTACAATTCTCTCATTATTTACTTTACTTACTCATGCCATACCAGATGTGTATGACTTTCTTTCATCTGCTGAACTAAAATTAAGATTTTTAGAAGAATTTCTCAGCTCTTTCGGTCCATACAATGCAAGTGAATGGTTGCCAAAACTTTGAAGCTCCAAAAATCACATAAGTCATCATAAAAGTAATTCATAAGACTCCAGTGGTTAAATCAATGTGACATGATAGGTGTAGGTGAAAAACAGATCACACTTGTGTTTTTGGTGATTCACATTCTTCATGCATACAGCCCCTGCTGGGGCTGGAGTAAATGATGAGAAAACAATGTTGACAACTTTTGGAGGGGGGGCCCTTGGAGATAATTGGCCCCAGGGCCTTTGCAATTTATAATCCAAATTGACTCATAAACAATTTTCTATTTTACATTTATTTTGTGTGTCTTGCAAATTGCACTGTGGGGTGTACAATTAGCACGGGTTAGGGCAGGGATGGATTACAGACCGGGCTAATGCCCAGTAGCCCTCGACTGCCCGAGTGGGCCCTGGGCTTTAAGGTTGCGCAGTCCAGTTTGGCGATTCCCCCCACTCGAAAACCCATCAATGATGAAAATGAGTATATAGTAAATTATAAGAATAATGGTACAAAATTGGTGATTAGTCACTTATTAAAAAAAGTATTTCTAAAGTCGCAATTTAGAAGTAATAAAATTTAAGAAAAAGAGAGAAAAGTACATTTACCCATTCTTGAAGTTACCAGAAAAAAATTTAAAATTAAAGATTCAAACAACTTTTCTTTGCATTTGGATAAGTATCGTCATTTTACGGACCGTTCATGATTACCTATCTCTATGCCTATTTTTTTATTTGTGCTTTATCTGTATACAAGAACTTTTCATATTTTCAAATATTATATTCATATATTCATATTTTGTTATCTAATGCATTGTAATTCATAGATTTTTAAGAATGTATGTTACGTTAAATAAAAACTCTTTTATAGTGCTGTAAGAAAATAAATTTATATTGAAAAACACCCTGATATTTTGGATTTATTTATTTATTTATTTAAATTTAAGGGAAATTTTTGGAATGTTACCTTTTTTTGGGGGGGGCACATGGGGTGGCCAGGCTCCTGTCAGGGTCCCCTCCCCTCTAGAACCACCCCTGGTTTTAGTCTCGCAATGACATAGTGAGGCAAGGTGTGGTCTGGTGGCATTCATATGTAAGTTAGATGATTATAGTATAGCTGAGATATTGCCAAATCCACTGTTCATTTCTTCTAAATTAGCCATTACCAGTTATTTGTATAGCTGTACGGCTGAGGTTTACTTACAGTAAGTGGTGTAATTTAAAAGAAGTCACATGTAGTTTGTCGTAACTTAGATATTTCAACATGTTGCAGAATATAAAAGGGAACTTTTTTTTTTTTTTTTTACATCTAAGCATGTACAGTAAAGATATTTCTCAAGACATGTTTGTGTTGCTTGATTTTCACTTATTTTCTTCCTGGTAGTAGCCTACTCTGTGGTTTTCACTCATGTGAATGTGTTGGGGGAAAACCATCAAGACACACCCAGTCAGGTGATTTATTGTCTTTACACATTTTAAAATAAATCGTGGCCCATGCACAGGCTGAATGGAAGTTTAAAAGAATGTGTGGTTAATGTTGGAAGCCTATAGTTTCATTGCTCTTTGTGTATATGATGCAAAAAATAAATTAATAAAAATCAACCACACCTTTTAAAAAACTGGTAGACTGTTGATGATCATCAACAGAGTCTGACTTGAATTTAGCCTACGAAAGACTAATAAATGCAATGTTTCTGCATAGCAAAGTGTTTAAAAGTATGTCAAAAAACAGAAGACAACGTGGATTCATTCATTTATAAATTGAGTTTTACATTTTTATCATATTTGAGTGTTACTTCAATTATTAGATAGTCGATTGGCAGTTCCTTTTGCAGAACAGTAGTGTGTTTCTATCCATTTTAAATATTCCAAAAATTTATTTTTCAGTCGAATATTGATTTGAAAGCTCAACAAATGGGATTCCTGTCAGCTTTTACAGGTTTGATTCTGCTAGTACGTGTCCAAATGGCACAAATTGTGCTTCACAGCCTAGGGCACTTTGAAGGGAGAACAATCATGGCAGCCATTCAGTAGGATCATTCCAAGTAAAATTTCCAATAAATAAGTGGAAAGTCTTAACTAAATGAATGTGTGCTTATGAACTAAATTTCTACGTGTGCCTTGCCCTGCTTAGCCAAATAGCTAACACTAATGAATTAAATAACTAGTTAATTCATAATGTGTACCTGGACAGGAAAGCCAGAAAAGAGTTTATCTACCTTAACTAGTGACTTAGACTTAGGCATTGTTTGGATTTATTTAATCTAATGACCTAAAATAGCAATGTGTGCCAGTCAGATTTGGCTATGGATTAACTTTTTAAAGACACACTTCTATGTGTCATGGTCAAATGCAGACCTTACTGAGCAGGCTTATAGAAGAAAACCCCAGGAACCACCTGAGCAAATAGCATTTTTCAAAGAAAAAAACTTATCTGCAGCTTATCTGCAAAACTGAGCAATTTAAGGATGTGTTCCATTCCGATGTTCTCATCCCTATGCCCGAAACCCATTAGAGGGTTTGCCCTCCAGAGTGAGCGCTTCATAGGGTTGAAGGGTGTATGGCTCAAAAATGTCAGCGATTCAGAACGCAAGTTGCATCATATAGAAAAGCCAATGGAGCCGCTGTGGCATAATGGTTGATGTTAATGACAATCACCTGCACCTAATCAGAATATTTACGCAAGAAATATTTGTTTTCTTTAAAAAAAAAAACATTTACCAGTATACAAATGTACAGTATATATTCAATTATTAAATAAATAAAATGCAACTCCTTAATTAGAATAACAGATCAAATTAATTTATAAGAAAATAACACAAACACAGCAAAAGACAGTTTTATTATAATTAAAAGACTATAAACCACATATTTTTTTTATAGAACCAGAGCATGTTTAGAGGTGGAGCTGGATTAATTTACAACAAATCTGCAGACTTATGGCATATGGTCCGGTTCCTGCTTGACAGCTAAGTGTCATTAGTCTAACCATACAGAAATGCACGTTTTGAAGGGTCCTTCGAAGCAGCTATGAGCCCTTGTGTTTGGAACGACCCTTAAACATGGCAGCCACCATCGGGAGTGCCCTTCAAAGGCAGATTTATTCCATTTAGAACAGGGTTGATTTTAGACAAAGAGAGCGATGCAATTTGATTGGCTAACCAATTACATGTCAAAGGACCAATAAGCTTACAACATTCGTCACCTGTGAGCAAGCCAATTGGCTAACAGATAACAAGAACCTATCAGCTTGCACCACAAATAGCTGAACTTTAGCTCCTCAAATCCCACACCAGTAGAAACCTCTGAAAATCGCATCCAAACTTCCTCTTAGTTCTTGCAACAATGCTTTGGATCCAAACAGTGAGATGGTGCTGACATCTAGTGGTGTAATACAAAACATAGTCCCGGCCATGGCCCATATCAGAACAATTGATATTAGTAAACAGATATTACCACTGTTTAGCAGAATGTATACTGTAAGTGTGAGCTTCAGCGTGGTCAGGCTATTCTTGTTGCTGTGTGCATTTTACGTATTTAAATAGGATAGGTTTGATTCTTTATAATATATATATAGTCTACCATAAACAGTATTTCTTAGCATAGTGGTGTATGTGATGCTTTTTGGCTGATTTGAACTTATGTCATTGTTGGTTTGGGAGCTCTCTTTAAATCCTTTACTAACAAGCATAATTTCTTTTACTAACAATCAACAAATACAGAACAAAAGGCTCTTTATCCCTTAAGATGGAGATTAGTTGATGATCCGACCATATAGGGCTATTTAACACACTTATTTAATGTGACAGAACTAACTGACCCACTTTCTCAATTGGCACTTTACAGAGAGGACAGAACAAATCCTGGGGCTAATAAATGTATATCACAGTATTTAACCTATGGTAGACTGTGAACACTATATTTCACTACTCCAAGAATGTCTCACAGATGACCTGCTTCCCATCTCTACAGTGTTAAAAATACAACACTAATGATTCTTACCAAGAATCAAAACACCCCCCTTTAAAAACAATAAATGGCCACATCTATAACCAGCTTTTAAAAGAATTTCTGTAAATTATCCAACGGTCTATAAGGCAGAATGACAGTTTCACCATATGGAAAAAAAGATGCAATTAAAGTGAATGCTGTCGAGGCTAACGTTCTGCTAAAAAAAAAATCGTCTTTTGAAAGTTGAAAGAAAGTTAGTCATATGGGTTTGGATTGGAACACTGAAGGTGAACAAAGGATGACAATTTTCATTTTTCAGTGAATTACTGTATTCCTTTGTCATTTCAACAATAAATGTTAGACATAAATGGCCCTCATAGAGAGATAGAGGGAGGGTAAACCAGCAAATCACTCACTCTCTCTCTAATACACACAAAGCACAGACTTATAGAAAAAAATGTGTATTTTATTTCTAGATTTTTCTTTTTCATAATTTTTTGTCTTGCTTTTTTTTCCCCCACAAGGTAAATTCAACATAAAAAAATAAACAGCGGTAACAGGAAAATATAAAAAAAAATATATATATATAAAAAATCATGTTTATATAATCATATAATTATTAACAAACAAACATTAATAATTTTCATATGAACACAATAAAGAAACAGATTATGAAGGTAAGCTTTTCATCTCATGCATCCTCTCATAAACACTCTTTCAGAGTGGTAGAGTTTTCCAAAAATAAATCAAAACAAGAGTTTTAGCCCACTGGGCTTTTTGTATCTAGCTACATGCAAGCACATAAAAGAGAACTTCATTTTTAGACATTCTTTCTGGCATAATGTAGTGTACATATACTGAACCATGGCCAAAACGTCTCTGTAAGGTGTATGAAATAACATAAGGAATCGCCTATGGATGTTTGGGAATATCTGTTCAGTGCTACAGTGTCAAGCTGTGCCAGAGTTACATGTTTGACCCTTTTTGGAATATACACATTTTTTTGTTGAACCTGTTTAGATTCATTCTGATTTAATTGTGTGTTCTGGTGTCACATCCACACTTTCTATGCAGTTTTGTTTTCATTCAGTGCTGAGTTTTGACCGTATTTGTATTTGCACTTTATCCCTTAATTTTTTCTTCCTCTCCGTCTGTTTCTCACTTACAGCGTTTTGTCACTCTCTTTCTTTAGGTGGCTGCAATGGAAAGAAAAGATTGTAACAGGTCAAAAATAAAAGAACTGAAAGATTGCATGGTGAACTTAATGTTGACAATGTTGTACATTCATGTCTATATACAGTGGGGTCCAAAAATCACATTGCATATAGAAATTCAGTTAATTCAAGGGTTAGTTCAACAAAAAATGAAAATTCTTACCCTCATATTTTTTTAAGCCTGTATGACTTTATTTCATACATGAAAACAAAAGATGTTAAACGGACAGTTCACCCAAAAATGAAAATTCTCTCATGATATACTCACCCTCTTGGAATTCCAGATGTGTATGACTTTCTTTCTTCTGCAGAACACAAATAATGAATTTTATATAAATATTTCAGCTCTGTAGGTCCATACAATGCAAGTGAATTGGTGCCAAAATTTTGAAGCTCCAAAATCCACATAAAGCCATCATAAAAGTAATCCATAAGACTCCAGAGTGAATCCATGTGCTCAGGCACAATATGATAGGTGTTGGTAAGAAACTTATCAATAATAAAAGTCATTTTTTTATCATAAATTCTCCTCCCTGCCCAGTAGGAGGTGATATGCATGAAGAATGTGAATCAGTGAAGTGAAGGAAAAAGGACTTAAATATTGAACTGTTTCTCACCAGAGATATCAGAGCAGAGATATTCTTCTAAAAATCTTCGTTTGTGTTCAGCAGATGAAAGAAAGTGGGTGAACTAACCCTTTAAGGCCTATTCACACCAAGTCTGTGTTTTCAGGACAAATGTTTGTTCCAAACGTTCTTTTGTATAGGAACAATGCATTCCTATGGTGCTATTCACATTGGGTCCAACAAATCGTCCACTGACAATCCGAAGGTGCTTTTTTTTCTGAGACCAATTCGATTTTTTTTCTTTGGACTGTGATGAAAATAAACTGACTAATGAGATAAGAGCTTATTGTCAATTGTCCAGTCACTGCAGCTCCTCAATCCAGTATGTTGGTGGCACTAATTAACTTACAAACACCGGCATATGAAGTGCAGCTGATACACACCACTGAAAAATGATGAATCTCAGCTGCCTCCGCGTCTGAGACCGTCAACCCATGCATCTTATCACATGGCTTGTTGAGCGTGGTACCACCCACCGCGGCATCCATGCACAACCAACCGAGAGCGAACCACATTATAGTGATCATGAGGAGGTTACCCTGTGTGGCTCTACCCTCCCTAGCAACCGGGCCAATTTGGTTGCTTAGGAGACCCGGCTGGAGTCACTCAGCATGCCCTGAGTTTCAAACTAGCGAACTCCAGTTGCGGTAGCCAGCGTCTTTACCACTAAGCTGCCCAGGCCCCCTCTTTTAAATAATTTTTATTGTTATGCATCATATTTTCTATACCTGTTTTTCCTTAAAGGTGAAATATGTAAATTTATTATCTAATATTTGCCTTTTTTTGGCAATGTGTGAACTTCTTGTAATGCAACATAAAAAATTTGAACTTCCTGGACTTCCTAGGTTGCCTATTAAAGCCTGTAGAATGATTTTCATGCAAAGGGAATGGGTCGCTTTTGCTGGGAAAATCCAAAGGATGTGACTTTTATGCGCACTCCTGAGAGCCTTGCCTCAATTCTCCTACTATTCAACAGCATCAATAGACATACTGCAACACTAGGTAACGTTATCTTAGAGATGGAATCCAGAAAACAAAACAAAAAACATTTATCTACTGAATACCGTGTGGCTAAGCGTGAATGTGGTTGAGCGAAAACTAGAGTGAACATCTTCACATTTTGGGGATCAAAACCGACCCAGAATTGGCATTCTTCTTATTGGGCAGGTAAGCGTACATAACTGCAAACATGTGAAATATAGTGCCATAAGTATTCATCTGTGTAATTTTAGCTAGCTTTATCTTGCCTGATAACGCTGACGAATCGCAAGCTACCTTGCTTTGTAACTTTAAAATAATTTAAACAATCTTCTCTTTATGCTAAATGTCAGGTTAATGTCAATGTTAATCTGTAATTATTCAGTAAGGTAAACTACAATAATGCATTAAATGAATGCTACACAATGTTCAAGATCATGCAAAAAGACATTCATTAGTGTAACGTAACCTGGTTATGCAGAATATATTATAAAACAATAGCACATCGATATATCAAAATGACAGTTGTGAAGGAATCACATTAATACTGAACTGTGTCAACATGTTTATAAAGTACAGTCTATTTTATGAACAGCTACTGTCATCATCCACCAAATTTAGCTAACAGCTATTGATAAAGCTGGCTAGCTAGCTAACGCTGACATAGGCATCATATGCAGTCAATGTATCATGCAAAGAAAAGTGATTAACACATTTTTTTGAATCACATATTCACACTTTGTTTTAGCCCTGTTCCAGCACTGGAGTCAAATATAATATACAGTCTCAAAGTTTCTATTAAAACAATAATAACTGTGTCATTTTAATTATGCTGCCTCATCTGTCAGTATGATGCTGGAGAATCACGTTCAGTCTCTTTGTTTTGACGCTCATGTCCCTATGGAGTGTGTGCGTGCGATCACGAGCAACAGGTAGCTGGCTGCAGTTCAATTAATGGCCAAAGGTGATATTAATAACAAGGGTTTCTGAATCTTACATACGGCACCTTTAATGTACATTACTCCACATGTATTTATATCACTGCACATTGTTTTAGACAATTTATTTTAAATTAAGTTTAATGTGTAATCTGTAATCTGCACACCATTTGGAGTAATTTTATTCTTAAAAATGAAATTATCTCTATAGATCAAGTGGTTAAATGCGAAGATAGACAGCTCCATCTTCACCAGGCTGGCTACTATAGTAGTGAGTATGAGTTCTGAGTGCAATAAACAACCCTCCCTCTCTCTTCCGAAAACACTCAAAGACTTAATGTAAAAGATTGAAAAAGAGAATTATTAAGATGATCAATAAATTAAAAACAATTTACTGATGTTACCTTGTTAATATTTAATTATGTAATCTATAAAAAAGTAACTAATCTGATTATGAGTATTTTAAACTGCAATTTAATCCAATTGCAAGTACTTGGTTTTTGGATTACATAATACAGATTACATGTACTCTGTTCCTACACAGCAATGTTTATTTTGCAGGCTGGCAATACATGTGATCATATTATTTTATACTGTACATTATTATTTTCATAAACATTCGTTTGGAGTGCATATATTTTTACAATTTATCACATTTTGCCATTGTATTAATCACACACTGTCTGCAGTTTGTCTTGTAAATTCATCACGATTTTGGTGTGAATTGGCCTTTAGGTCTAATGTTAGCCTTAATTACCATTAACGTATGGAAAAAAGATGCAATAACAGTGAATGGTGACTACGGGTAATGTTCTACCTAACATCTCCTGTTGTCTTCCATGGAGGAAGGAAAGTCAAATAGGTTTGGAACAACATGATGGTGAGTAAATTATAGTTGAATTAAGATTACATACACTTTGGTTGAAGTCAGTAATCTCATTTTTTAACCACTACACAGATTTCATTTTAGCAAACTTTAGTTTTGGCAAGTTGTTTAGGAGATCTTCCTTGTGTATAACGTGAGTAATTTTTCCAACAGACTGTTTCACTTTTAACTGACTATAATATAAATTTCAGCAAGACAGAAGTGTACATACACCAAGTTAACTGTGTCTTTAAGCAGCTTGAAAATTATGTCAAGCCTTTAGACAGTTAGCCAATTAGCTTCTGATAGGAGGTGTACTGAACTGGAGGTGTACCTGTTGATGTATTTTAAGGCCTACCTTCAAAATCAGAGCGTCTTTGCTTGACATCATGGGAAAATCAAAAGAAATCAGCCAAGACCTTAGAAAAAAAATTGTGGACCTCCATAATTCTGGTTCATCCTTGGGATCAATTTCCAAATGCCTGAAGGAAATATTTTCATATGTACAAATTATATATTAAGTTTAAACACTATGGGACCAAGCAGCCATCATACCACTCAGGAAGGAGACCCATTCTGTCTCCTAGAGATGATCGTAGTTTGGTGCGAAAAGTGCAAATCAATCCCAGAACAACAGCAAAGGACCTTGTGAAGATTCTAGAGGAAACCAGTAGACAAGTATCTATATCCACAGTAAAATGAGTCCTATATCAACATAAGCTGAAAGGCTGCTCAGCAAGGAAGAAGCCAATGCTCAAAAACTGCCATAAAAAGGCCAGACAACAGTTTGCAAGTCAAAGAAATTTCCTCTGGTCTGATGAAACAAATTGAACTTTTTGGCATAATGACCATCATTATTTTTGGAGGAAAAAAGTGTGAGGCTTGCAAGCGAAGAACACCATCCCAACCGTGAAGCAAGGGGGAAGCAACATCTCAAGATATCAGCCATGAATTTAAAGCTCGGTCACAAATGGGGTCTTCCAAATGGACAATGAACCTAAGCATACCTCCAAAGTTGTGACAAAATCACTTAAAGAAAACAAAATCAAGCTATTGGAGTGGCCATCACAAAGCCCTGACCTCAATCTGATAAAGTGTGTGCGAGCAAGGAGGCCTACAAACTTGACTCAGTTACACCAGTTCTGTCTGAAGGAATGGGCCAAAATTCCAACAACTTATTGGGAGAAGTTTTGGAAAGCTACCCAAACCTTTGACCCAAGTAAAACAATTTAAAGGCAATGCTACCAAATACTAACAAAGTGTATGTAATCTTCTGACCCACTGGGAATGTAATGAAAGAAATAAAACCTGAAATAAATCACAATCTCTACTATTATTTTGATATTTCACATTCTTAAAATAAAGTAGTGCTCCTAACCTACCTAAGACAGGGAATGTTTTCTGATTAAATGTCAAGAATTGTGAAAAATTGAGTTTAAATGTATTTGGTTAAGGTGTACGTAAACTTCTGACTTCAACTGTATGTCTGAATTAAAATTTTTGGTTTAACTATGCTTTTAATTTTTCAAAACTTTTCACTCACGTGGTTAGACTTACAATATAAATTGTAAACAAACAATTATTTTAAATTAGAAAAATGTAAAAAATATGGTCTCAGAGCTTTGGGCCCCACTGTATGTCTGGGTGTGTGTTAGCTCACTTATAGTACTCGTCCTGTGCGAGGGAGTGATGATGGTGGTGGTGGATCCACTGCTGTTCCAGGGCCAGTCTCTGGAACTGAATCTCAGCGCTCTGAGCTTGCTGCATCGCCTGGAGCTGGTGTGCTGCAGACATGGACCCACCCAGAGACGAGGACTGGGGCATCTCACGGAAAGGACCACCTGTACATAACATGCAAAAAACATTTTGACAAATTGATTAACAAAGAACAATAAATACTGTATATTGTAAAACAAAACATTTATTACAGCCTTACCAAAGATCTGCTGTCGGAGAACCTCACTGTCAGTGAGGGATTGTGCCAGGATGGGAGGCCCAAGAGCAGCCCCTGGGTATGGCAGACGGGCCAGGGGAGACCCTGATGCCAGCGGATCCATCAGGGGGTGTACCCCTCCCGCGGCTGCCACCCAAATACGCAACAAAACAAAAGTGGGAAATTTAATAAGAGTAGCACAGTTTCCCGGTAGCACTGTAGGTAAAAATGTTTAGTGTGTTTACCATCACAGTTACTGAAAAACTATCTGAGAAATTATATATATATATATATATATATATATATATATATATATATATATATATATATATATATATATATAAATTTACCCCCTGCAGCTAAAAATATTAAAGCTAAAAAACTAGGGAAAAATCTAGAAAAACACACTTGCTGTAAGACTATTTGACTCTCTGATTCATCCCTAATAGTGACAGAATTAATTTTTTTTTTTTTAAATATGTCTACATGTATATATTGTTATGTAGAATGTTGTTTAAAGTGCTGTGTGTGTGTGTGTGTGTGTGTGTGTGTGTGTGTGTGTGTATGGTGGATACCTGTGTCTTGCTGGTGCAGGTGAAGGTGAGAGTGAATGTGTGAATGCTGGTGATGATGAGGAGTAACATTCAGCATCTGTAGTCGACCAAGAGAATCTCCTCCTCCTGTACCTCCTGCAGCTGCTGTGCCTCCTCCTGCTCCTCCACCTGTCCCTGTCCTTTCCCTTTCCCTCTCTCGTTCCCTCTCTGTGGCAGGCATCACTCTCTCCCTCTCCACGCTCCTCGCACACTCTGTGCTTGGAGGAGTACGGGTGGGGGTGGTATATCCATCAGAGGGTGGGGCTTGAGTTGGGGCAGTTGGGGGTGGACAGGAAGAGTGTGAATTTGGAAAGGTTGAGTGTGGGGAGGGGTGAAGAAGAGATGATGCTGTTGGAGGAGGTGGAGGAGGAGGTTGGGGGGGAGGGGCAGGGGTCACTGGCGTCACTGAGGCTGCCACAGGAGTCTGGTGGGTGGGGAGTGTGGCCGGGAGAATAGAGGAGGTGGGTGGGCCTGACAAAGGCTGAGGGAAGGGGTTTGGATTCCTAGCCGCTGTGGCTAGAGCTTGAGGGGGTGGAGCAGGAGGCGGAGTTGTACCGTAAAGGGCAACCTCACTACTGGGTGCCCCGCCTCCGGCTCCACCCCCCAGCAGCAGGGAGTGTGAGTGTGCGTGTGAGTGTGTGTGTGACAAAGCTAGAGCCGGGTCGGCCAAGGCTCCAGCTGTGTAGACACGCTCCTCACTCTTAAACTCAAATCCTGGCTTCACACGCTCTCTGTGAGATGCTACAGCGTGAGGGAACCCCACTCCTCCAAGCCCCGCCCCTGTTAACCCACCATGCCCAGGACCAAGCCCTGGATGGACAGGGCCTCCCTCCAGCCCGCCTCCATACAAAAAGCCCAGAATGGCAGCAGCTGTGGCAGCATCAGCCGGAAGGTGGTGTGGGTGTGCGAGGGCCGGGTTTTGGAATTGGGACAGGAAAAACGAAGGATGCACATGGGGATGAGCGTGTGCATGTGGGTGAGGGTGGTGGTGGAAATGAGGATGGTGTGCCGGCATGCGTCCGGCAGCTCCCAGCGGAGACATGGCATGAGGACGGGCATACTCACTCAGGGTTCTCAGGGCTGGGGTATCAGGGCCCAAATATGGACCCCCAAGCCCAATGCCAAGAACACCCTGAGGGCCCCCAACAACTGCAGAGCCCCCTGCCATGGATGGGAGGAGAAGAGTGTGAGGAATGGAGTGAGAGAGAGATGGATGCATTGGATGAGAGGGATGAAGGGTGTGGGTGGCATGGTGAGAGTGGTGGTGCTGTGGATGGGCTGTGGGGTGAGAGGGGATTACTGAGGATGAGGAAGATGATGAAGGGTCTAGAAGGATGGAGGACGAAGAGGGAAAGAATAGTGAAGAGCCCTGGCGTGTGCCTGTAGCTCCTAACCCTGTACTGGAACAACTGTCCTTCTGCTAAAAAGAGAGCAAGAAAGCAAAAGGTTTACAAAGAATGCGACAAGTATCCACATACAAATGTTTTACACTCGACTGCACTCCATTCATCCTTAATTCAGTGTTCCTACACATTTTACCAAATAATTTCCATGACTTTTCAAATTTTTCATGATTACTGAATAAGGATTTTTATATCTAATTTGATCAAGATAGCACTCACCAAGCAAACTTTGCAGTTGATACATTTTTTTTTTTAATTGCATAATGGTAGTTATTTTAGAAATTTGACATGTCCTGCGATGTGACATGCTATTTATTTATCTAAAACTGTTAAATGGCATTATGCCAGATTCTTTTATTATTAAGAATGCTGTTTTTATCACCTCATTAATTGAGAGAATTGATGGAATATTCAAACTTTTAAAAAATCATGTCAGACCTCATTGTGAAATGTACTATTGAAGGCAAAACAGTGATTAAATGTCAAAAACTTAAAAGAAATGGTGACTAGTTATAGGACCTAAGATATACAGTTTCCCTTATTAATTTAAATTTTAACATTAAATCTTGATGTTGGGGGGTGGGGGGTGGGGGGTGGAGAGCTTGTGGACAGGTTATGTGTCAACTACCCATAAACATTTATATTCACAATAATAATTTACATGACTTTTCCAGGCCTGGATATTTCTGGGTTTTTCATGAGTTTTAATTCCTTCTCTGTATTTTCTCTCACCAGCATATGTCTATCCAAGTCTCTTTCTCTTTCCTTTTCTCTCTCTCGTTCCCTCTCTTTCTCTCGCAGGTCTCTTGCTCGTTGCTCGACTTCTCTACGAGCCCTTTCTATGGCCTCATTCCTCTTCTTCCAAAGCTTAGAACCATCAAGCGGAACAAAGAGAACGTCACTACGTGCACAAGAGTTCCCATTGCCCCGGTCAAGAACCCTGTGGAACCTGAATCCAAAGAATTGAAATACATATCAATACAACACAACCATATACAATAAAATCACATCAAATGAATGGCATAGGAATAATCAATTATTTCCTCAGATTTTCAGATTTTCTGCTCTCTTTCCTTCTGTCACCAGAGTATCCATTCATATTCCACTGTTTTGTTTGTTTTTTTTTTTTTGCTTGTTTTTTGCTAGTATAAACAACACATGCACACACAGCTAAGTTGCAATTGAATGTTTATATCAGGTAGGACAGGTGTGCTCGTTACATTACGTCGAGCTCATTAACAGGTCAAACGGTAAAGGGAGTCGAGAGAGAAACTACTCAAACAACAAAATTCTTAAAAATCTTTTTTTTTTCCATATTTAAGCTCCCTCATAGCATTTAAGTGGATTTCCAAAACTTAGGATCACAGAACACTCATTCATATTTATAAGGAAACCTCTACTGATTAGTTAAGGCTATGATTAAAGATTCGGGCTATAGTTTCTCCAACCAAACAGGTAGCACTTTTCTGATAAATATGACTGATTCTCGATGCAAAAACTAATATTAACTAATTTGTTAATTGAGTAAACATTGTTTCAAGTTCTTAAGTATTTATTCAAGACAAGGAAACGGTCATTAATAAAACAAGAACAAAGAAACAAGAAAACATTGCTTAATTTCTAACAGTATTATCAAGTATTCAAGTAAACATTCTTACATTCTCGTGGATTACAGGTCTTCACTGTATGATTACATACATTAATATTTTATTTTAAAGCTACTAAAGTTATCCAGCCTAAAACAATGGCTGGTTTTCTTGATATTGTTGTTAATATTAATTAGATGGACAGTTGCAGGTCTATCAGGCTGCATTTACACTGCAAGTCCTAATGCACAAATCTGATATTTTGATACACATCCACTTTTTGTTTACACTTAAGACATAACTGACTGTTTGTATCAATACCTTGCCAAGACAGGCATTTTGAAATGTATTTGACCGTATCCACAATGATGCAGGGGAAGAGTCATTTATATTCACGTAGGCTTATATTCCGGGGAGAGAGGATGGGGGAGATGTAACCCTCCCAATAATAAAAACAAGCAATTAATATTTATAAAGGAAACATATAAATGTGTTAACATTTTAAGCCAAATCTACACCCTTGAAGTGATACCTGATTGGATGATTCATCCAGATTCACTGGTATTGGTTCCAACTATTGAAATGTTGGTATCGTGATGACACAATGTATATTTAAATTGTGCATGGTAGATCTTACTGTATTATCATTTTGTGAAAGTAGATCTTATGACATAAAATTGTGAGCACCCCTGAGGTAGGACATCATGTGATCACTTAATCGATTGTGTGTCCCTGACAATTGATTATTGGTTGGCCTGATTGTAAGTAATTTGATGCTGTGCTGCAGTGATTAACCCTTATGTTTACTTTTATATTATATAACAAAGAATATTCCAATACAAAATATACTATAAAACTATACTTGTAAATTATGATCAATTATTCATCATTATTCATTTGATCGATCAACCTTATTGATTGGCGAATAATACATTTTAGCCCAAATGCGTTCAGCAATCATGCCAATAGATAGAGCAAAGACAGTCTAAACAACCATCCACTCCTAGAGAGCGCACTGCTGCTTGCATGCTGCACATCACATCCTGTCAGCGACACAATATAAAACACAGCTTGTAGAGAAGAAGTGGGGGTCAATGTAATTATGGAGTGTTTCTCTGCAGATTAACATTATGTTTACTGCATAAACTGTGATAGTGTGTTTAAGTACAACATGAAAACAAGAATTGTTGATCCACCGGTCTCCCTTTGAAATCCACACTGACAGTCAAGTCAGTTCTTGCATGCAGGTACAAAAAAATACACTGAACTGAAAATGTATAAAGAGGAAAATACCCACACTTGCATTTCTTAAGTGTATTTATTTCAATTATTTTAAAACAGTGGGCTACATGCACATACTTCAGTGCATGTTTTCATGTTTCTGTCTACAGTTAGAATATGTTCTACAATGGAGCATTTATGTTTTTAAGTTTGCAATAGAACTGTTGGTCAGTCAAAATTAATCTGTATAAATAAAGCTTTGATTGAAGTTGTATTTTCTGAGTTTCAACCGGTTCAACACTGACAGTTTATAATTGTTATTGATCAATCGATTTTCATTCATTAATGGTTGTTGTTTACGATATGTAAGAAATACAGGGTTTCCACACTTTTTTGACCAATGCATTTCCATGATTACCCGTCTTTTTCCAGAGTTCTCTTCCACTAGGTATATATTTTTAAAGTCATTTTTAAAGAGATTGCACTCAAAAGAGCAGTTCCTGGCTAATTAAATGTTTTAGACCTGATGACAGAATTAGTTTTTTTTGGGTGAACTATTCTATAGCACTGTTGTTTGGAATCACTTGACACTTTTAATTAAACCCAAAATTATGTAGAGCTGTGCAAAACACAAATTGCACATTTGATGTTACTCTCAATGTAGTTCTATATGGTTTGTTTTCTCAATTCTAATGTTTATTATTAGATTTCATTGCAGTGAAAAATCCGATCTTACCGAGCTGACTGGCTGGCATGGATTGGAATGTCAACAGGTTTTGGTTCTGGGGAGGGGCTTTGGAGAACTGGAGGTGGGCTCTCTGACTCCTCCCTCTCCTCTATTTGCTCCTCCTTTATGACTGGTGGTGGCACAGGGCCAGAGTATGAATCAGAGTGGCCATCTCCTCCAGCAGATGTGCTGGGAACTGGACCAGTGTTATTGTGGCCTGGATTACCAAAATGTGGTTGTATTTTAGAGTTTTGAGGGGATTGCACTTGTGATTGAGTGTTAGTGCTATTGCTGTTGTTGGGACCAATGCCACTGGCATTACTACTTGCCATAGCATTTCCATGGTTACCGTTGCCATGGTAAGAGCTACTGAAAGGGGAATGACTGCTTAAAGTGCCATGGTAAGGAGTAGGTCTGCAACCTGATGGACAAGAGGTTGGCACACCTGATGCAGGAAGTGGCATCGAGGGAACAGAGGTTGATGGAAAAGAAGTAAACCCTCCCATTTGATTGTTTGAGGGGCTCGGAAGAGGAGAGAGTGGAGTTGGAGTCTGACTGGATGAAGGATATGGGCCTTGTCGAGAATGACTGCCTGGAAGGGTTGTGATGGGTGGTGGCTGACCATGTGAACTAGTGGTGGGAGGAGGAGGTGGGTAAGTAGTAGAAGTGGGATGCCCATGTGCAGAGCCACCTGATGAAGGAGAAAGGGATGGTTGTTGATTGCGATTTGAATGAAGAGATGATGCAGGGTTTTCCTTGTCCCTCTCTCGGTCTCTATGCTGCATAGCCAAGGGTGTCTGCCCAGGATATTGAGAATGATGTGGATGTGAAGGTCCTCCAGGATATTCCCGAGGTACATTGGGGGCCAATCCAGGTGGGCTTGGATACTCCCTGGGCACACCAGAATGTGGACCAGAGGAAGAGGTCGCTCCAGGCGGTGGGTAGTCCTTAGCTCCTGGAGGGGGGTATTCTCTCAAAAACTGTGGTGGGGGAGGAAGATCTGCAGTATTGCAGGGTTTTAGAGGGGTCTCTCCTTGCGATGTCTGCTGCACATTTGCATCCGTAGGAGGGGGAAAGTCTCTACTTGTGGGGTTTGAAATGCCAGAGGAAAAAGGGGGATGGCTAGAGCCGTTTTGTGGTGAACTGTTTGGGTCATGGTTCAACAGTTTTGTTGAAGATAAACCAGATGATGGGCCACCAACAGGTGCTTGGTTGGCATTACCAGGATAACTGTTACTCCCTGCCTCTCTAACCTGGCCTGTCAACTCTCCCCACCTGCTGTCCTTGTCTCTTGGATGACACTCTCCTCCTCCTGTGCTTTGAGGTCCAAATTCTCTGCCCTGAGCTTGAAGTTGCTGGTTTTGCAATGTAAACTCTCTACCTGATCCCCGCTCACGATCTCTGAATCCTGGTCCATATTCACGACCACTTGGTGGTCCTGAAGGCCCGTCTCGGTTTGATAAATGTGAGCCAATGCCAACATATTCTCTGCTCTGTCCTGGTAGTGGGTTTCCAAAATCCCGACCCACATTAGAATTAGGACCTCCACTACCAGAAGTGTTACCACTGCTGCTGTTTGCACTGCTACTACTAGCAGGGAAGTCTCTGTTGCCAAACTCCCTCCCACCCCGTTCCCGCTCAGCTGGAGTGCCATACCTGGGCAGGTACTCTTTGTGTGGGTGGGGATGAGGGTGAGGCAGGTAAGGTGGGTGAGAGGTGTGCCGTGTAGAGGAAGGAGAATTGTAGACTGAAGGCAGTTGTTGCTGCACTGGGGGCTGCTGGCCTGGATGTGTGTGGTGGTTACTTGGGTAACGTACATATCCCCAGTTGCCAGGACAACTAGAGGGAGGTCCTCCTGACCAGCTTGTGGGAGTGTAATGATGAGTGTTGGGAGGTGGAGGTTGCTGGGAAACAGGGCTAGTTTGTGGAAGCAAGGTGGGTGGAGCAGACTTATCACCTTTGTCTGGTTTGTCTGTTTTACTTTCTCCACCTGGAGCATTCTGCCCCACCTCTAAGGGTTTCAGAGCAGGTGGAGGTGGGAGTGTTGGTGCATGACTAACATTTGAATTCCCATGGGAATACTCAAAACCTCCCACTACAGGTTTCCCACACTGAGTGCCTGCTTTAGAAGTGTTGCGATTGCAGGTTTGTAGTGTCTCAGTGCCACCTTGCCCTGTGTATTCCATTTTGTTCACAAGTTTGGAATCTAGGGGGAAGTATGACTTCCTGGTGCTACTTGAATCACCTGCGGTGTCCACCACTTTATGATGAGATGGAAAAACAGATGATGAGGACTTCAGGGGGGACAAATCTGCCTCCATTCCGCCCTCATTGTCCCTCTGATCGATAGCACTAACCTCCTCGCCCCTTGGTACACATTTTGATGCCCCCTCATCTTTGTTTTTGTCACCCTGCTTTGGGGAATCTGGAGAGTCAGATTCAGAATCCAAACTAGCCAATGGGGAAGCAGAGAGACTTGGAGAGGAGGATCGATTGTCCTGGTCAATGTCCCGACCACTGCTTATACTGCAACTACTATTGGCTAGGCTGCCTCCAACTGAACTCCTGCTGCCCTGTGATTGGCCATCCTCATTGTCACTCTCCCTTGATTGACTGTTGCTTGACACTGGGGGTGGGGCTGATGTTGGAGTGTTAGTTGAAAGGGGTGGAGCTGGGGAATTGGAGGAGGTGTCCTGCTGGCAAAACCAAACATGTACACATAGAGGTAATATGTGTATTTATCAAATTAAATTTTAGCATGTATTTATAAAGATGTTTTCAACAATTTATCAGTACCTGGACTTTCTGTCTTTTGGGAGGGGGCACAAGTTCTTCCCCTTCACTTTCTGATGAATCATGGCCTTGAGATCGACGACTAAAATGCCCAACATCCAATTCCTCTCCAGCAGCTCTTTGCTTAATAGTAAAAATTTTAGCATAATATGAGACATTTGTATGTTTATATTTAGAATCAAAAAGCAAACAAAAATATGTTCAAAAGGGGCCTAGGAAAATAAAATGCAGCGACTAGAACGTAGGTGTCTCTAAGTGTGTTTTAAACGGTTGAAGTTTTTTTTAAACTTGACACAGCATTTAAAACAATGTGGCACTCCTGTTTGAAAAAAGAAGAAAACAGCTAAATTTGTAGCAATTACTATTAGCTACCATCTAGTGCACTGGAAAAATGGATTAATAACAGCATGGATGGATGCAAAAGACATTGTGTGAACAGCCCCTAAGCCCACAAGCACATAAATCCCATAAATCCAAGCACATAAATCCCTTAATAGAATAGCTCACCCAAAAAAGATGTTGTTTTAAATGCATATGACTTTCTTCTTTTGAACACAAAAGGAGATGTGAGGCACAATGATATATACTGACAACTTCAGTCATCATTAACTTTCATTGAATCATATGTCCATACAATAAAAGTGAATGGGGACTGTCTTTCTGCCTGGCATTTTCTTTTGTGTTTCATGGAAGAAAGAGTCGTACACTGTATGTTTGTAACAACATAATAATGTGTAATAATAATTTTGGGTGAACCATCCTTTTATCACACAATACATATGCACAACTGTGTGGAATTTATATTTAAGGTATGACAAAAAAAGACTATTAAGCCTGATGAACATTAAGAATCAAATAATCTAAACATAAATTAGGCACCAAGAATGAATAAATGGAACAAATGGAGGAGATAAGGAGAAGAAGAGAATGACCAAGATCATAAAAAGTAGTACAAAAAGAGAAATAAAGACAGATGGTGGAATAGTGGACATGAAAATCTTACTGTTTGCTTTTCATTGCGCTCTGCTCGAGAGGGACTGAGGTGAGGACGTCTACCCCTCCTTTCCTCGCTGCCCCCCCTCCTGCGTCCACTGCGGGCAGGCATCTTTGGCCATGCCCAGCATAACCGAGGGAGGGCAAAGGCAAACAGAAAGAGGAACAGAAAGACAAAATGACAGTGCAAGATAAAAACAGAATAGGCAATTAAATAATTGTCAGAAACTATCAGCATCCTTTGTTCAAATGAGAAAAATACTATTTTACAGAAGAGTAATTTCACACATTTATTTATATTTATATTCAGAATCAGTTACTTTATAATATTTGATGTTAGTGTCCTTAAACATGGTTCTGATTAAGTATCAACTTGTTCAAATGTCACAAAACTTTTTCAGACTTGTTCAAATGGCATAGGCGCAAGTAGTAAAGAAAATCTGAATTTGGTCCACCGTTGAGCCTGATCTTAATATGCAGTAACATTCTCACCGATTCTTTGTGAGTTCTGGTCTTCATGACAAGCTCTCTATGTGGTCCATTCCTTCCAGTCCGCCATTACAGAAAGCTGGAGTGTGACCACAATCAGTATGGTTGGCCTACAGGCTGACAATCATACCACTGAATCTTTGAATCCTGTGGGGAATAGAGGGAATACCACTAAAGTTTAAATAAATTTTACCATAATATAATAAACTCATAACATAGAATAATATAATAAATAAACATTTCTATGTCTAAAGTATTAGTCCATGTTTAAGTAAATTGGTGTGTCCATCTGAGGTGTGGGACGAGAATCTATGATCAAATGTTCTTTGATATATCTATGATTTTATCATGATCAATGATTTCAATTATATAATTCTCTGTGGTGAAATGGTCTATCATTAAATTATATAGTTAATAATAAAATTATGCTGTTTACTATTTTGATGCTATTACATTTCACTGTTTGCAGTTGGCAACAGTGTTGTTATACAGTACGAAATATATTTATGTGGACTGCATGGTACTTCAGAGGGTTTGTGGTACTCTGAAGCAGAGCATTAGAGCATTTCATCAATGTTGAATGGAGCTCTGCAGAAATCGTCCACTGCAGCCAACATAGGGAGTGACGTACTGGCTTCCCCAAAACATCAATATGCACACAAACCTTGAAATGCAACATGCACATACTGTAAATACATGCTTCAGAATATAAAAACACTCATTCTGTATGTATTCACAAACATACTAAAGAATCTTTCACATGTTTCAGGTTTTAAGCATTTTCAACGTATTACTAATTCAAACACCTCTTGTACGTAATCTAAATTTCCTTTTGTGCTGTTCAGAAATTCTTACCACTGTCAGAGAGGTTTTTATTTATTCCCACACAGCAATGCATCAATGCATTTTTGATTTTGAGGATAGGCCTATTTTTCTCAAATAATGCTTTCACTACTAGTCTGACAATATTGGACAAATTCAAACACAATCTCATAGTAATGTTCAGTCAAATTGCAATAAAACACTAACATTCAGTAGTAATGCTAATTAACCTCATACACATAACCTCTTTTCATAACCTCAGAGAAAGAGACAGAAGACAAATAATTAGAGACAAAGGGAGAAAGAGAAGAGAGAGAGAGAGAGAGAGAGAGAGAGAGAGAGAGAGAGAGAGAGAGAGAGAGAGAGATATGCTTTGCCATCCATGAAGTGTGGTTAAAAGGTTAACTCAGTCACTCCTGAATTTGACAATTTTAAGCCTGCATAGTATCTCTCTCTCTCTCTCTCTCGCTCTCTCTCTCTCTCTCACACACACACACACACACACACACACACACACACATACATACACACACACACACTTAATTTATTGTGAATGAGGCTATATATAGCACACTAACAGACTGGGTAAAATGAGTGAGTGTATTTAGCGCCACTTTCAAAGCTACTAGGCCTAATTGTACATTTACACCCAAACCACTGAACACAGAAGAAAAACCACAGTGCTAATTAATATTACATCTGAACAGATTTACAGACTAACAACCGCGAGTTAAGGCGTTTTTTTGGGTATGACTGGTTAGATTTTTCAAACAGTTTAATACACAGGCTAATCTATTACCACAATTATCAAAATATTCATCTGTAATATAGAAATTAGGCTAATGTTAGTCCACCTTATGCATATCCCATAAATGTAATTTCAGCATATTTGTGCTCCATACAGTGTACACAAGGTAATATATCCAAATGACAGACAAAAAATGCTGCCAGCACTCTGTCTAGAGGTGAACCTTATTCATCAAGAGTCCATTACCAAGATTCCGGGTTCCACACATACCAACAGCCTTTCAATATTCCCAATGCATGTAAGCAATCAGCAATACTCAAGCACGTATACAATCAGACACATACGTACACACAGAGCTACAACTGGCTTTGATTTGGAATTCTTTAGCCCGAAATTAATGCACAATGCCAAAAGGTGAGAGTCAGGCACCAGAACGTGCATCTCTGTGCCTCTCCTCTGACAGTCTCGGCCACGCACTGCAACGTTCCTTTCTTCCATTCTTCTGTTGCTTGTTATTGATAGGCATGCAGAGAGGCAGTGCTCTACTGTACAAGACGACGTCTGGATTACAGTTGTTCAAATACAAAACGACGGCAAATTCTAGCCTGACAAGACGAGGAGAGAGAGAGGGTCGCATGTAGGCTACCCCGGTGTCGACCCCCCTTTCTGGGTTTTCTTCACGTATAAGGAAGATTTGGAATCAGAATGGCGAATGGCATTCTTGTCGAGCTCACCGGATCGCGCAACTCCGTGGAATGCGTGCACTCGAAACATGCTTGGTTATGCGCCCCGATTTAATAAAAGATTTCATCCCAATCTAAGCGCATTAAAGCATAAAGACGGAGAGTGCGAGGAGGGTGTACAGACCATGGCCAAGAAGAAAGAGTAAAAACACAAGCATCCATTTTCTCCTATTCCCTTACCTACAATATCCAGCGATGCGTATCTCCCGTTCTTTCTCTCTCCTTCTGCTGTTTGTACTGTACATTGACCTACGCGCGTTGAAACACTCAGGCGACACGATGCCTAAGATTTACATTGTTGGGGCTTCGCAAATAACGCAGCGTTTTTTTCCGCTTTTTCCAGCCTCCCCCCCCTAAATTCGGCGCAGCAGAAAACGGGGTGCAGCGAAAGACTGTACAAATTGATGCGTACGTTTGATTCTTCCCCACCCCCTTTTCTTTTCTGCCCCTTTCCCTCTCCTCTGTCAAGACGACTTGCACTCTTTTTTTTACCGTACGTACAGGCGCAAATCTTCACGGAGGGGTGAGTGAGGGACGCGCGAGCACTCGTGCAAGTCGAGGGTGAAAAGGCGGGGCGTGATTTCGCTTATTCTTTAGGGGAAAAGATTAAGAAATAGGAAAAAAATGAGATTTGAAACTGTAGATATATGGCTGGGTATGTCTTAATTATGTACATTGCCATTTATTTAATTGTCGATTACAGACATTTAATTAACAATTAACATAGAACCGCTTGATTAGTAAATGGGTAATTAGCCTTAATTGTAGTATGTTAATGAGGTAGGGATACCACTATTCTTGTAAAGTTATCATTTCAAATAGGCAAGTGTTCATCTGAGCGCCTATTTGTTTCACGAGGCACATTTTAGTTGCCCATACCTACCATTCTGAAAGAGATTCCTCAAGAGGCGTTCACGCCAAACACGATTTTGCATCAGTCTGAGCTGTTTTCCCTTTGTTTTTTCAGTGTAAACACGTGCTGAACGTACGTCTTTGACCGATTCCCCGTGCTTAAGACGCCGTGTTAAGTTAAAAGAACTTAAACTTTTAAACACGCGACTAGATATTTTAGTGCAATAACGTATTTGTTTGAACGGCCCCTAATTCTGTACTTACTTTAGAGAGACTGTAATGGACTGAACAGTCAAGTGGTCTCTCTCTGTCTCTGTAAGACAAACACTATCTATCTCGCTCAGTCTGTCTTTCTTGCATTTTTTCCAACCCTTTCGAGCAGACCTCTCTCCAGACTCCCATTGTGTTGTAACCATAGTAACAAAACCCGCACAAGTGCGCGTGCGTTGTCATGGCTGTAAAGCGCTCCATCTACAGACCTTGCGCGAGAGGATTGGCTGCAGAGGTGCTCTGCACTGATTTACCGCTGCAGGTGTAACTGGGTGAGGTGTTCACTTTCAACAGTGTTGTAACGGATTGTCGTTTGTTACTGCACATGCTCAGGATTAAAGAGGTTTTATGCACAGTGGATTAAAGACGTCATGCAATCCTGTAACAAAGGAACACACATATCACACCTCTTTTAAAACATATTACAAGAATACATCTGATGCAACAGACTCTAGTTCTTGTAGCTCATTAAAAACGAAGGAGTTGCATCTATAATCTCTTCAACCTTTTATATATATATATATAAGATAGATAATTGGTGCAGTGGTTAAGTATCTTGAAATGCTAGCATAAATTACATTTTTAAATTTGTTTATAAATATCACACTAGCCTATAGCTTTATCACAGAACAAAATGCAAAACAAAATGTAACAGAAATATAAAATTGAAAGAGAATTTATAAGTGTTTATTACTCTGTACTAGCAGTATTTATAACTCTGTACTGATTTTTTTTTCCTAAACATTCTTAAACAAGATTCATTTACTTCAAAATTCAAAATTACATAAAATAGTAATCCTTAAATAAATCTAAATCTGTTCTAGGGTTCATGCTTAAAACAAGAAAAATAATTCTTGTTATACACATAAATGTTACTAAATTACTGAAAACAAGACAATATATCTGATGTTGGTAATATATATCTGGTGTGTAATATAACTACACTTTGTTCTTGTGTTTGTAGAACACTGTGTCCTCTCTGTTGCTCAATATTTATAGTTCCCTTACGACTTCAGTCCACCTGACATTGCGTTTACTAACGCATATGGGAGTGCCTTCATACACAACCTATTTGAAACCTCTCTACAATAACAGCAATATTCTAATATTGGCTGTAGTGTTTGAGCCCCGCCTGTTTTGGCGCAAAACTGACCGCTCTTTTTGGCGTGAACTGACCGCTATAAAACAGGTGCACAGACATCATTTCCTCAGAATTTGTTCCTTCAAGACAGCGATTACCTCTTGTCTCGAAGCCCTCTACCTTCGCCGTCGACACACACCAGTCAGCGGACGGAATCTTCACGGCAGCAAGAAGACTCTCCGCTCCCCTGCAGTGCTCCGGCGAACATCACTCCGCCTCGCCGCTTGATGCTTCGCTGGTGAACGGACCTCAGCATCCTGATTCTCTGCAGCGCATTGGCAGGTATAGAGTATCCTTTTAAAGAAAATTGTACTTGTGTGTTATAAATATAAGTTATATAAATGTAAATCTTCATTTATATATCTAGAAGAGCCAATTAAGTGTTCACGTGTTCTGGATCGTGCCCACACAGAGTCAGCTCTCATGGAGACAGACAGCTCACGAATCGCCCTCGTTCTGAGGGACGATTCAGCCTCTCACACCCTCTTCTGTGATATCCGGGGGTTCACATGAGGAGACACGGTGGGGCCACAAGGTCGAGCAGGACAAACTTGAGGTGGATTTCGTGCCCCATGAGCCCCTCAATCTCCACGATGCGCATATTTCCCCATATGCTATGTGCAAGACGAGCTCCAGCCCTCTGAAAGAATGTGGGGCCTCATCTCGTTTGGTGGATCTGATGCTGGGGATGATATGGATGATAATGACGATGTCATGTCTCTCGCCGCATCGGGCAACTGGTCAGTGGATGATGCTACCGCCACTCCACTTTACGAGGGTGAGGACCGTGTATGCACCACTGACAGGGAGATGCTTCGCATTCTTGCAAGGATGGTCGAAGAACTCAATCTCAAGTGGTCTCCCCCAGAGGTACCTGGATAGTCTCGCCTTGATGAGTGGTTCTTGCATTCCGGACGCCATCAAGTGGCTGTGCCACGCAGATCTGCCCCGTTCTTCCCTGAGGTGCACAGTGAACTAAGTCCTGGCACGCGCCCCTCTCAGCATGCACACGCAGTGACTACTTTCTCACGAACTTGGACCATGGGGAAAAGAACGGCTATGCCCAACTACCCCTGATGGAGGAGGCGGTAGCGGCACATCTCTGCCCAAAGAGGAGAAGGGCATGGAAATCACGCCCCATTCATCCTTCTAAGCCATGTAGGCAGACGTCCACACAGCAGAAAAAGCCTACTTGGTGGCAGGACAAGCTGGATCAGCACTCCATGCAGTGGCAATGCTCCAGGTGTTCAAAGCGAAGCTCCTCAGACAAATGGATGAGCAAGGCTTTGATCCGGAGACTTTTAAAGAGCTTCGGGCCACTATAGTCACGGCGCAGGCCACCGGAAAGTCCATGGGTAACATGGCCGTTCTGGATAGGGATATATGGCTGACCTTCACAGAGATGAGTGACAGAGAGTAGACAACTCTATTGGCTGCCCCAGTGTCTCCAGCGATGCAGTGAGTACATTTGCTGAGCACTATGTCACGACTCAGCAGCAGTCACAAGCCATAAGCCCAAACGCTTTGAAGCAGAAAACCCACATGATTGGTTTGCGTCGATAGATCTGAAGGATGTGTACTTCCACATCCAAATTTTACAACAACACAGGATGATTTTGAGATTTGCATTCTAGGGAACAGCGCATCAGTTCAAAGTCCTGCCCTTTGGACTGTCTCTGGCTCCTCGCATATTTACGAAGTGCATCGATGCTGTTCTCGCCTCTCTGAGACTGAGCGGCGTACGCATCTTGAACTACCTCGATGATTGGCTGTTACTAGTGCAATCAGAGGCTCTTTTATGCCAACACAGAGACTCACTGCTTCAGCATATAAACAGCTTGGGCCTCAGTGTAAACTGGGAGAGGAGCACGCTCTCTCCCAGCCAAAGTATCACCTTTTTGGGAGTCCACCTCGACTCCACGAACGGGTGCGTGCACCTCACAAGCGAGCACGTTCAGGCCATTCTACAGTGTCTTTCTCATTTCAAACTGGGGAGAACACTTCCTCTGAAGCTGTTTCAGAAAGCATTGGGATTTATGGCGGCGGCATCGGTGCTGGCTGAAGCGCCGTGTGCCACAACATGCTTGGCGCCAAGGGTACATGCGCATCGCTATATCCCACAGCTGTATAGCCGCTTTGGTAACATGGACAGCTCCTGCATTTTACCAGCGAGGTGTCGCACTGGGGCTGGTTGTCAGGCGGAAAGTGATGACTACGGATGCTTCCAACACAGGTTGAGGGTGGTGTGCGATGGACACCCGACTTTCAGCACCTGTACAGGTGTGAGGAGGGCATGGCATATCAACCGCTTTGAGCTATCGGCTGTAATTCTAGACTTTAGGCTCTAGGCTTTTCAGTCGGAAATAGCAAACTGTCATGTCCTGGTTCACTTGTTTACCGTATGTACAGGCGCAAAACTTCACGGAGGGGTGAATGAGGGACGCGCGAACACTCGTGCAAGTCGAGGGTGAAAAGGCGGGGCGTGATTTCGCTTATTCTTTAGGGGAAAAGATGAATTATATATGACAGTTGTGGCATATATAAACTGCCAAGGTGGAATTCATTCGCCGCCACTGTTGAGACTGGCGCATCACCTCCTCCTATGGAGCGAGCGTCATCTCCTCCCCCTGAGAGCAACATATGTCCCAGGCCGTCTGAATAATGGCACAGACCTACTGTCACGCCAAGGGGTGATACCGGGCGAATGGATACTTCATCCTCATACTGTGTTGAGGATTTGGGAAATATTCAGCAAAGCAGAAATTGATCTATTTGCCTCAGTGGAGAATACCCACTGTCCCCTTTGGTATTCGAAGCCCCATTGAAAATGGACACAATGGCACACAAATGGCCAGCGAAACACAAATACGTGTTTCCTCCGGTATGCCTGATGTCATATGCAAAGACCGGGAGGACAAGGAAACAATTCTATTAGTTGCGCCAAAATGGCCCAACCAGCCATGGTTTCCAGAAATTATAGAGATTCTGTACAGCCCACCAAGGGAAATACCACTGAGGAGGGATGTCCTCTCTCAGGTGCATGGCACAGTCTGGCATCCCCAGCCCCAGCTGTGGAACCTACATGTGTGGCCCCTGAACGGTGCACACTGCACGTGCCAGAACTGATGCGTTCAGTCGTGAACACCATTTTACAAGCCAGAGCACCATCCACAAGACACCTCAATGCACAAAAATGGAAGGTATTCACTGACTGGTGTCTCTCGCATAGTAAGGACACAATAAACTGCCCCATACATGAAATTCTAATATTTCTTCAAGAGCGATTAGTGCAGGACTCACCCCATCAGTGCTCAAAGTGTATGTGGCAACTATATTTGCGTATCACGCAAACGAAGCCGCGCCTCTATAGGCAAGCATGATTTAATCCTAAAGTGCCTAAAAAGAGCAAGATGATTAAAACCGCCTCGGCCAGGTACAGTCCCAACTTAACTTTAGTCCTAAAAGCTCTTGCAGGGCCCCCCTTTGAGCCTTTGGTTGATTTTCGCATGCTTTCCGTTAAGACTGCACTACTGCTGGCTCTGGCCTCAGTAAAATGGGTCGGTGACCTACATGCATTATCAGTCAACAATTCATGTCTGGAGTTTAGCACTGGTCTTTCAAGAGCCACTGTCAAACCCAGGAAAGTCTATGTTCCCAAGGTCCTGACCACACCCCTCAAAACGCAGGTGGTTCACCTTCAGGCCTTCTTCCCTCCTCTATTTAATTCAGATGAGGAACAATCATTGCATTTGTTATGCCCTGTGCGGGCACTACATATATATGTTGAGCGTTGAGCGTGTCTGATCAGCTCTTTATATGCTATGGAGGACTCACAAAAGGAATGTCCGTCTCCAAGCAAAGACTTTCTCACTGGATTGTCGATGTAATTACCCTGGCTTACGAATTGCAGGGTCAGACTTGCCCAATTAGTGTCAAAGCACACTCAACTAAAGGCATGGCCTCCTCATGGGCATGGACGAATGGTGTGTCCTTACAAGACATATGTTTTGTAGTAGGATGGTCCTCGCAAAACACGTTCGCAAGGTTTTACAACCTAGAAGTAATGTCTCTACAGTAATGTCACAAGTCCTCTCTGTTTACAGCACATGCTATTCATTGGCCATATATATATATATATATATATATGGCCATCATGAGGATCACTCACTGTGGCATACACATGTCGCTTGTTCCCAAGTAAGCGGTCAGTTCACACCAAAATAAGCGGTTAGTTTCGTGCCAAAACAGGCGGGGCTCAAACAGTGAATTTACACCAATAATGTCTTTGAGAGTACTAAGCAACAAGAAATATTTAAAAACTGTCCAAATTTGTGAAGAAACATTGAATGTCCCATAATTTCTTTTAATTAAATATTAACTTATCATTTACGAATATCAGAGACCCCAGTTATTGAACTAATTCAAATTAACAAAGAAATGCTTAGACCTAAACATAAACGAGTCCTTTTATTACTTTCTGCTATCAAAGCTACTGCAATCTTTTTTTCTCTCTTCAAATACATGTTTTCAATGTTTATTGTGGACACCTCCCTCTTTTTTATGTGGCAAACTCGTAAAATCACCCCTCTGTGATGCTTTCTGCAACTCTCGTCATGTGGAGGGCGATGCGGTGCTTGACGCTGTGTTCAGCTTCTAGAACCAAATTAAAACTGCAACGAGAAGTCGACTGTCCGAGACAAAGACACACAATCTAATGTTGCATCAGCATCAGTCTCCCTTGATGCGTTTGATTACGCACAGGCGAGTTAAAGTCGATGCGGACTAGGAGGAAGTTTTGAGTTGTCGGTTGAGGTCTGTTTTGTTCATATTTTAATCATATTTGTTTTTAGTAATATTGCATTGTTCATATGTTGTGTTTTAGTGGTCTCCGCTGTCAATGCGGGGGGAAAAAGCATTCATCTATGTGGTGTCTGTTGTTCATCTGTTCTCTTCATAAATAAATGCAAAATCTGCTATATGCTCATCCTGTAAATTCATGATTAAAAATGAAAACGTGAATGAAAATAAAAACTATTAATTGTCTTATTAAAATATGAAAATTAAAATGACGGGTAATAATAGATTATGCTGGAATTTTTACGACACTGTCTGTCAAAATGACGGATGATGAGACATGTATTTTTTTTTTTTTTTGCATAGCCATAGATGAATTTCAAACATTACAAGTAAACACACTACTAAGACAGAGACAGGAAACATGGAAAAGTTCTTGAAAAGGAAAAATATTGATGATGGTTAGCCTATGTGGGATAGTCCTGTGCTGTAGTATTTTTTAGTCCTATAAACTGTGCCAAGGCAGAAAAAAATATTGGGAAACACTGGTGTATGAAGGCACTCCCATATGCGTTAGTAAACACAATGTCTCGTTCCCTTCGTCTCAGGGAACCGAGAAGACTATCTCCTCAAGACAAGTTCTTGAACAATTGTTTTTTCTCTCTGATATTGCCCCTCTTTGTGTCAGGTCAGTCTGTATTTGATACAGTAGAGTGGTGGACAGATAATATGTCTATTGTGGTTCGATGGCCATTTTATTTGTCATGTTCTCGGCAAAGAGTTAGATGCAGTGTGCTTGTCACAGTTATTTAAATTAAAGGGATAGGTCCCCCCCCCCCCCCCCCCCCTCAAAAAATTACCATCAATTAGAAAAAAAGATGCTGTGAAAGTGAATGAGGACTTAAGGTAACATTCTGCCTAACACTATTCTGCTTTTCTGTGTTCCTGCATCCATGCGACCAAGTCTACACTGTAAAATCTAATACTTACAAAAAAATGTGTTAACTTTACTTGGTTGCACTTCTTACTGTTTTTTATGAAGTGAAAGTTACTTGCATAGTGAATAAAACAATTTACTTATAGTTTTGAGTGACCGTAACTTAAAACAAATAAGTGACAACAAAGGGAGCAATGACGTTTTTTCGCCAGTGGGAGGCAGCAATGCACTAAATTGAGCAAAGTCTGCCGAAAAGACGGAGGAGGAGAAGCAGTGGCAAGCCAATGTGCAGTTAACGTCAACATGCCGAGGTGGATTGGCACCGACTGAAACTGAGGGAAGCGTTATGAGCCTTGTATTTATCATTTCCTCATTTGAAGAATACACGGTAGGTTATCAAGCAAGTATATGTGCGAATTTGTGTTTCTGACTGCTGCTAATGTGAGAATGTGCCAGCTAACGTTTGCTAACAGGTATTGTGGCAGAAGCTAAACTTGTTCAGGCATGTTTTAGCAGTAAAGATTGGCTTTGACCACCACCATGGATGACCAGAAAACTTTAACTATTCTAAATAATTGTTCTGTTGTAGCCAGATAGTGTTGTGCTTTCCCCCAGTTGACACAGATAACGCATTTTGATCACTGTGCTGGCGCAACCATTTTTTTTTTTTAACACACCCAATTATTAGGAAATGCTGCTGTTGTAGTATAGAACAGCGGTCCCCTGCCACCGGGCCTCGGCACATTCGCTACTGGACCGAACATGATACGTATTTTTTTTTTATTTTTTTTTAAAATCGGCACAAATAAAAAATCCTGAATATGAAAATAATATTCAGCTATTATTGTGCTATTCGTGCAGTAGCTAGGCTACATATTGAACGTGGCGCAGTCTGTCGGTCCTTTTCCATCAATCTCCACTCTGTTACACAATTTTTTAAACGCGCGCGCTGTGAGTTCATCATGGCCTGTGTAAATTGAGTTGCATGCTAACTTTGTAATAGCTTGCTGATATGAGTAAAAAAACTAATGTCGCTGGAGAGCTTTTTCGGAAGGTGTAAAATAGTTAAATATCACCTGAATTTAACCGCGTTATTAAAGTTATCAATCACATCAAAGCACAAGACCTGAACTCGCGTCTGTTTGAGCAGCTTTGTGAGCAAATGGACGGAGAGCACAAACGCCTTCTCCGATTCAATGCCCACAAATTCAGCGACACGGTGAGATGCAATGTTTATATTATAAGGTCGTTCATGAAAATATATGTACTTTGTTTTAATAACATCATTATGTTAGACCAACTTAAACTAAAATGTTATATATAAAAAAACGTATACATTAAATTTATAGGCCTAATCAATAGTTTGTGTGGTAGTGTAGTGACCTTTCCCCCCAAGACCACCTGACGGCTGGTCCGGGAAAATATTGTCACTATTAAACCAGTCCGTGGTGCAAAAAAATTTGGGGACCGCTGGTATAGAATGAGACCTCCATAGATATTTTTGTAAATGTATTTACATTCATGGCATAAACAAAACTTTTTCATGTAATTTTTGTATTCACTGCTTCGTCACTCAGTACACTGGAGGTGAGACTCAAGTAGATACAATCAGCAGTAGAGCAATTATTAAAATGTTTACTGTGCTACTACTAATTTAGAGAGACTATCTAATCTTTCATTCCTTGCAGATGCAGTGGACTTGTTTTGGAGTCAATTGTGGAGGCAGAACCACCAGTGAAAACTTAGGAGCAATGGCAAGCTTTTTTTTTACAGAGAGACGTACGTACTGATTTTCACATTCTTTCAATCACTGTATTGTCTACAGTAGACGTAGGACAGTGTGACCCCATTTTGCTGCTTCTCCAAACTGGATGCATGCAAATTGCCATCTACTGTAGCTTCTGACTATGGATATGTACTGTATACACAGCCCCACTTCAAAATTCCAGAACTAGCTCTTGAATATTTATTTTGCGGAATAACTGAGATTTTGAGTTTTTACCTAAAACATTTAATGATGTGGCTCTTGTTAAGAATAACAATGTGTATTATATTTCACATCTTCTACATTCATACATACACATGACAAGCAAAATGAATTACTAGCTAAATCTAAATAAAATGTTCTCGAACGTATTTATTTTTAGCCTTACTTTATGCTACCACCTCTGTCCTGTCAGTCTGCCTGTTGATTAAATAAGTTTCCCATCTTCTGGTGAAATTTGGCAAAACAATTTATGTTAACAGTTGTTAAGGTTTGCATACTGGTTTGCAAAAATGTCCACACTGGCACAAGCCTGTTTAGTCAATGTTTTTTGCAATGTTGCAGGTGTTTGCAGAGTTCAACAGGATAGCAACCACAAACCTGGAGAAGGACTTTTATGATGCATTGGGCCAGCACACACCACGCTTTCTCACAATCTTCAAGTCCAAGAAAGGAAATGTTGGAGAAAAATGGCTGAGCTTGTGCAACAAAAAGATCCACAGGTGAGTCTTCTTTTATATCTTTATTATCGTGAGTTGACTAAAAATAGTGTTTTAGTTTGTTTTTTGCAGCAACACTGTTTAAGGAGAAGAATAAGATTGAACTGTCACAACTATTGTATATATCTATACAAACAGGTATAATATAATCTTGAACTTTATTTGTTTGTTATCACTTCTAGAAAAAAGATGTGACAGCACGCTTGTGCTCCGAGGCCTCCTGGTCCTACTTGGTGATGACCCAAGTAATTTCGAAAACACTTGCTTAGTAAGTTCTTTTTGTGACATCTTAAAGGTAACATTTTGGTTTGGATTTCATCAACTCTCTCCTGCTCTCGCTCTACAGTTACTATGGAATTAAGTAAACATGCCCCCAAAAAATCGTAGAAACTTTTATTTGTATATGTAGATGGGTGAACGGTGTTTCGGTTTCCTCGTTTCACATGAACTAGGGCTAATAACATCATCCCAGCTGCCATAAATTTAAAAGTCTGCTTGTCATGCTGCATTCTCACTCCCACACTAGCTAGAACAAGCTCCTTAGGACAGCAATGTGAGGAATATTTTTTTCTTTTGTTTTGCACTCAATCTTAAAACTGAAATGTTTTATGTCTACTAATGTTGATAAACTTTCTAAATACAGATGCATGTGGATTGAAAAAGGCTGTAAGTTCATTGTAGGCAGGGCATATGACACTGACAATTTATTGATCTTGCGTATTAACATCTTACTGATTTAGTGTTTTTTTTGTACAGACAGTGACGAGGCATCATGAAGTTTCTGTTGGGGTGCTGACTGTCATCTCTGAAGATGAGCCTGGCATGCCAAATAATCTCCACCTAGACAGTATTGGCTGGGCATCTTTTGTATACTCTCATTTACATAGTCTGCTGAAGCCAGTATGTACCATGACCATTGTTTTAAACCAGCACAATACACTTTTGAACTGGTGCAATGTGTAAAGACCTCTAAATAAAAAAAAAAACACAGTTGAAATTGTGTCACTATCATGATTTATTATGTGTTAGTGTAAATCTGCTAATTATAGGAGATTGGAACCTGTTTTGTGTAATGGATGTTTTCAGCACTTGATTTACATGAGTAACAGTTACTTGGTATTTTTAAGGCATTCGGTTTGCATGGTTTTAGCAAGTAAATTGGATGGCTGTTCAAGTAAATACAACTGATAATTTCTAAGTTGCAGGAAATGTCACATTAGTTATCCCAACTTAGGTTGGGTAGTGTTGAAAAATAGCAATTGTGAGAAGTCTAAACTAAATCGAGAGTTCATCTAAAGTAAATTTTCAAGTAATCTCTACAGTCATTTAAAGTTACTAAAACTAAGTCTAAGTGTAATAAACTAACTTTAATAATTATTGCACTTAGTTTTTAAGGCAATCGGTTTGCATGCATTTTCTAAGTAAATTTAACCAATTAGAATTTACAGTGTGCCATACCGGCAGAGCAACATAAACAGAAATTTCTGAGTGCTCCTTTAAAACATAAACCTCACTTTGACTGTGACTTAGACATTAGCATATAGGACAATATGGCCTTCATGGATAATGGAAACATTGTTGCAAGTTAAAAGTGTACCTTGACCAAAAATGATGGGTAAAGTTGAAAAAGAACAGGCTCAAGACGGATTACAATCTGTTACCATATCTATGTCTGGACAGACAAGAATAGGATAAAAGAAAACATGTGAACTGCAAACATTCATGTGTGAAAAACAGACGAATGCTTCCACTGATGGAGTCACGGAGCCAGAACAAATAAAATGTGTGGCAGAGGGAAATGGAATTTCAAACTTGCTGACATAGAGTATAGAGGAAAAAAACAGAAAAACTAAAGATAAAATATCACAATAATGCAACAGAATATACACCAGAGAAAACTCTGGTAAACCATTTAAGAGAGAGAGAGAGAGAGAGATTACATTATCAAATGTGCGTGTGTATGCTCAAAATTATTTAAATGTTTTTTTTTTTCTTTTTAGCTTGCATTCCCCCCCATATATAGTTTATACTGTATTATTTTCTTTTAATGGCCATTGCTTTAGAAAACTATACAGTTTTATGCCAATAAAGCTCGTTTGTATTGAGAGAGAGAGACAACAGACTTGAATAAAAGGAAAATAACAGAAGAAAAGCTAGTTTTACGTTAATATGAAAAAGAGTTCACAACCCCTTTTACTTCAATAATGTTTTGTATTTGAGTGGTACAGGTTATTCAAAGACAAACAAAAAAATACAAATAATTTAGAGTGGGATTTGATTTTATCCATCAGGAATTGATTATATAGTGAAAACTGTATCTCTGACAGGTGGTTGGAGGGGATGTGTTCAAAACTACGAGGGCTTGGTGATGCTGCTGAAAAGAAGGTTCAATCAGAGCCGGCATAAGTTAAAACATTTTAATAAAAGATCACCAAGACAAACATTTTGGAAAACCATCCACAGACGAATAGCTGTATCAGCTACAATAAATCAAACTGTAAAAACGCGTTTACAACTGAACTGTATGGGCAAACCATTACCCCCCAGAGTAAACGTTAAAATATTTCGAAAATGTACCGCACATGATACTAGTGTGACAAAATTGCTTACCTTGCCTATGTAAAGTTACATCCATCTCCTTTCAAATCCTATCATGACCATGCAATACCTGTAACTTTTGCATGATCTAAAGATACCACAAAAAAGTGTGATGTAATTGTTCGTAAAGCACTGTTAAAACTCCATCTACAGGAATTATGTCTGTTATTACACACAACCAGAATACTAGATCATAACACCAAAAAGATGATTTAGATCCCCATACAATTTCACTGTAAGTGTATTACCGCACACAATTTTTTTTAAAGTTGAAAGGTGACAATTTTGTCTGTGGTGATCACCAGCATGCCACAGATTCTGTTGATAGAGCTTAATACGTTTTTACGAGAATGCATCTCACGCACAAGTGATTATTTTATATAGAGTGTAAACAGTAAATGAGGCATAAACAAAAAACAATCTAAGAATATCTTATGGGGAGACACTTTATTTTTAACCAGTAACAGTGGGATTTTGCAAGCAGACTGGCATCTGTCAAGGCATAGATGTAACATTGTATATAACGAGAAAGCCAATGATGCAACAAGGTCTTTTTTTATTAGTTAATAAGTCAGCATTGTACAGTTATACCCACAGATACCCTAGTGTCAACACAAACATTTATGGACTTTACAGTGAATGTGTGTGAATGCATGTGTGTAGTGTATTATTAAATATTTGGATATTGAAATATTGGAAGCATGAGAATTCTCTTAAATACAAAGATTTGAGTGCGTGCAAGTGTGTGTGTGTGTATTATCACAAGGTAGAAGAGCTGTTTGAGTTATGATGAATGCTGGTGTGTATGCTTTGGGAGTAGTAACTTGTTATGAAGTACACAGGCCAGGCGAAATTCCACACAACAGAGATGCAATCTAATAATTTCAGCCTGTGTTATGATACTCCATGCCAGCACACTGCCCTGTAAGGAGCGGACTACACATAGAGACAGTTCATATCTATCAAACATTTGACCCATCAGTTCCAATTATCTTTTATTTTTTTAAATCAATTCCTTCTCTCTTTTCACAGCATCATGTAGATTACTCCTCTCCAACTTCTACACTCTTCCTGTAAACAGATTTAGGCAGATCATGTAAACAGGGAGGCCTGAATATAAACTAGTGTGTGCATATACATATATATATATATATATATATATATTTATTTATTATACAAGTATAGATTTAAACAAAAAGATTTCACCAGAAAGTTACCAAAGACAGTTGCTTTGTTCACCCAAACAATGAAAATTCTCATAATTCACCCTCATGCCATTCCAAAATCGCATGACTTTCTTCAGTGGAAGTTCATACAAAGATATTGAAGAATGTTTGAGGTGTATTAAGATTTTTGTCCATGCGATCGCTTTGGGTGAGAATCATTTTAGTTATTATTCACAGTACGGGCTTCAAGACGGTGATGCTTCAATGCACGTGGTTGCCAGGATTTCATTTCAGGTGTCATTATACATCAATGAGATGTTGCATTTTTATATTCTAGTGTTTACACTCAACTTTTTGGTGACCATGATACATTTTAAAAATATCTCTAAAAAACTTGAAACAAGCTCCTATCATTTTAACAGTCGTCTTTTTTTTTATAAATGTCCATCTGGGCATAACCTTGAACCTGGCAACGCGGTGTCTGGTTTGTGTACAGTGCTCTGTGTTTGCGTCAAGCACGAGGAAGTGTAAATTATTGTGAATGAGGACTTAAAGTATGGTCTGTTTTTTTTAATCAAAGCAATTGTATCACTTCAGAAGACATGGATTAAACCACTCAAGGTGTTTGGATTAATTTTATGCTCCCTTAATGTCCTTTTTTTGGAGCTTGAAACTTTTGGACCCAATTGCCTTACATTGTATTGACAACAACACGTCATACTTCAAAATTCCTTTGTTTTCACAAAAGAAAAAAAAACAGATTGACATGGCATGAGGATGAGTAAAAGAGAGAATTTTCATTTTTCTGTGAACTTTTCCAATAATTTGGAGTTAAGATTCGTACCTCTCACCAGTCATAGCGCGGGCGTGAGTGGGGAGGATGATGACGTGGTGACTCGTGGCGAGGCGAGGGGGAGGCGGAGGAGCTTGGAGGAGCTGTAAGGGCCAGCTGCTGACCCACCCCTCCACTCCGGTCACGCCCATAATCTAAACTACGAACATTAGGGGGGCGGTACCGCCCCACCTCCCTTCTCCACTCTTCATTAAATGCATCTGCCTCACCTGAAAGAGAAAATTTTTACAACAGAGGAAAGGAAGGGACATTTCTTAAAATGCCTGAGCCCAAACTTAGACGGCAGTTTAAGGGGGGGAAAGAATAGAGAAAGACTTATTTGACTCACTCTCCTCCAGGTTGAAGTAGTCCTGTCTCTCTTCACGGTCACCCGTGAGTCGGTTCCTTGAACGTTCCATCACATGACCTCTCTCGCCGATGTGATGCCCAATAGCCATTCGCTCCAGGCCACTCTCACTATCCCGCATTGTTTGACGTGTCTCTCTGATCTAAAGATAAAATCACATAGTGATTTACAAGCACATAGTGAGAGTATCATAAACATATAAAACTTTTCAGCATGTGCATGCACGTCTTACACCCCCAGGAGCAGTGCGCAGTTCACTGGTCTGCTGATAGACTTTCGGTGTTCCTGGGTCTGTGGAGGAGTATGAGATGACTGTGGAGGACGAGAAGGTCTGGCAGTTTGGAGAACCAGACATCCGCTCCTACAAGAGAGAGAGGCGGTTATGAAAAACCTACAAAAGGCATTTGATGAGATGGTGACAAAGTCGAGAGGAAAATGAAGTGTGATTTGAGTTGTTCTGCCAGATGACCACAGTAATTTGTAGGATGGTATGCTCTCAAAACAGCATTGAATCTACACTTTCTGAATAGTGAACATATCAATGATTGGGAGATTATCAAGTGCAGAGTCTGAGAAATTAAAACTTTGAAATAAAATATCTGTGTATTACCATTACATGTCTCTTTTCTTTATACTTCTCATTGACTACACTTGCTGCATCTCATAAGCTGAATGTGACACTGTAACAGGTATTTTTTCATCTTGCACTCTCTTCTCTTCAGCAGCAAAATATTTCATGCTCCACCCACATTTACAAACTGTCACCATGGTGCCATATTCATATTTCTGTTTCAGTATTTCTATGTAACACCATGAAACTCACCACGTTCTCCATCATTCCACCCATCATGCTGAACATGTCCATGAACCCTCCACCCTGAAACAAAACACACAACATTTCCAAAATCAGTGGCTTTCTTCATTGCCACCGTTTTAAAAATATGGACAAGAAACAGAACAGAGAAATTAAAAACAAAGTAGAGTGACACGATTATAAAAATGTATAATAACAATAATAATTATGCAATCGTTGATTAACTCTATAGACATTGCAATGGACCCTTCACTAAGCCCCACCGTAAGTGTTTCTGACCAGTCCTAACTTATTAACTGTTACAGTCCACCATTTCCCTGTCAAGCATTTACTTGTTTCCAAAGAGCCTTGTTGGGAGTAAAGATTATTTGAGTAGTTAAGCAGAATTCTATAGACATTTTCCAAAAAAATTTAATATAAATAATTGTTGCTACTTGGTCACTCGTAACTGTAACACAAGGTACCCAGGGAGGATACGCACAGTTTTTTCTTTCTCTTTATGATAAATCTTGAGAAGAGCATACTATGAATTACATTGTGTCAGTCCTCATTTCCAAATGAATATGTGTAACATCAGAAAAGACACATACATTCGCTCCAAGGTAAATTGGAGCTAATAACTTAACATTAATTAATTTACGTACTTGGGTCATAGTAAAAGCAATATTAAATAAAGAGATCACAGCATCATAGTGAATGTGTAATGAGACGTTATGGGCAGTTATGTTCACTTATGCCATTGATATCAGGTGTGTAATCACCATCACATAACGCTTCTCTTTCAAGTGGCTGTGATAATCGTTTGTTCATTTAAGTTTATTTGACAAAATTTTTTATACAAATATGCCCTATTATTGCACTTTTTATTCCAGCCTACGAAGAATTATCCATTCCATTTGAGAATATTTTGCCAAAAATACACCGTTCATGCCAATCTCCCATTCAATCCAATGGGACGTTTTTGTAAAGCTTGTTAGAGCAGGCAAAGTACACAAAGGGGGCGGAACTTAGTGAATGGTCAATTACGATTCATTTTGATTTGTAGAATTTGCATTAAAATTCTTATTTTGTGTAATGTATAATATACATCCAAAATTTTAGCACATCAATAAAGTCCTTAAATAGTGAACTTCACATTGCCCCTCTTTTCTGCATGAAAACCAAAACAGTTGTTAAAATGTTTTATATATTTAATACAAAAAGTGAGCAACAGAAATGTCTGTGATTTGTTATAATACACAATCACTGCAAAAAAAAAAAACATGTTTTAAAAATTTACAAAACGTAGCATTGCTACTTTTAACCAAGTAATTGGATTAATGTAACCGTGTGCAGATTTAATTCTTTACTTGTACTTAAACACTATGCTTCCATCTGACACCTGTTGAAGAATTACTGGATGCATCAATGTTCCCTCTTAAATAGAATATTGATGAAATGGTAGTACACATACAGTAAATAGAATGCAGTAGTTGACACTTTTCACGATTTGTTAATGGTAGCAGCTGTAACTGTTTTCTTGATTATTTATTTGACTAATTGTGAAGCTTTAGAGCAAAGAAAAAAAAAAAAGGCAGATCTAAAATAAATTTGTCTAATCCTGTTACATACATACAGAATGGTTCCAACTCTGACCAACCATATCATGAACATCTAAACATGGGCTATGTTAGCATACTAACATATTACGAACACTATTTCAACAGTATATTGTATTAATATAGTGCACATTATACAAGTTCTTTATGCATGGAATATCTGAATAACCCTCTGCATCAGTGTCAGAAATTAATTTATCTAAGTAGTAACTGCCCCCTTTGAGTTTCAGCTGTATTTTACATTTATCAGGTAACACACACACACACACAAATATATATATATATATATATATATATATATATGTGTGTGTGTGTGTGTGTGTCAAATGTGTCATATTAAATAAATTCATTAACATACATCCTCAATCTGAATAATTACATTCAGAATATATTAGGCATTTTTTGCCTGCACATTTTTAATTTCAGAAGCATTTTTGTCACTTTTGGTGGCATTTTCACCCAATGCCTTCTTTTCTGACCCTGCTCTACATTTCCCAAAATGTGCAGTGTACAACAAAGAACCCAGAATAACACAATGCATTGCGCTTACCTGATCTTGCATTTCAAGTTTGATAAATGAGCGAAAGTAATATCAGCCGTGATTTTAATATCTCATTCTTGACTCATTATTTGATCTGACTTGTTTCCACAAACATTAATAAATCAAACTTGAATTATTTGATCTGACTTGTTTCCGCAAACATTAATAAATCAAACTTGAATTAAACATGCAAAGTAACCAAGTCTGTTTAAACTGGACATCAATCAGACGCAACATAATGAGGTCATTTGACAACAATGTATCATACTCCTGTTTGAAACTTGCTTCATAATGTGTTCTGGTTTCACATACTTCTAAAGAAATAGTAAGCAGCATACAGCATTATATTAGTATTCCATTCAAAACATAGCCACTATGTTTAGGTTCACTTGAAAATTACCTGCAGGTGTATTAAAGGAGGGTTGGAATTAAACTCTGCATGTAGATGGATCAATTAGATTTTTATATATATATATATATATATATATATATGTGTGTGTGTGTGTGTGTGTGTGTATTCCTGGTCTAAAATGAGAAAGAGGACAAAAGAGGCCATACCATTCCCATCATGCCAAAGGGGGAGAGGGCTCCAGCCTGTGGCTACAAAGGGAAAGACGACAAAACTTGGTCACATTGACTTTATTTTCAATACAAGACTAAAAACACAATTAATAAAGGTGCACTCAGTAATTTTTTTTTCAATTACAAAAAAAATTACAATTCCTTTAAGGAGTACAACTTTTTTTTTCCACATTAAAATGTTGTACTCTTTAAAGGAATTGTAATTTTGAAAAATATGTATAAAATCTAGAGCACTCACATGAGATGAAGACTCCAGTCATATAAGTAGCCTTTTAAAAGCTGATTTATTCTACATGGAGAGGGTCCCCTCATCAGGGCTGCCATGTTATGATCACATGACCAGCCGAATACTACTCGCTTAATCTCAGTAACCGCCCTGTTACAGGACATTGCATTGGTATCTGAAAACTTGTGCGTTTGAATGATGCTGCATCCACGCCACTAGGAGCCAGTATAAGTCCAAGACAACATGCATAAAAAATTACTGAGTACTGTTAGAAACCGCAGAGAACTTGTACCAAATTCAGCATCAGACTGGCAGAGTAACAGCACCACTGTCACCTGCAAATTATGGAAGTATGCAAATCAGGCCCTGGTTTTGAAGCACTGTTGATTCTGATGGGTACCTGCATGCGTGCACGCGGATGCTGTATCTGAGGGGTGAGAGGAAACGGTTCCATGCCAAATGACCCGAAGATACTCCTCATCTGGTGCCTGTGTGCGGCGAATGGATCCCTGTCACAACAAAACATTCATAAAATGTAGCCCTACACACAGCATCCAGGTTTCTACACCAAATCAACTGATGTTTTAAACCATTGATTCTCATCCCACAAGGGGGCCTCAAAATAACTTGTATTGTTTAAAATCATTATATTAAAATACCTTGATTAAAAACGTTAAAAAGAATAGTTCACCCAAAAATGAAATTTCTCTCATCATTTAATTAACCTCTTACCATCCCAGATGTGTATATCTTTCTTCTGCAGAACAAAGATTTTTAGAAAAATATCTCAGCTCTTCAGGTCCATACAACGCAAGTCAACAGCATGCAAAAATGTTAAGCTCAAAAAGCCTATAAAGCATAAAAGCATATAATCCATCTGACTCCTGGGTTAAATGTATATATTCAGAAGCTAATGTATACTGTGGGTGAGAAACAGTTCAATATTTAAGTACTTTATTTTTGTTTACTATAAATCTCCAATCTCAAATAGCCCGAAGAGTTTTTCTTCTTTCGTTTTTGGCATTTCGCATTGTTTGTGCATTATCGCCACATACTGGGCAGGGAGGTGAATTTATAGTAAAAAAGGACTTTTGCACAAGTTTCTCACCCAACCCTTTCATAACACTTTAGGAGACATGAATTTAATCACTGGTCGTATGGATTACTTTAATGCTGCCTTTATGCTTTTTTTGAGCTTCAAAGTTCTGGCCACCATTCATTTGCATTGAATGAACCAGCAGAGTTGAGATTTTTCTTCAAAAAAAAAAAATCTTCATTTGTGTTAACTTCAGCAGAACAAAGAAAGTCATACACATCTGGGATGGCATGAAGGTTAGTAAACGATAAGAGAATTTACATTTTTAGGTGAACTATCCCTTAGAGAAATCATGATTACACGATTGTGATCATTTTTGAGTGGGGACTTTTAAATACAATTCAATTGGGGCCTTTAGAGTCAAAAACGTTGAGAACCACTAACCTAGACGGTCTAGAAAAATCATTTTTTAAATCATATTAAGCAAGCTACGTCATCATCAAAAGCACAAATACACAGATCAGCTGCAACATTAAAACCACCTGCCTAATATTGTGTAGGTCCCCCTCGTGCCACCAAACCAGCACCAACATGCATCTTAGAACAGCATTCTGAGATGATATTCTTCTCACCACAATTGTACAGAGCGGTAATCTGAGTTATCGTAGACTTTGTCATTTGTCAGTCTGACTATTCTCTGTTGACCTCTCTCATCAACAAGGCATTTCCGTCCACAGCACTGTCGCTCACTGGATGTTTTTTGCATTTGGCACCATTCGGAGTAAATTCTAGAGACTGTAGTACATGAAAATCCCAGGAGACCAGCAGTTAAAGAAATACTCAAACCAGCACATCTGGCACCAACAATAATCCCTGCGATTATCTAATCAGCCAATCGTGTGGCAGCAGTACAGCGCATAAAATCATGCAGATACGGTTCAGGAGTTCCAGTTAATGTTCACATCAACCATCAGAATATGGAAAAAATTTGATTTCAGTGATTTCAACCATGGTATGATTGTTGGTGCCAGACGGCTGGTTAGTGTATTTCTGTAACTGCTGATCTCCTGGGATTTTCACACACAACAGTCTCTAGAAATTACTCCGAATGGTGCCAAATGCAAAAAACATCCAGTGAAAGGAAGTTCTGCAGACGGAAATGCTTTGTTGAAGAGAGAGGTCAACAGAGAATTGCCACATTGGTTCGAACTGACAAAGTCTACGGTAACTCAGATAACCGCTTTGTACAATTGTGGTGAGAGGAATATCATCTCAGAATGCTATTCAGAGGTGCAGGTCGGTGCTGTTTTGGCGGGACGAGGGGGGGCCTACACAATATTAGGCAGGTGGTTTTAATGTTGTGGCTGATCGGTGTATACATCGTTTCATATTAATAAGGAATACTTACATCATGTATGGGCTGTCATCCATATCATTCAGGTAGCGAAACATTTTTCAACCTCGACTGGTTGAACGTTCACCCGTTAATTGAACTTACGACTCTCTTTAATCAAAAACAACACAACAGCAGCTCAGGGGCTTGTAATTGGTCAACCAGTCATCAAGCTCCCCCTGCCAGATATGCAAAACACTATGGAGTTATACAATTCGGCCTATGGGCCTAACCACAATACACACCATCAATTTACCAGGCGAGATAGATAACACACACACTGACAAACTAAAGTAGCTCTGCAGAACATTTAAGCCTATGCGAATCCGCTCGAATATTCTAGACAGCTGCTGATCCAAACAGCCTTAAGCTATTTCGGATGGTTAGCATAGCATCATAACATGCACGCCTGAATGAATGTTAAAACCACAACAGCGCTCGACGATTAAATTCAGCTTCGGTCAAGATGAATTTTGTCCGAGTGGAGAGAAAAACAGCAGTACGAAGAGTAGACCGACCGACGGAAATAACCTCTGCAGATGAGCGCAGGAAGACACTATGACAAAGGAAACGAAACCTTGAAGATGTTGGGCGAAAATCTTGCGTTTCTGACAGATTTACGCGTTTTTTTTTCGAAATGCGCTTGACCAAGTCGATACCAGGTCATACGCTACCGATAACAAAATAAAATCCGTCAAAGAAGATGTGGTTTTGATAGGAAGATTGGGCGCAATTAGTAAAACAGACACAAAAGCCAAACGTCAACAGAAAATAGAGATGGGAGGAGGAGGAAGAGGAGGGGAACAGCTATGAGAACATTCCGGTGAAGGAAGATAAAAGTATGCAGGGATCAGGAGAAAAACAATATATTCAAAGGGATATACTGCCGTTAATTAGGCCTATATAATGCGGTATGTATATTTATATTCGGCTACTGTTAGTGGTTCAGTTGCAGTTATTTTCGTGACCAGTGGGTAATTTTTTATTATTATTAGGCCTATTGAACATTCACAACATTCATAATATTGTAAAACAATTCGATGTCATACCTTTTGACACATACAGTACAAATACATAATACAAATAAAAATGAAACAAATAAAAGGGTATCACAAACATATAGCAAATTCATTAAACAATTAATTCTTGTTTTTAGATTTTTTTCAAGATTTACAATAGGCTACAATAATAAATAAATAAACAACAAGGGTTGTTTGGAAATGTGAAAAATTGGGTTTTAATCACTCCACTTTTGACGTATACTAGGCTATATTTTCGAGTAACAAAAACAAATCAATCATTTATGTTTTTATTTTTGAGATATCATATTGATAACAATAAAGTAAAACTATGGGTCTGACGTTATTGATTATCATCAGTACTATAAATATAACTTTTGGCAAGACTCGTATCTTTAGTGATCACTTTGAAAATTGTGAGGAAATAGCGGAACAAATGGAGAGCGTGTTAAAAAGTATTTTATCGTGACAAATCCTCATCAGTGCACTTGACGCGATTAACCCTTGTGCGTCAATTAAAAAAAACTTCCATAGAAATACTGTATATGGATATTATTTTCCACTTTCACTGACTCAGAATTTTTAACCAACATCACTCCTAATAATAACGACCAAATATTAATTAATTTTCAGGATTTTAACCCTTTAAATGCCAATTTTAATGTTTAATGCCTCTGTTGTATTTACACACACACACACACACGTTGGGTTTCCATTTTTATGAGGACTTTCCATAGACATAATGGTTTTTATACTGTACAAATTTACCTAATCCTAAAACCTAATCCTCACAAGAAACATTCTGCATATTTTACATTTTCAAAAAACATAATTTAAAAGCTGCATTTCCTCAAATGGGGACCAACAAATTGTCCCCACTATAGGTCAAACATTTTGGGTTTTACCAGTGTTTCCCCTAGGTGTGGGGGGGGGGGGGCTCTTGATATGGAAAGTCAGAAACGTCTGGCCCATTTATTGAGATCCATATGCATGCTGCAAGATGGTCTCCTTGCAGCCTAGCGGATGTTTGTCTTGACCAGCAAATGCATTAACTGTTAAATGTGATAGCTTAACATATAGCTAAAAGCAGCAAATCCTATTGTGAAAAGTTTGTATTACCCTGTTCATGGTTGAGAAGTCCCTTTCACAGTTTACACTATATGACTGTGACTGGGACCGTCAGAGCAAGAAGCCAGCAGGCTGTTAGTCTGAGCAACAAATGTGTGATTGAGCATTAAGGCCTATATTATTTTATTTTTTCGTTCTTTGAAATTAGTTAATTATATTAATTTAAATCTTTTGATTGTTCATATCTTAATTTTTAAAAATATTTTTATTAATAGATCCGGCTCTTCTGATATGCGAGCCGGCTCCCAACGTTCGCGAACGACCCATCGCTAGTGACTGGACTTTTGCTGCTTGTCAGGGAAAGGGCGTGCAGCACTTGGGCTCTTTTCTGTAGGCTACTTGGACTCGGAGCAGTAGCGCTACTCCGGGTGCTACTTACAGGAGAGCGAGTGTTGCCATCTTCACCACCCTGGGAGCGTTTAAAAAACACAGATATTTTTGTCTTCTTTTCAGGTGATTGACGCAACATATTTCCGACGCACGCTTTCTGTCCGCTGGTGGGAGTGTGTGATGGGGAGTCGACTCCAAAGAGTCGATTCCTCGACTCTGAATAGCTCCAGACTCGGGGTCGACTCCATCATAGGAATCGACTCTTGGTGTCGACTCTGTTACTGTGTCCGAAATCACTCACTTGTGAGTGTCTAATCCCTATTGCAGTAAAGTCGAGTAGATTGTATATTTTTTACATTTTGAGTGTATTACTATTTGTTATATGTTGAATTAATGTGACGTCATATCACGACCGTAGTCTCAAAGTCTAGTGTGTCCGCGGCATTACACCATGCCAGAGAGCTGTCGTAGAAACTTTGTATTTATCCTACACGTAGCTTGTTGCTTATCTCTTTAGAAATAGATAACAGTCATAGTGACTCTAGTTTGTAATTATGCATACCTCCGTACCAGAAAACCTGGAATCGAACACCCCTATGCTCACCTGTGTGCGCGCGATCGTGTCTGTGTGTGTGTGCAGGTGTGTGTGTGTGTGCGCGCATAGGGGCGGAACTCCGCCGTGCGCCATACAGAGAGCTGAGGAGAATAGTAAACGTGCGACCATGTAGAGTCAGAAATGACATGCCATCGTGTAAATAAGATAAATAACTTGGGCTATTTAGTTTGTTTAATAAAAGAACAAGGTACCTGTTCTATTGGAAAGGTAACCTTAAATTACTTCTGTTGTAATCTGGCGCTATATAGAAAATATAATTAACTTTACCTTCAAGGGGGGTGGAGGGTGCCCCCTAATATAATGGCAGGGGAAACACTGAGTTTTACTATCCTTATGGGACATTTGGTCCCCACAAAGTGATAAATACACGTTCACACACACACATACATACATATGTGGTGATGCGATCAATTATTACTAGGGCGGGTACGGCACGTTCAATGGACATAAAAGGAGATGAGGTTGACATCTCACTAAGTGCGTCTTTCTGGGTCCTGGGAGTGACGTCATTTCTTGTGCGCCATATTTATGTCCAGGAGTTAAGAGCTACTGGTGGCAGTCTCATTATGAATGTTTTGTGAGGGAGGCTAAATTGAGACTTATTTGACTTGCAGTGTGTGGCTGGGGAGTATTTTTGACCTGTCGATCAAATATTTGTCAATGTGAGGTCATAATTGGCACGTCATCGAGTGCACTGGGCAGCGCGAGTTACCATACGCAGGTATGTTACGCTTATTTTTAACGTTGGGTTCATGAGATAGTGACTTCTTAAATTGAAATGTTGTGGATTGTACTTCAATAGTGACACGGGGGACTGGAGGTGTTGCAGCAAGCTTTGTGGGCGCTGTTAAGCTTTATGCGACCCCTTGCTGTTTCTGTGAATTGGGATTACCTGCATCGGGTAGTCATTATTCGAACTGGACCGCTCCTGAACGGAATTGTATTTTCCTCTGTAAGCTGTCTACGACCATCCCTCTGCCTCTTTATTGGAACGATGTATCCATTGTTTATTGGTACATTTATTTGAATTGTTTGATCTCGGTTCAGCGAACGAGGGTTTCCTTGACAACCGGAGCGATAGCGAGTTCACAGCTTGTTGTGACGCGGCTAAAATTTAGTCTTTTCCAGAATTGACATTAAACTTGGAGTACAGCGGCGAGAAGCTACTTGTTTTGTCACCATTATTGTATTTCATTGTGATTACTGTTTTTTTTATTCTGTTTGTCAATGTATTGTAGTCTGAGATTTACATTTTTTTTTTTTTATAGGACAGTGCTGGGCTGACAGAACTAACTAGGATCAGCCAGTGAACGATTATATCATGGTGCCAAACTGATTCTTTTTGGCAGCATGTGGTGGATGTTTAATTGACAGACCATTACATGGAGTGTGTGGTTTAAATATTATACTGTGTTTTTTTTTTTTTTTTTTTTTTTTTTTTTTTTTTTTTTTTTTTTCTCTCCCTTCAGAATTGGGGTTCCAGTATTAGTCCGAGTCCTCTGTGTGTGGTGGTGGTTCGGCTATTGGTCTGCAGTGTGCACAGCGGGTGATTTGGTTTTGTGTGGTGAGAGCACAAGTAGTTGCTGTGTTTATTGGATTCCCTTAATAGATGATTTCCCCCAATTCTGAAGTGGTAAGGTGTGTGTGCGTGTGTGTTTGTGTAACCTCCATGATTGATGTGTTCTCTTTATGGTTGTATATTAAAAGATACCAGTTTTGTACTTTATTGTATGTATTGAGGAATAAAATCTGAAGCGTTATCCTTGTCTGATATCTGACTCACCCACTACGAATCTGTGTTTGGCCTTTGTTGTATCTGTGGGTCCCCGGCCAATATCCGGGGTGGCGTAATCGGGTTGGTGCCATAATTGGCATGGTAGTGCGCTACTGATGGCCGCCACGCCACACATACAAAACACACGTAAATTCCCTCCAGAATTGGTGTTGGATGAGTATGAGATTAATGTGAATAAAACCAAATAATTAGTTGTTACAAACAAGAAGCAGGAAATCTCTGAACAAGTAGAACCTTTGGTGCGCACCATGTAGAAATAGTGCGCAGTTTTAAATATCTGGGAACATGTATAGATGGTCATCTTAATTTAACTGAGAATACAGATTATGTTGTTAAAAAGGCATTGCAGTGACTGCATTTTATTAGGAGGTTAAACCACTTTGGTGTAAGTAAAGAGAAATGGTTTACTAGAATCTCGTGGAAAGCATTATGTCTTTCAATATGACCATGTGGTAGGCTACTGAAACCTGCGAGTAAAAAACAAAGCAAAGTTGTTGTTAATGTAGCAAGTAAAATTGTAGGTAAGAGGCAGCTAAACGATACATTTATATCCCAAGTCAAACAAAAAGCTTTGGCGAATATAGAGGATCTTACCCATCCTCTAATCTACACAGTCACTTTTAGTTCAGGGAGGCGTTTTAGGCAACCGCGGACTATCAAGTAGCCTATGTGTATCAGATGTAATTTGTGCCATCTGCGGTCAGATTATTAAACGCGTAGTTGCATATTTGTGTACATATGTAGGTAGGTATTTGAAGAAGGTATATTTTTTAATGGATTATATTTATGTTTTTTATTCTGTTTAATGTGTTGTGTTGGTGTAGCCTATTTATTGTGCATGGTGAAGCAGAAGACACATTTCCACATTGTGGATAAAGTTACTGAATTCCCCACAAATTACACACCTTTGGCTAAATGTTTGCAGTTGGCAATAACACAGCCAAAATGATCGGGGTGGAAAAAAGACAAAAATGGACCGAAGGTCGCAAAAGGGTTAAATAATTTCTCATAGAAAGAAGCAAAGCAACATTTCCCCTCGGTTTGCACTGACGTCTAATTGAACCACGGCCCTCTGCTGTCGTTTTAGCTCAATATTATACTATATTATATTCAGGTTATTTGTTCGAGCTCAGAAAATATTAAAATGGCAATTCTAGAATGTGTATCATTATCAAAGCGCACCTAACTAGCCCTTCAACGTAATTTTAAAAGGCGTTGCGCCTCTAGCGACCGCATCATTGGAATTGCATTCTATGCTGGGTGTGTGCGCAGAGTTATGGGATCAAAATCCCGTTAAAAGTATTGGGGGTCACGGATCCAAAAGTAATAAGCATGAATCAAAATAAGAAGCGTGAATCCAAAAATAATATGCACAGATAAAACATATGCACAAGAATAAATAAAAAGTGCAGATTAAAATAACACAGATAAAAAAATAACAAGCGTGAATCAAAAATATATACACATTTAAAATATGCCGCAGTAACAGCAACAGAAATATTCAAGTGAAGTAATCAGAATTTAAAATAAACTCATGTTTTCCTTGGTTATATTACTGTTTTTTGTGCTCAACAATTTTGCTCATTTAATTTTTTTGTACGCTTACGTTATATTTTTCCTTGCTTTTTGTTCCCTCCAAGTTCTGCGCTTGGTTTTCCAAAAATTGTGAGTAGAGTTTCATGTAAATCATGGGGTGTTTTGTGTCTCCACTAGTTCTTGATCGACAACTCCTCCATTCGTAGAGGGGATGTGACGTCACTCTAATGTGACTCTGACACCTGCTGCTCAATCACACGATGGTAGATGAAGATAGATAACCATCAGTTGGCAAATCCTGGACAATCACAGGTAATTTTATCTAAATATATTATTTGTGGTTGATAGATGTGCTGCTACATTTCCATAACAGAGTATACAACTTCAATAATATTTTAAGCAAATTACTTAACATCATACAACCAACTCCAAAGTGTGCATGTAGGTGTCAGCGATAATGCACACCAAGGTCTATTACAATAATGATGAATATAGAAATGCTTACATATAATTGCATTTTTTTTTTAATTGTATCAAAAACCTACACTTTGGAGTTAGTAGTATGACTTGAGGTAATTTGCTTAAAATATTATTGAAGTTGTATACTCTGTTATGGAAATGTTTGTAAATGTTTTGGATATCTATGCTCCAATGTTGCCTGTATCTTTAGAGATAACCCCCAAATTTGCAACTATTTGTGAATAATGAATGTCCAACATCAAGCCAACTTTATTACATTATTTATTGATGTGGGGATGCTTGGTCACTTGTCTCTGATTTCGCTGCAGTATCGAGGAAAAATAAACTATATGTAGCCGTCCCAATGATGCCAACATTGAATCAGTACATAACGCACATTCAGCAACATGGAAAAGCAGATCAAGTTGAGTTCTGAACTCACGGCTACGTTGGTACAGCTATTAAAAATATGCATCAAACATCCACACCAACCAAGCCTGTTTTTTTTTTTTTTTAGATATGCAGCCAATAACCTGCAAACATTAAAGTCTTAAATAATGCCTAAACTAAAACACTGCTTACTAAATACAGCTGAATTGATACGGACTATGATCAGACAACACATTGTTTCCTAGAGTTGGCAGAAAATACTCAAAATAGACATCTATCTATCAACCAAAAATAATATAGTTATATTCAATTACCTGCGAGTGTCCAGGATTTGCCAACTGACGATTATCCATCTTCATCTACCATTGTACAGTTGAGCAGCAGTCGTCGAAGTCACATTAGAGTGATGTCAACTCCCCTCTACGAATGATTGGCTAGAAGAGGAGCTGTCGATCAAGAACTAGTGGACCAATGGGGACACAAAATGCCCCATGATTGACATGAAACTCTACTCACAAGATTTGGAAAACCAAGCGCAGAACTTGGAAACAAAAGCAAAGAAAAATACAGCGTAAGTGTACAATTTATTTTTTTTTTTTTTTTGAAATATTTGCAAAATTGTCAGAGCACAAAAAAAGTATTATAATCAAGGAAAATATTTTGTTTGCAATTCTAATAACCTTGCTTGAATCTCTTTCTTTTTTTTTGCAGCATATTTTAAATGTTCATATATTTTTGATTTAAAGCCTGTTATTTTTTTTTAATCTGTGCTAATTATTTTGATGTGCACTTTTTATTTGTTTTTGTGCGTATTATTTTTTTTATCTGCACTTATTTTTTTATTCACGCTTATTATTTTTGGATCCGTGACTGCAATACTTTTGACTGGATTTTGATCCCATACAGAGTGGGCAGACTGGATAACGCAGCATCTACGTCAGGACGTTTTTCGCTCTCTTTTACGTCACATTGATACTTCTCACAAACCCGGACGTAACCAACGCCTATTCGCCGGAGAGGAACGGTAAGTAATCCGTCATTTTTCAGTATTTTATTGGTTATATAGCCGATAAACTTGTAGATAAATAGGTTATGTTATAATTCAGACCTTACCGTTGTGCAATGTTGATTTAAAATAACGTGTGGCCCTATCTACAGGTCTTGCGTATTAGCTTTTAGCATCGCAGCATCCTGTCGCCTTCGTTACACAAAACTCTGATTTAGTTGATTGCGGAAAAATATTTCAGAACATGTTTCTTTTCTTTTTTTAAATCGCCACAAACTCCTCTTCCGTGAGTAAGTGGTCGTCGTTTTCTTTGTTTATACAGGGCACATTCATCTTGTAAATTGCTAAACTTTATTGGCAAGGAAAAAGAGATCCGGATTAAGTGATTGTTGAGTGAAAATACAACATTTGTGATTAATAAAATACGTAATGTTTAGGTAATTTATAAGCAATTAATTAGACGTTGATTGATCTTTAATAAAAGATAAACACGTTAGTGAGTTCTACTTTTTAAGCCACTTTCCTTTCTTCCATAAGTTGCTTTCTTTATCCAAATGTTGGTATGAATAAGGATGCATGGCCTACAGAAGGTCCAATAATAAACAATCGAAAGAACATCGCGATGAAACACGGTAAAGGTTTTTGAAAACTGGCGATAATGTTAATGCAAGTATGAGAAAGAGGCAAAGTCGAGCCTTCCTCTAAGCAGCGTTAATATGCGGAAGCAAATATTCTCAGAATCGACACATTCTTGTAATGTCTTTCTGAATGTCTGCCTTTGTTTCTCAAATCAAACCCCATCACTTCGGACTTACTGGCAATTGTGTTCAATTAATTCAACCTGCATGGCGTAATTGTACACAATGGTGACAGTGAAAGCTGGAAATACTCAAAACAAATGAAACCCAAATGAGTTATTTCTGAATCCCACGAGAGCCAATGTCAGTGACAATAACACCATTTTCAATCCCTCTCTTGCCACATAGATGCAGACCATAAAGTGTGTGGTGGTTGGAGATGGAGCTGTTGGAAAGACCTGCCTCCTCATTTCCTACACAACTAATAAATTCCCATCTGAATATGTTCCTACGGTAACGAAGCAAAGGGTTGTGGGGCTGAGATTTAGGGGGAGGGGGCTCTGTGATGGAATGATTGAGTAGAAATGACTGTTATTATTGTTGTTTTATGTGCTGTTTAAGCTCTAAAGTACAGTGCATCCGGAAAGTATTCACAGCGCTTCACTTTTCCACATTTTATGTTACAACCTTATTCCAAAATTGATTAAATTCATTATTTTCCTCAAAATTCTACAAACTACCCCATAATGACAACATGAAAAGTTTGTTTGAAATCTTTGCAAATTTATATAAATTTAAAAAAAAAAAAACACACGTACATAAGTATTCACATCCTTTGCTCAGTACTTTGTTGAAGCACCTTTGGCACCAATTACAGCCTCAAGTCTTTTTGCGTATGATGCTATAAGCTTGGCACACCTATTTTTGGGCAGTTTCTCCCATTCTTCTTTTGGTCGGTGCAAAGCCATTTTCAGGTCTCTCCAGAGATGTTTAATCGGGTTCAAGTCTGGTCTATGGCTGGGCCACTCAAGGACATTCACAAAGAGTTGTCCCGTAGCCACTCCTTTGTTATCTTGTCTGTGTGCTTAGGGTCGTTGTCCTGTTGAAAGATGAACCATCGCCCCAGTCTGAGGTCCAAAGTGCTCTGGAGCAGGTCTGGTCACCTCCCTGACTAAGTCCCTTCACCCCCGATCGCTCAGTTTGGCCGGGCGGCCAGCTCTAGGAAGAGTCCTGGTGGTTCCAAACTTCCATTTACGGATGATGGATGCCACTGTGCTCATTGGGACCTTCAATGCTGCAGAAATTTTTCTGTACCCTTCCCCAGATCTGATACAATCCTGCCTCGGAGGTCTACAGACAATTCCTTGGACTTCATGGTTTGGTTTGTGCTCTGACATGCATTGTTAACTGTGGGTGTGTGCATTTCCAAATGATGTCCAATCAACTGAATTTACCACAGTTGGACTCCAATCAAGTTGTAGAATCATCTCAAGGACGATCAGTGAAAACAGGATGCACCTGAGCTCAATTTTGAGTGTCATGGCAAAGACTGTGAATACTTATGTACATTTTGATTTTTGTTTAGTTTTTTATTCTTAATAAATTTGCAAAGATTTCAAACAAACTTCTTTGAAGTTGTCATTATGGGGTATTGTTTGTATAATTCTGAGGAAAATAATGAATTTAATCAATTTTGGAATAAGGCTGTAACAACAAAATGTGGAAAAAGTGAAGCGGATGCACTGTATGTGTGTATTTGGTAGGGTATCTGATAAGATTATTGTAGATACAGTGTTTTCTGGTTTGAGATGCAAGTTTGCAGTGCAAATTATTTTCTGTGCTAGTATGATCAAATTCTCGCATCAGAATTTCTCATTTACTGACCCTCATGTCATCCCCGAAAGACATTCTGCAGAACACAGATTTTAGAAGAATATCTTAGGGTTGTAGGTCCACAATGCACAAATACAATGCAAATTAATGGTAGTCAGAATTTTGAAGCTCCAAAAACCACATGAAGGCATCATAAAATTAATCCATTAGACTGCAATAGTTTAATCCATGTTTTCTGAAGCGATCTTATCGGTTTTGGGTGAGAACAGGCCAAAATGGAACTTACTTTTCACTGTACATCTTGCCATTACAGTCTCTAGGCATGCTCATGATTTCAAGCACGATTACACTTACTAGTGCTTGATGCATGCGCAGATCGCTAGATGGTGCTAGGAGGTGTGAAATCACAATCACCTAGGAGACTGCTGATATCAAGATTTATTGTGCAACGCAGTTGTATTTTGGTCCGTTCACACCCAAAACCATTTGCATTGCTTCAGGAGACATGGATTAAAACACTGGGGATTATGGATTACTTTTTTGCGGCCCTTATGTGCTTTTTGGAGCTTCAAATTTCTGGTCACCATTCACTTGCATTGTGTGGACGTAAAGAGCTGAGATATTCTTCCAATCTTTGTATGTGTTCTGCAGAAAAAAGTCAAAATTGAGGTCCAAACTATTCTCACTTTGAGAGGATAATTTTTTCAGGAATTAAAAGGTGCTTTAGTTCACTCTTGTAACAGTATATACATTTTGGTCTGTTTACAGGTGTTTGATAACTATGCTGTCACAGTCATGATTGGAGGGGAACCATATACATTAGGCCTTTTTGACACAGCAGGTAATTTTAGATTGTATCTAATCTTAGATTGTAGTGTTATTATTTTTAGTTTGTTATTTTCTAGTTTTTAGTTTTCTGTTCAAAAGTCCCATCTTGAATGACTCAGAGCAAAAAAAAGAAGAGCTGCATTTGTTCCTCTTTCCTCAGGTCAGGAAGACTATGACAGACTTCGGCCTCTCAGCTATCCACAGACAGACGTCTTCCTGGTTTGCTTCTCTGTTGTTTCTCCATCCTCCTTTGAGAATGTGAAAGAGAAGGTGGGTCTTTTTTCTGGCTTGTCTCCCTGTTCAAGTGGTCAGAACATGGAAGAGCAGACTTTCTCAATTAGGTTTATTGACATTAACTATTGACGTTACACAAGGTTTATGTTAATTTAAAACATTTTTTTACTATTCCCCCATTTCTCTTGCGCTGTATCACATGCTGATCCATTACGTTGTTGAAACCTGCTTTACACTGTATGGCTTATACAATCCGATTTGTCTTTGACTGATCACTTAAGTCACATGCTGTTTGGTATCATTAAAACATTGTCTCTACCGGTACCAGATTTTCCTGCTGGACTTGGAGACTGGGAACTGAAATTAATTGCTTTGCCGTGTATTCAATGCATGCATTAAAAGGACAGTCAGTTCTGAGACAGACTGCATTATTGCATAGAAATTGAAAGAGATGTTGAAATTTCACCTTCATTAGGATGTATGTTTGTCAGTTGTCTTCTTTTTAGACTTATATTCTGGTGTATCTCTGGAATGCTTGATTCTGATTGGTCAATATTGGCATCCTGCGGTCAAATATTCTTGCGTAATGACTTCTAAAAGGACTAATAGGGTGTTTACCAGGCAACTGATTTCCTACATAGTTGTGTCAGTTTCATCTGTCTTGTATCACTTTGTGATCACTTCTTATATTATAAAATAATTATTGATGTGTCAATAATTTACATCCATTTATTTATTTGATTTGTAGCAATTTAATAGGCAGTATAATCTCTTAGAGAATGAATAACCTTTCTGTACCATTTCAGTATGGAACATTGTAAACAGGTTAACGTGTTCTATAATCATTAATTTTATAATTGCCTGTTCTAATGTTGCAGACTGTAGGCTGTCTGAGTTTGGTGGGATATTTGTTCTGATTCTGCTGTGATTTCTAGCTTTTTTGTTCACTGTCTTACCGTTCCCTTTTCCTCCTTTCTCTCTTTCTTTCTCACTTTTCTCAGTGGGTACCAGAAATCTCGCACCACTGTCCACGTACTCCATTTCTGTTGGTGGGCACTCAAGTAGACTTGAGGGATGACAGCAACACAGTGGAAAAACTTGCCAAAAACAAGCAGCGCCCAATATCACCCGAGAGCGGCGAGAAACTGGCCAGAGACCTCAGAGCTGTCAAATATGTGGAGTGCTCCGCCCTCACACAGGTTAAAAGACAAGCTGCACACACCTAATATGACATAACAGATCTCTTCAATTGTCACGTGACCTACTGTATGATATTTAATTTTACAATGTCTTTGTCTTTTTTGCAGAGAGGTCTGAAGAATGTATTTGACGAGGCAATACTTGCTGCTCTTGAACCTCCTGAGACCAAACCCAAGAAGCGCTGCATCCTCTTGTAGGAGCACAAAGAGTGAGTGATGCACTCACTCCAACAAGAGAGGCGGAGGAATAGAAATTTTCTGGTAGGGTTTTTAAGAGTGGTAGGGGTTGGCTCTGGAGGAATTCAGCAAAGAAATGGTATTGCAAACAAATACATTTTGTGCCTTTCTAATCGTTTCAAGAACAACAGTAGATATTGAAGAACCCTAAAACCAACAACAGCCCTAAAAAATAAGAATTGAAATAGAAAAGATAAATGTACACTTTATGCATGTGATATCTTGCAGAGCAGCATTTGAATCCACTTTATTGATTTAGGTGTCTTTCACTGCAGTTTCATGTGATTTTAACCCCCAATTTTGTAATTTTTTTTTATTTTTTTTTTTAAATATTTTTTTCATTAAGTGCTTCAGGTTTCTGATTACCATAAAAAAAATTATGATTAAGAATGTTAGACTTTGGATTTGTCCCTGACACTTGCTTTTCTCCAAGCCAGCTATTTGTTCTTTAACCTATGGACAGTTTGTATGCAGTAAGCTGATTTCAGATCTGATTTCTAATCTGTTAAGTACAGCATTTTTGATATATTGTCAGATCTTAGCGGGCGTAAAAGCAGTTTTCCCTAAATTCATGTTGTGTGTTATGCAGCATACAAGCAAGCTTATGTGATTGGTTTAGGCTTTTAATTAGCTCTAATCACTGGCAATGGCATTGAAAAGAAATAATAAAAACAATTTTCTTTTTTTTCTTTTTTTTTTTTTAGATTTTAACAATTGTTTCAAAACAGTTTTCAATGAATTAGTGTTATGACCACATAAACCAGACTCTTTGTGGCCACATCCCCTCCTGAGTGACCTGTTTGATTTGTAAGAGAGTTTGGGACCTTATTTGGGAGTCAATGGAAGCTTAATTTAACACCATTTGTTTGTTTCTGTATGAGCCAAACTGTTCTCCTGTGGTTCATGCTCCTAGAATCTGTCTTAAAGTGCATTTACTCTTGAGCCATGCAGTGCCTTCTGCTGGCCATTTAGAAAACTGAATTTATATTATGTTGTTCTCCTTTTTGTATGATGTATTAAATGTATTACTGTTTTTCTTTGGGGTGAAAGAATTTAGTGGTGACATATTGAAACTTGAGTTTTTTTTTAATAACTTTTTATTTTTGTTATTTTATTTTTTTGCTAGAATACCATTTGATTGTGATTTATTAATAAAATAACACTTTTAAATGTAATATTTTGAATAACCAATCTTAGCAGTCGTGCGAGTACAAATGAGGATTACCGATGATGATGATGGTCAGCTTTGTGGCCTTTTCTTAGTCAAGATCTGCGGTGTTTGGAATCTCACTATATTTGTAATAAAAGTGGTGCGACTGACACACAAATGGTGTTTGTTTCCTGCTTATTAAATGTATTTGCATACCTGGTTGTGTGGTGTGTATCAGCTGGCAAACAGAAGACATTGAAAAATGTTCCAAAACATTGCAATATTTGAGATGAAAACCACTTTATTTTACAAGGCAGTAAAAATTGTAGTTGAACAATTTATAATAAGAGCCACTATGGGAATAAGGAATAATAGGAAAAGCCAAAACAAACAGCTGGTAAATGAAGCGGGTTGAGTATGTTGGTTGAATTTTCCATAACGCCAAACAGGTATAACAGACTCAAATAAATAAACTTAATCAGCAAAACTAATATATATATATAAATGGGAAAAGGGGAACCTTTTATTAGGGTATAACACTATATTCTGAAGGCCTTGTAGACAATACTAACGTTATTCTGGGGTTAATCTCAGCTTTAAGAGCGTTGTCTGAGTAAGTTAATTGTTTTTTATTTTTATGTGTAATTGATCATATAAGGAAATGTTATAGTTCTGTGTTCCAATTGATCTGATGTACTAAAATAATCCCAGTTATACATTGAAACATAACAATACTATTTTACCATCCCACACACCTTATTTCCATCTCAAAGCTTCCAAACTGATGAACACATATAGCCAACATTTAATTCAACTGAATAAAAGTCCTACTAATCTGAATTTGCAAATGAATGATTATTAAATATGTCTGAATTGATGATTTAATTGCCATTTTTGTACTGTAGAGTTGGCTTGTCATGATCTAGTGCAAGGTCATATAATAAAAAGCAGAATTCTGTCCTCAGTTACTGACTCTTGTTTCAATGTTATACAGAACACTTGTGTGAAACACAAAAGGAAATGTTAGGCAGAATGTTTACCTCTGTCACCATTCACTCTCATTGCATCTTCTTGAAGGTTAAAGGTGACTGAGACTATCATTCTATCCTACATTTGTATTCAACGGAAGGAGGAAAGCCAAATCCTTTTGAGAATTTTCATTTTTGGGTAAAATATTCCATAAACAATCTTGAGGGTTGTTCTGCTGTTGTTCACACCCATAAGTTCACATGGTGTATATTGAAAAGGATATCTGCTTAATCACCATTATTAGCCAAATCCTTGATTTCATTGATAATTGGGAGTCTGTTTTGCAAGTAACTGGAATTGACAAGTTAGGCAAGTTAGCATATATTAGTGCAGGCTGGCATGAGATGTAGGTGTGTGATATCGCACTGTTGGTCTACGAGAGATGGATCTGGTTCTGCTTTTAGATGATGTGCATTTTTTCCAGGTACGTGTCTCATTCTCGGCAGGTGTGTATGAGCACTGTGTTCTTACACTGCTGGCAGCGAACTGAGCAGCACCAGGAGAACTTACAGGAGCAGCGCTGTACCACCTCAGCCCGGCCTGCACGAAACCCTGGGCCACAACATAACAGTTCACAACCATCTGGTGCCAACCTTGAGGTTCCTACAGACAGCAAGAGACAACAGGAATTTTAGAGAAGACAGGCAATGAATAATAAAAGCAAAAAAAAAATTGAATTATAAAAGTCAATGGGAAACCCTGTCCTATCTGTTGTAGATTGACATATTTATGATGAAACAGAATTTATCCATCGGGAATTGATTACCAGATGTAGAATGGGGCTCATAATAAATGGAGCTAGACCTGAATGCAAATTTGCTAAAACAATATCTAAAAAGGTTTAAGGCTGTTGGTTAACATTAATCCAATAGTTTATGCGGCCTAAGTGACATCAGCGGAAAAGGAAAGTTGTGCAGATGAAGATCAAATTTATTACATTTAGATTAAAGATTACAAAGACCAAAAAAAATTAATAAATAAATGGAATGGAATAACATTCACCTGTGAATGTATCACTCATTACTGGAACATGCATTAAAAAAGTAAATTAGGTAAATTTTAATTTCATGTTGATTCCTGGTGTGTGTTCCTCTACCAGATCAAAAGTGAATTTAGTAGATGTAGCAGAACATAAGTGATTATTTACATTTGTTTATTTTGGTCAGCGATTCTGTTGGCTGATTTGAAACTTACCATTACAGCGTCGTCCTGCAGTGCCAGGGATGCCATTGTCTGGGTCTAAATGGCAGAAATCTGGTGAAGGACCCAGGTAGACCAGATCCCGTGTGGCTGGTGGCTTCACATGGGGGTCCCGTGGAAGCAGAGCTGTGCGAGAGCCCACACGTGTCAGCTTTACCTAAGCAGAAAAGCTGGGCATGAAACTTTACCCTTTTCAAGTACCGGTAGACACACCACAATCATTTTCATGACACATTTGCTTTGCTCCTAATCCTAGTGAACTATCTCCAAAAGCAGCATTGCTAGGGGTGGGCTCCCACTGCAAAGGCTGTCCGGAAAGGTGGGCAGCATTATTGTGCTACTTAAGGGATCTTGTTGTGGCCAAAAAGTCATTGTGATGTAAAGAGGCTTACAAAGGTGATTCTGAATGGCCCTGTCTAGACACACAAGTGATCCATTAAAAACGGCAGCAACTATCTTCTTTATCTTATTGGATGAACTTGCAATGCAGAACTTGATTTTGTACTGCTTTTGGAGGATATTTGAAGGTTTTCCTCTAATAAACAGTATGCCCCCTTTAACACCGAGAGATGTAACTTGCATGCATATTGGTTGCACGAGTAACATACCTCTGTGGCCCCATCAAAACGCTCTTTCAGCACAGAACCAACCCGGCGGAAAGGGGGCATGACCTTCCAGCAGGTTCTGAGCTCACAGGACCCGGAAACGCCATGACACTTACACTCCACCTGCATGTTATGGAGGATCGCCTGATTAAGAAAAGAGAAAAAACATGAGAAACAAGAGGGAGGATTCAACAGTTTGTACATAAGTTGCACATATAAAATCTATGGTAGCACTTTACAGTGATAAAAAGGCTACATTTGTTAACATTAGTAAATGCATTAGGTATCACAAACTAACAATGAACAATATATATATATATATATATATATATATATATATATATATATTACATTATATTTTACAGTATTCCTATTTGTTAATATTAATTAATAGAAATACAATTGTTCATTTTAATTTCATGTAAGCTCACAGTGCATTAACAAATGTTAACATACACAACTTTTGATTAAAAAAACCAAATGTGTTAGTATAAGTTTTAACATGATTGTTTCATGAATTAACATGAGCCAAGATTAGAAATGCTGTAAAAGTATTGTTCATTGTTAGTTTATGTTAACTAATGTTAACAAATGGAACCCTATGTTATGGACAGAATGTTAACAAAACTATCGTTTCTTATCTCTTGCCTTTCGTCCTGCTTCATTATTGTGAATGTTCATTAGTGGTCGTCCTGATGACATGCCTTTAGCTCTCTCAGGCTCGTCCACAAAGGTCTGAGAGAATGCAACGCCATAGGACAGGTTATCAGAGCAGCCTGACCACTGGAAACCTTAAGGGAGTGAAAGGGGGGAAGAGAGGCATATGTTTGGTTTATAATCATTTGTGTGGTTTTGTTATTGAGATTTTTCTTTTCTCACCTTCTGGGCTGACACCCCTGACCTTTCGGTCACAGCCGCATCTCTCCAGCTCTCCCCGGCTGCAGCCCTGAGTCACTGCCATGGCAACCGCTGCTGACGAAAGAGAGTGGACAAAGGCCGCCTCACGGGTACCTAAGGAGATACATAAACTTAGCAGGTGATATCAGAACTAGAGCTATGAGTCAAAATGTATGGCCTGTGATTTGGTAGTTGGTAGTACAAATATGACCATTTTCCTTGGTATTCTTTATTATTTGCTGCCAATTCTATGCTAAAGATTTCTGTACACTCCAAAATGTGAGGATGACTGAACCATGTTACAGTTTCAAGGTTATGTAAGATAAAATAATGGTGTTATCCAATATATTATGTCCTGTTGTGTGATGCATGGTTCATGTTGTAACCTTGGTTCATGACTCGTCCAAACACATTGATCCCACGGGGGGTGGTGGAACAGTTCCACCGCCTGTTTCGGAACTGATGCTGGCACTAAAGGAATGGAAACACAACAAACAGCCTGATGTCAGAGTTCAAATGTGCAGTATACATAGACCACTTGTTAACAGATTGAGACTGGCAAATTGAATGATTTTATAATTATCTAAGGTAATAGGAATAGAAAGAGATGTTTTAAATTATAAAGAAATAGGCATTATGAAATAGAAAGGTGTAGCTGGGGAGGAGCGGTCCCAGAAGAACTGTCACCAGAGTGAGGAAAGCAGACACTTATGTTATATATTAATACGTTTAATTGAAAAATGCAAATTAATTTGTCCCCAGTTTGCTTTTACAAAAGCATGCACTTGAACTGACATGAACTCCACAAGTTTGTGCAAAACCTGATGCTCCATGTTATCCGAGCATGATTTGCTAATATTCTGAATAGCATCTTGTGTGCTTCAATGGAAGCAAGGAAATCTGATCTTTAGTTCAAAGGAGTTAATTTGGTCAGTCACAAATTTGCATTCATGTGATTAGTGAACTACAAAAAGTGCAGAATCTTAAATATTTATTTATTTTACATTACATACATTTACAGAATTTCAGATATTATCAAAATCTTAAAACTTGCTGTTTTCTGCAAGGTTTCAGTAAATGGGATAAATGCCAGATCAATGTGGATCTCATTGTATTATTTGATTTGGTCATTATTTTCTGACCCCATCATGTCCATGGCATAATCAGAAAATCCTATTAAAATAAATGGCAGAATGCTCACAAAATTGAGAGTCATTGTGTTCTGGGCCTTCTCACCTCCTCTATGACCATCTCGGCAGCCTTTCGCACAGACTCCATGAACTCCCCCCGTGCCCGGCACACCCCAACCTGGCCTGGCGACAACCCCCTCAGATGGCCACATAGTCCTGCACCAGACACAGGACGAGAGCGTGGCAAACGTGCCAGAGAGCTACAGAGAGAGGTATGACACAATGCAGTAAAAAATATGAAAATGTGTTGGATGTTGAGGTATACCACAAATAAAAAAAAAATTAAAAAAGGGAGGAAAACTTAAAGGAGGCAGCCGCAGACATTTTTCACTTTCATTTTAAAGGGGAAACTGCAATGAAAGTGAATGGTGACTGAGAATAATGCACTGCCTAACATCTCCTTTTGTCTTCCATGGAAGAAAGAAAGTCATGAGAGTTTGGAACAAAATTAGGTTGAGTAAATGATGAGAGAATTTTCATTTTTGGGTAAACTGTCCCTTTGTTAAAGAGTAAACACAAAGGAACCAAGAAAGTGTGAGAGAAAGAGCCATGTCTCTCTATCTTTTAAAAGTTATGGCATAACAAACACTTTCACACAAGCCAACTTACAGCCAATTGGTTGCCATGGTAAGGTGGGTTGCCCATAGCAACAGCAGGAGGAGTTGTCCCGTGAGAGTCACAGAGGAGACAGTTGGCATCAGATTGTCTGTCTGTCTGTCTACCTGTCTGCCTCTGAATTAGTGGTTATCTGTTTCTTTAAATTTTACTGTTGTTCCTGTTACATTGGGGTTGTTCCCCTCATATCTGTCGAAATCAATAAAAAAGCAACTAAATTACTTTTTAAATAATTAAATGATAGAATAAAACTTATTCTAATATTATATTATTATGTTAATAAATATACTTATTTTAAGATGAAATGTATTATTACATCAAACTTGAACCACTTATACTTCATTTTTTGTTTTATGTGTAATTTTTAGCATACCAAAACTTATTCAGAAATGTATGACTTAAGCACAGTTTTGTCAGCAGAAAACAGTTTTGTTGCTTAGTGAGCAGAACACATAATAAACAAATGGTTATCCATTAACAGAAATGTTTGATATTTTATATCTAATAAATCTCTGTCAGTCAGTCAGTCACTACAAAAGGTAAAAGAAGGGTAATAAATGTTTACCAATTTGAAGTCCAAAAAGGGTTCAATTTTTCCTGTCGGTGAACCACTCAAATCAAATAGATCTCCTAATCCCAGTTTATCATGAATCTGATTTATTGAAATTATTTCCACTTCTGTTTTGAAGATAAAATGCCTCTAAACTGTAATCTTACTGTCACAAGAGAATGAGATTCGTCTTATGTCATTTTCATCCATATCGAAAAATTATCAAATAAAAAGAACCAGAGCAGGAAAAAATACATGTAATAATTACATAGCTAAATGATTACAATCCCTTCATAATCCCATGGAAATATCCCATTAGTGACTGAAAACATACAGTTCTCTAATAAACAGCTATCCCTGGTCCTAATTAACAAAAAAGCCCAAAAAATGTTATCTGAAAAATATCGCAATGATTGAATGTTATCCTAACAAAGCACTTCAGCTCCACTCAGACGTCAGTCTAGTGGGAAAAAAGATACCATTTCAATCCATAATCCAATATGTCCACCAAAATGAAAGCAATCCAAAGGTAAAAAAAAAACAGATAAGTGTGGATGAAGTGATGGCTGTGGGGTTATAAAGGAAGGATGAATAGAGGGTGGGTGGGTTGGAGAGATCAGGGAGGGGAGGGATGAAGGTTTGACCCTAGTACATAAACATTGAGGGATGAGCTTGCACTCATTGTCCAATTTACTCTGGACGTAATATGTGACCTCTCCTTAATGACGACTGCTGAGTCCTACATGGTAACCTCAAATCGTGGGATTGTACAAATGCTAATGCACTTGGATGTGTGTTTGTATTTGTGTATGCGTCAAAAAGAGGCCAAGTGTCCAAAAGGCAAGTGCCAAATCACTGTCTAAATGCATACATCTGCTAATGAGTGTGTGTGTGTGTGAGAGAGAGTGAGAGAGAGAGAGAGAGAGAGAGAGAGAGAGAGTGAGGGGGCGAGCAAAAGAGGGAGGGAATTTATTTTCTGAATGCATGTGACTTGATCATCTGTTAGTATCAGTGAAGCGTGCATCAGAAAATGTTGCCCTTAAATCCTGAGACCATCACAAAAGACTTGCTTGAAAGGAAGGGGAAATTGAAAGAGAAATATGTGCCTTTACAATAAATAACCTGATAGATAAACACAGCATGGGAAGGCAACAACCTGCGCCGAAATGGGCCTGTGTGAACGTGTCTTACCTAATGTTTAATTTTCCCAAACTTTTGTTGCTCCTTTTTATGAGTGTACCCCTCCCCTTTCTTTCCTCCCTCTGCCCTGCTCCTTCTTTCTCCATATTGTCTTTGAAGAAGGGATGACATTTAGACAAGGAGAAGAAAACAGTGCTGACAAATATTAGAACTGAGGCATATAAATCACGAGAGAGAGAGAAAGAGAGAGAGAGAGAGAGAGAGAGAGAGAGAGAGAGAGAGAGAGAGAGAGAGAGAGAGAGAGAGAGGACAATATCATGTATTTCATGGCTCTAAAAACAGGATTTGTGGCTCAATATAAATAAACACTTTTTCATGTATTTTTTAAATAAATTCTTTGGTGACAATATTAATGTTTCTATTTTGACGATTTCACATTATCATAAGCGTGCATAACAAGCACTTTGAAGCCCTACTAATAACTAATTTAATTTGTAAAATTAAGCATTGTTTTTCTTTCAAACGGTTTAAAAACTGAGTTTAAGGAATAGTTCACCAAAAATGAGATTTCTGTCCTAATTTTCACTCATGTCATTCCAAACCCATTAGATCTTCTTCAGCAGAACACAAAAGGAGATGTTAGTCATAATGTTAGGGACTATTAGATAACTAATAGTCACCAATCACTTTCATTATGTCTTTTTTTCCCATACAATGGAAGTGAATGGTGGTTAAGATGGTCAGTATTTGGTATTCTTATAAAGCTTAATTTCATTTCAGACCTTCTTTTTGACATTTCATTTTCTTAGTATTTGTACAGTTGTAGATCTTGTGAAAAGGTTACAGAATCATATGTTTACTTGACTATATCTCTTAAACAAGTCTGTCTTTACCACTGAACCCTTCTGCACCTCAACAAGCAAATAAATAAATGTGCCCCTTTACAGATTCACTGCCTTTCCCTCCATTTGAGCAGTGTCCCCTATCTCTCTCTCTCTCTCTCTTGCACTTTTTCACTCCTTTTCTCTCTCTGTGTCCTGCTGTCCTTTGCAGTGACGTCTTACACTGTCTCCCCTGACAACGCCATGGTGACCTGCACCCCTATGTCATGTCCGGCGCCTCTCTTCTCATCTCTCTATCCACTTACACCAGCGCCTAAATAAAATTTCTTATTTTTATAGTGTTCCATCTGTCGGAATCTGTTTTACATTCTCATTTGAGATCTCACAGTGGCTAACTGTGGTTGTTTAGTATGATTTAACATGGGGTTTAGGTGAACACCTGCGCTGTACAGTGACCCAAGAATTACTTTGACAGTTTAAGACTGTTACTGATTTTATGAGAAATCCAGATTATCTGGAGATTCTGTGATGAAAAATTGTTAGGCCTTTGTACATGTATGTCAGACAGCTGACAGACACACAAGATGCGTTGAACCCATTTGCAGGGACTATAATGTTTCACAGGACTGGAGATACAACAAAAGGCAAAAGACAGCCAAAATAGGATACAAAGGAATACAAATAGAATCTCACTGCAAACCTCAGTGAGTGAGAGGAAGTAATTTGGGATGAATATACGAGATGTAATTTGGATGCCTGTTTATTTTACTGTCCCCTACCATTTTTATTGATACTAAATTATATAAACTTGATGTACTAACCTTCTGGAACTATAGTAGTCTGCTTTTTACTTTAAAATGTATTGTTGATCACTGTGGTAACTACAACAAGCCACACTGTTCACTCACACAAACCACCTTCAGATTAACATGTGAAAAAAATTATAATGCAATAAAAATTAAACTATATAAAACATAACACAGAACACCCCAATGTACATAACTGATGTTAAAAATAAGAGGAAACATATTCCCATAAACGGCATGGTGGTGCAGCGGTTAGCACTGTCGCCTCACAGCAAGAAGGTCGTGGGTTCAAACCCCGGTTGCCCCGGCCATTCTGTGTGGAGTTTGCATGTTCTCCCCGTGTCTGCGTGGGTTCTCTCCGGGTTCTCCGGCTTCCTCCCACCATCCAAAGACATGCAGGCTAGGTTAATTGGTGTCTCCAAAAAAATTGCCCTAGGTGTGAATGTGAGTGTGAGTGTGTGTCTGTATATGTGTGGCCCTGCGATGGACTGGCGACCTGTCCAGGGTGTACCCTGCCTTTCGCCCAATGTTAGCTGGGATAGGCTCCAGCCCCCCGCGACCCTGTACGCAGGATAAGCGGTTGACGATGGATGGATGGATGGATATTCCCATAAAATATAATAAATGTGATGGGTCATTTTCATTTTAACAACAGTTTACTGTAAAAAGTACATGTACTCTCTTGTTAAACACAATATGTAATTTTACCATTAATTATACGGTAAAATCATACTTTTTACATATAAAATATTAATTCTTACAATTTGTTAATGTAAAATTACATTAATAGTCTTAATATTCTACAATATTTCTAGCTCATTAATCAAATAAGCAAATATATGATCCATCCATTGGAAGCACACAAGATGCCCTTAGTAACATTCTCAAATCACACTGGTATAAAACGGATCAACAGGTTTTGCACAAATTGTGGAGACTATGGCTTGATTGCATGTTGTCATTAAAACAAAAGGGGGGCATACCAAATAATAAGAAAATGTTAATTATTCAATTTAATTTTTAACTCAAATGGTTATTCTGACTATATAATTTGTAATGAAAACATTTTATTAAATTAGAAAAGGCAAAATTTAAGGCACGAATTGGAACATTGGAGTAGAATGATGCAGAATTTTTTCCCCCTATACATACAAATACACTTAAATATTTAATCATATACACAAGATCATATATATATATATACACACACACACACACACACACACACACACACACACACACACACACACACACACACCTATACCTATCAGACACAACATTAAAACCACTTGCCTAATATTGTGTAGGTCCCCCTCATTCCGCCAAAACAGCACCAACCCACATCTCAGAATAGTATTCTGAGATGATATTCTTCTCACCACAATTGTACAGAGCGGTTATCTGAGTTACCGTAGACTTTGTCAGTTCGAACCAGTCTGGCCATTCTCTGTTGACCTCTCTCATCAACAAGGCATTTCCATCCACAGAACTGCTGCTCACTGGATGTTTTAGTTTTTTCTGAGTAAATTCTCGAGACTGTTGTGTGTGAAACTGCTAATCTCCTGGGGGAAAAAAAAAACAAAAAAACAACTCATTTGTGCACGGAACTACTTTCTTTTGCCACGGATCATGATCTGCCATTGCCAGTATAAAAGATACGCACAAGCCTCTGTAACTGATTCAAAAATGTCACTTCATAATTAGTAATTACAGCTTGGACTGTATCTAACAAGTTATTGGAGAAATAAGGATAGGTATGTGTGTGTGTGTGTGTGTGTGTGTGTGTGTGTGTTTGAAAGAGAGAGAGAGAGAGAGAGAGAGAGAGAGAGAGAGAGAGAGAGATTATGTGATTACCTGCATCTGTCACAACTCCCATTTTATTTGGTTAAATACATCCTATATTCATTGTGTAAAAAATAGCCAGTCTATTGCACACTGTGGCAACTCAAAAACAAACAAAGACAATGTTAAGCTTCATTTAACAAAACAAATATATATAAATTTAATGAACTATATATATATATATATATATATATATATATATATATATATATATATATACACTCACCTAAAGGATTATTAGGAACACCTGTTCAATTTCTCATTAATGCAATTATCTAATCAACCAATCACATGGCAGTTGCTTCAATGCATTTAGGGGTGTGGTCCTGGTCAAGACAATCTCCTGAACTCCAAACTGAATGTCAGAATGGGAAAGAAAGGTGATTTAAGCAATTTTGAGCGTGGCATGGTTGTTGGTGCCAGACGGGCCGGTCTAAGTATTTCACAATCTGCTCAGTTACTGGGATTTTCACGCACAACCATTTCTAGGGTTTACAAAGAATGGTGTGAAAAGGGAAAAACATCCAGTATGCGGCAGTCCTGTGGGCGAAAATGCCTTGTTGATGCTAGAGGTCAGAGGAGAATGGGCCGACTGATTCAAGCTGATAGAAGAGCAACTTTGACTGAAATAACCACTCGTTACAACCGAGGTATGCAGCAAAGCATTTGTGAAGCCACAACACGCACAACCTTGAGGCGGATGGGCTACAACAGCAGAAGACCCCACCGGGTACCACTCATCTCCACTACAAATAGGAAAAAGTGGCTACACTTTGCAAGAGCTCACCAAAATTGGACAGTTGAAGACTGGAAAAATGTTGCCTGGTCTGATGAGTCTCGATTTCTGTTGAGACATTCAGATGGTAGAGTCAGAATTTGGCGTAAACAGAATGAGAACATGGATCCATCATGCCTTGTTACCACTGTGCAGGCTGGTGGTGGTGGTGTAATGGTGTGGGGGATGTTTTCTTGGCACACTTTAGGCCCCTTAGTGCCAATTGGGCATTGTTTAAATGCCACGGCCTACCTGAGCATTGTTTCTGACCATGTCCATCCCTTTATGGCCACCACATCCTCTGATGGCTACTTCCAGCAGGATAATGCACCATGTCACAAAGCTCGAATCATTTCAAATTGGTTTCTTGAACATGACAATGAGTTCACTGTACTAAAATGGCCCCCACAGTCACCAGATCTCAACCCAATAGAGCATCTTTGGGATGTGGTGGAACGGGAGCTTCGTGCCCTGGAAGTGCATCCCACAAATCTCCATCAACTGCAAGATGCTATCCTATCAATATGGGCCAACATTTCTAAAGAATGCTTTCAGCACCTTCTTGAATCAATGCCACGTAGAATTAAGGCAGTTCTGAAGGCGAAAGGGGGTCAAACACAGTATTAGTATGGTGTTCCTAATAATCCTTTAGGTGAGTGTATATATATATATATATATATATATATATATATATAGTTTACTGTACTGCATATATACACACATTTATACAAAATATAAAAATCTGTATGCATCTCAGAACATGTAAAGGAGGAAATGCATGCATGCATGCATCTGCGCTGCAAGAGCACAACAGCACAGGACACACTGATTATTATTGGATGGCTTGTTGACCTCATTCAGGCTTGCCCTGGGTAACTGCGGACCTTGGAGAGGATATTATGGGATAAAAATGACAGCCCTCCTATCAACCAATTCCTCCACCACCCAACACAATATAACAAGAATGTTCTGAAAGGACTAAAGAAATGCAAAAGCAACATTCACTAATTATGTGCTTCAGTGTGTTTGCATGTTTACGTGAGAACTGCACTCGTCTTTGGGAACAAAACTGAAATCTTCATGTTGGAAATTGGTATTTCTTTGTTTGCGAGCACTGTATTAGCGCACCTGACTAATCCATCCACCTCACCACTGGATGTCCTCACTGCTCCTTTGATAAGAGGAAGTTGATGTTAGTGTATGTGTCTATGTACTTGTTGGAGGGTAGATATGGGTTATCACCTGAAACAATCTGGCATTTATTTAGACCTTTACAAGCAAAAGCACACAGACACCTAATTTGTTAACTGGGTCTGCAGTGCTAATGTTCCTCTGATCTTCAAGAGAATATTATGGGATGTCAGAGAGAGTGAAGTCTGGTGCTGGCGGCTGCAGGGTGACACCCCCCACCTAGGTCTGTCACGATTGGTGACTACCTAAGCCCCCCCCCCCCGACCAACCCATCACCCAATCTCCATGGTGACTGATCTGCTCTAAGCAGAAGGTTATACATTATGTGTGTTTATGTGTGTGTTGGGGAGCATGCACCTAAAGCACTGATGCATTTATAGTGCCTAAAAGGAGAGATGAAACATGCACTGCAATGTGAAATAGGACAGGAATCTTGTCACAGGCTAGTGAACAGGACACAGAATCCAGGAGATAGCAAAATAGGTGAAACCTAAAGCAATCTTCCACTTAAGCCACAGAAAGAGCTTCTGTGTTTAAAGAACTTAACAGAATATGCTTGTCTCCTATGTGAGGAATACTGTAAGCCTCTTTAGGACAGCAGACTCCCTCATAAAACATCTGAATATACACACTGTCCAGTTGGGAGCAGTCAGTACATTTGCATGCACTTTAAAAGTGTGATTTCAGTCACAATAAAAAACCAATAATTTGTCATTTTTTAAAATGTCATGTAAATGATTTAGTCCGACTGAAATCGTCTGACTGAATTTGAACCAGACAGGACAAACAGACCTAATTAATGTGATTGAAGCTCAGCTTCGTCCAGTATGTATACACATTAATTGGACCACAATTGGCCTTAGCATTGTGTGCATGCCCTGCAAGAGGTGAAGCAGGGTGTGCATTTAACACATCATCAGCTGATATCATTCCTTCAAATATTAGATTTTGCATTGTGTTACAGTATATACATGCAAACACTTGCTTTAGCTCACTTATAACTGCGCATGTAAACGTAATTAGTGAAACACAAGGACCTTCTGATATAATGTCATGTAAAGTAACGTTCCTCTAAACAAAGTAATGAATTGTTATTGAATAGTAATATTTGTTCCTGTTTGTTGGTACATAAACCTCATTGTTGAAAAATGTACATTATTCAGTGTTTACCATTAAGATGTCATCTCTTGTGATGCTTGATGTATCGCTTGAATTCAGTCACTTGAATTCAAGGGGCCTAGGACAAAGTTCAAAGTTATATGGGTGAAGGCATAGGGCCTTTTCACAGGGCCACGAATGATGCCGGACAAATGATTAAAACAATCTGCTCAAACTGAGTGCATTCAAGTCTGAATTTACAGGTGGCTCATCCAGAAAACACAGTTCATAATAATTCCACAGTGCATAAAAGTTTTGCCCTGAATCTAATGATGCACCTTATGTTGTTGCGCCAGCATGTTACTGGACTCAAAATGATGTGTTTCAAGATTAGGGTCAGTTCAATTCACATTTCAAATTTGTTTGTCTTTGTGAAGATCAAGTTAAAAAAAACAGATCTATTTTCTCACAACTATTACTCTTTTGATGGCCCCTTGCATGATGCTGGATGGATGTACAAACATACGTCTATCGGTCATGCCAGCAATGCTGTACTATTTAATTCACACTCACAGTTCTCAATGTTATCTGCCTCACAATTTCTCTACACTTCTCATTTGCTTGGATTTCTCATGATCGAGTTCTTATAATTCTCCTTAACCTGTTATGTGTAGGTAAGTGTAAGTAACTTAAACTTGGCTTATTGTGTGAGATTCCATTTTTGGTATCCTCACAGCACAACCTATTCATAAAAGTGAGTGTTTACACTGGGTTTACTTAACACTGCTTCAAACAGCCCATCTCAACACTGACTCATTATGGGAGTCACTTTGACATTTCGTCACCTTTGAAAATGTTTAAGTGTCATTAAGGGTCTGTGATATTTGACAGATAACCAGAGTCCTTTGCACCACTACTGTGCCTTATATCCAGCCAGGTACTTGCATGCATTTTGTAGCTCATGGGGTGCACCAAAAAACCTAGCAAGTTGTACAGACAGTTGTAGATTATTATGGTCTGTCACCAGTGGCCTGGGGTTTCCCTGGAGACCATGGGACTGGTGTAGTTTTTTCTTCCATCTCTTTAGGAGTTGTGTTTATAATGGGATGTCAGAGTGGCCTGCTTATGACTATTATGGGATGTCAGAGAGGGCGGGAGGGGGCAGTGTCTCCATAGCAACGTGGTTGCTAAGGGGGCAGGGACCAAGAAAGGGGAAGGCAGTGTGTACTTGCTGGTAGTGATTGGGGGGGGGGGGGGGGGGGGGGGATTATTATGGTCTGTATGTTGCGAGGTAACTATGCAGAGTTGAGTGAGTGTTGTAGGGAGGGGGAAGTGTGCCTAGGATTATTATGGGATGTCTCTACCGGATTTCTTTGTGTGTATGTAAAGATGTTCGCTTCTGGTCAATGACGCTGGAGATAGGGGAGAAGAGTGGACGACGTAGCCCAAAGATTTAAAGCATTTTCGTAAGCGGATTCGTAAGACTATTGCTGATCATATCGTGGACAATCTACACCTTGGACTGACCTGTAAGTCAATTCCTTCCACCCACCTCCGACCACTATCAAGACCGCTTGCGATAATATATATAAACCTGTATTTTCCGTTACGACACATATTATATTATTGTTATAATATTGTTATAATATTGTTGATAACTTGCAACTATTTCACGTTAGTCACACCGCTTTGTAAAGCGCCATATGGTGTTTGACCGTGGCCTCGCGACCTCAGCGTGCGATTTCTACATGAGGAAAGTTGAAAAGTGGTAAATGCAGCAGAAATGAAGGGAGATAAGCGCTTTAACTCAACTCACACTGACGGCTGCCATTTTCCTCGCAGCCGGATCACTTGACTCTTCTGTTTGCTAATGTTGCTAAGTTGATTGACAGCTAAGCGTAGCCTTCTTTGCGCGAACGAACGAGAAAGTTGACGAAAAAAGCCGAAATGACACGATCACTTCCAGCTCCTTCTACAATACAGCCTGGATGAGGCTGTAGTTTCGAAATGTCATAATCATTAAATGTTTTGTTTAAACGTTTAGCCTGCCCTGTCACTTCTGTGTGTCAATATGTAAAAACAGATCAATTATTGTTTTAATTTCTATTTTATCAAGTGTCCGGACGTCTCTTGAAGCATTATGTCGGGGAGTGAAGACGACAGGGACCATTTTGGACTCATGAGAGATGGTAAGCTGAGCTACTTTGCTTTAGCTGACCAACTTGCTGTTCTGAGCAGAGCCTGGACCCTCATTAACCACATCATGTTACATAACCTCCCAAAATGAGTAAAAAACATGCACACTAACTGCTGATTATCTGCAGACAACTCATGGCCATTTCTGTTAAGAAAAAGCTTTCTGTCATTCAATAACTATCGGTCTCTTCATGGATTGTTTATCTAATGCACGTTTACTGCATGACACAAAGCCAAATCGTTTAAAGATCAGTTCGTAATACAGCAGCAGCAGCAGCAGCAGCAGCAACCTGCGTGCAAAAGTGTGTTTACTGTTCACTTCCTGATTCTGTCGCCTTATACAGGCTGTAGTGAAAACAGCTGCTGTTAAAATAAAAGATAAATCATTTTTAGTGACCCTTCAGGTATCTCAAGGGTACCACTATAACGATGATGTCATCCGAGATATTGTTTAGCATTGTGTGTCAAACCCATTTGTTCTGCTTACCTCTTTTGGCCGCTTTGGTTAATGGCGTTGGTACTGCAATACAGCAAATCAGCAGAGCGCTTATAAAATGAATGATTTCAAAAGCAAGAGTCTTATGCTCCAGTTCTCTCAGCTGCTGACAATTTTGGACAGTACACTCACATCGTTGACAGGAAGGCACTGATATAATATATTCTACAAGCCTACAACTGTGTTAATCAATGGATCTACATTTACCTGTTACTGTATATTAATAAGTATAATAATAAGTCTGAGACTGCACCAGTGCATCAGGGTGTTCCACATGGGTCAGTGTTGGGACCCACTCTATTTTTCATTTATATTAGGGCTGTCAATCGATTAAAAATTTTAATCGAATTAATTACATGGTGTCCCGATTAATTAATCACGATTAATTGCATATACAAATATTTGCTGAGAAAGCCCCTTATATAACAATAATTCAATATATAATGATTATACATATTTATATCAATATATAATTATACATAGTTATCTTATATATGTTATCTTATATCTTATATATAAATAAAAAATATTCAGATAATTAGACAATACAAAAAGCGGCTTTAGAATACAATGTATTGTTTACTACCATATTATTGAACATAAGTCAATCATTGGCATACAGTTCACAGCAATCCATTTCACAAGTGAATTTTTAATTCAGTTGGAGATTTATTATGAGGGCTTATTTAATGACCCGTCAATTTACACCTGCATCAGAAATTGTTTTTATTAATTTTTTTATTAATGCTTACAAAACTTTTACATCTAGAGCCAAGAGGTATATTAAAACAAACAACAACAAAAAAAGGAAAATAAATAAATAAACAGTTTCATAAAAATATCAAATTGTTTACATATTTCAATATACTTTACAGCTTTCTTGTTACTCAAATTAGAAATTGTTCTTAGGTATTGCTGAACCTCTGAATGAAAAATCTAAAACTAATGGTTTACAACCACCATTTTACATTTATGAATACTAAACATTGTCAACAAAAGCAGAACATTAATCAAATAATATTACTTATGAAGAAATATGTCATAGCTAAAAAAACCCTGAATAAAACATTTTCTAAACAAAGTTGAAAGCTGGGAATAATATGATCTCTAACAATCTTGCAGAAATCAGACAAGTCGAGTAGGGACAACTCCAAAATAAATGAAAAAATGTTTGCTCCTGCAGACCACAAAATGTACAGAATATATCGACATCACAATTAAATCTCTCTACAAGAAAATAATTAGTGAGGTAGTACTTATAAATAAGTTTTAGAAATGGAATTTTATTTGTGATTAAATATTTCTGTGTAATTTCCAAATTTCTCAATCCAGCATCAGACATGCTTGTGTAGCATCTCGGGTGCTTTGCCTCATAAAAGTAAAATGTTTAGCTCACTGTTTCATCTTAAATATAGTTTAATACTCAATCTTTAAACACATCTTGAGATCCCTTAGTTCACATTTGTGCTCCTTCAAGTGTTTTGAACGCAAGAACGTAACGCATGTTTGTGTTGTTTTGCCTAATGAAATGTTTTCTTCACTGTATAAACTGTGCGTTGCTCATAAAGCTGAAATTTCACTTACTGCCCTCTGGAGTAAACAGGTGTTACTACAAGCTTGCATTTCTCAGGACTTTTCCTTATTATGGTCCGGGGGAAGTGTGAATATTTGCGTTAATTTTTTTGTAAAATTAATCGCACTGAATTAACGCGTTAAATCGACAGCCCTAATTTATATGCTTCCCCTCAGACAGATTATTGGGAAGTATGACCTTGGTCACTGCTATGCTGATGATACACCCTGATATTAACTACTCTTTAACTGTGCTGACAGAGTGTCTGCATGAAATTAGTACCTGGATGCAGCATCATTTTCTGAAGCTGAACTGTTCCAAAACTGAGCTCATGCTCATTGGTACATTGGCCGCTACACGTAAAGTTGACCTAAATCTCAAATTGATGGTTGACAACAGTCTTGTGCTTCTCTTCTCCCAAGTGCAGAACCTGGGTGTCATCTTTGATGCTCAGTTGACATTTGATGCACACATTACAACATTTCCAAAAATGCATTTTAACACCTTAGAAACATTGCCTGACTTAGGCCCATCCTCTTTCTGGCTGATGCAGAAAGGCTTATCCATGGCTTTAACACCTCTTGGCTATATTACTGCAATGCCCTCTTTTCTGGCCTACCAGCAAAAAACATAAATAGGCTTCAGTATATTCAGAACTCTGCTGCTTGTGTTCTTACACATACCTCACCATGTCTACACATTGCTGCACTGGTTTCCCATTCATGCTTGTATTGATTTTAAAAACATTTTAACATATATAAGTAGTTCATGGTATTGCACCTGAGTATCTTTGCAGTCTTGTTGCACCCTACACTCCCTCCCGTTCTCTTCGTTCTGCCAATTCATTTGCACTTCAGCAAACCTCCTGCAAACTTAAATCTATGGGGGAAAGAGCTTTCCCTTTTCAGAGGCCCTAAGCTATGGAATGCTCTTCCTTTTACTATTAGAAACTCCCCCACCCTTGGATTGTTTTAAGAAGTTACTTAAACTCATTTATTTACGGTAGTCTTTTAATATTTATTAATATTAGTTTTATGTGTAGTTGCTGTTGTTTGTTATGTGTTTATTCAATCTTGAAGTGCTTTGAGTGCAAGAAAAGCACATTATAAATAAAAGGTATTGTTATTATATTACTTGTAATCATCATGTTAAAGGAATATAGTTCACCCCTAAAAAGTCAAAACTGCCATAATTTACTTTAGTCATGTTGTTCTAAACCCATATCAGTTTTTATTTCTTCCATGGAACACATAAAGAGATGTTAGGAACTGACTGCCTTAGTCACCATTCAATTTTTTATTAAGAAACACAAAATGTTTCTACTTGTATTCCACGGAAGAAAGCGAGTCTTTCAGGTTTTGAACATCACGAGGGTGAGTAAATGACAACAGATTTTTCATTTTTGGGTGAAATAACCCTTTAAATGGTTAGTTCACCCAAAAATGTAAATTCTTGCATCATTTAATCACCCTCATGCCATCCCAGATGTGTGTGACTTTCTCTCTCCTGCAGAACACAAACATTATTTTTGGAAGAATATCTCAACTCTGTAGGTCCATACAATTCAAGTGAATGCTGACCAAAACTTTGAAGCTCCAAAAGGCACAGCATAAAAGGCAGCATAAAAGTAATCCATAAGACTCCAGTGGTTTAGTACATGTCTCCTAAAGCATTCTAATTGGTTTAGGGTGAGAATAGACCAAAATATAACTCTGTTTCCACTGTAAATCTTGCAATTGCAGCCTGTTGGCACAAACATGATTTCAAGCTTGATTACACTTCATAGAGCTTGACATGCTCAGAGTGCTAGATGGCACTAGGATGTGTGACCGAGTTGTTTTTTTTGTTTTGTTTTCATCCAAAATTGATTGGATTGCTCTGAAGGACATGGATTAAAACAATGCCATTAATGGTGCCTTTTTGTGCTTTTTGGAGCCTCTAAGTTTTGGTCCCAAATTAATTACATTGTATGGATCTACAGATTGTGCTGTGCAGAAGAAAGTTAGACATACACATTTAAAATGGCATGAGTGTGAGTAAATGATTGTACTAGAGATGCACCGATCGACCGGCCAGGGACCGGAATCGGCCGGTTTTCCACATGCTCGGCCCGGACCGGTAACCGGCCGGTCAGTCTCACGTCTTTCCGATTCCGTTTTGATGCCAGCAGCGCAGGCAATAACGTCACAGCCGCGTGGAAACATGTCATTGGCGTGGAAGATCTTACTGTGAGTGAAAAATACATGAAGTTCGCAATTTGTAATATTTGTAAGGCTAAAGTAAACCGTGGGGGAACCACCACAATAACGTTCGGAACAACAAACCTAATTAGACACTTACAACACCCTCACCCAGCTGAACATACCGCTTTTAAAAAAGAAGCTAAAAAAGTTAAGCGGCTAAAGCTAGCCAGAGCTCAGAGCCAGCCACAAGTCAGCATCCTCTCCTATCTTTCCTTGGTATGAGAAGCGAAAAGACCAAAGGAATTACGAGGAAAATTATGGAATTCATGGCCCTGGATGACCAGCCGTTCTCCATAGAACTTCTTGCGTCTACTGCCTGCACGGATTTCAACAGAGCAGAAATGTGTATGGTGCATCGATTGAGTGAGTAGGATGCGTTGCATACAAGATCTGACAACTGGACAACCTTGGAATAATATATTGATGTGATTATTCATGTAACGTGGTTTGGGCCATACAAATTACGGGAGTGTGGCACGGTGGAGGGCGGGACCGGCGCGTGATTACGCACGCCTGGTCCCGTATTAGGCTAATTAAGCCATCAAGAGGGATAAAGGCCACTCGCAGACGACAATCGACAGAGAGAGCTCAATTACGGACATGTCCGTTATCTTATGTGTTTGTCTTTTGAGTTTTCCATTAAACCTTTAGTTATTTGTCAAGCCGGTTTCTCGCCTCTTCCTTGCCCGTGAATATGATCTGTGTTACAGGGAGTTTCCCGGGAGAAATAACAAAACGGGAGGGGGGTGGGAGATGGGTGTGAAATACGGGAGACTCCCGGGAAAAACGGGGGTGAGTGACGACAAGCCGATCCAGAAGCAGCAATCAGTTTTACCTCTGATATTTGGTATTTAAAATAAGCTTAATGTCAATGTTGAGCGTATTGGACACTTCAGTTTTGTTCATAGGCTTGTAATCTTTGAAATTGTTTTGTTAGACGAGTAAAAAATAGAAAAAGATCAATTTATAAAAATAGTGGAAAATTACATCTGTTTTGTTATATAAAGCAACTCATTTGCAGTTAATTGTTATTTCTACCTCTTTCCAATCACAGAGCACTTTCTATATCAAAAGTCAGAGAAGATCTACTTTGTTTGGGGGAAATTGTAATGTTTAATCATTTTATTTTATTATGAAAATTTAAAATTTGCATTGAAGAAAGGTAGATTTTGTTTGTATATGCAGTCAATAGTTCTTAGAAAGATAATCGGTATCGGTATCGGCAAGTCACACTTGGAAATCGGAATCGGCCAAGAAAACTGCAATCGGTGCATCTCTAGATTGTACTGTTGAAGTTGGTTTACATGCACCTTAGCCGAATACATTTAAACTCCTGTCCTGTCATTTAATCAGAAAACATTTCCCATCTTAGGTCAGTTAGGATGACTACTGTATTTTAAGAATGTGAAATGTCAGAATAATAGTAGAGAGAGTGATTTATTTCAGCTTTAATTTCTTTCATCACATTCCCAGTGGGTCAGAAGATTACATACACTTTGTTAGTATTTGGTAGCATTGTTGTTAAATTGTTTAATTTGGGTCAATGTTCTGGGTAACCTACCACAAGCTTCTCACAATAAGTTGCTGGAATTTTGGCCCATTCCTCAAGACAGAACTGGTGTAACTTAGTCAGGCTTGTAGGTCTCCTTGCTCACACACGCTTTTTCAGTTCTGCCCACAAATTTTCTATCGGATTGAGGTCAGAGCTTTGTGATGGCCACTCCAATACTTTGACTTTTTGTCCTTAAGCCATTTTGCCACAACTTTGAAGGTTTGCTTGGGGTCATTGTCCATTTGGAAGACCCATTTGTAACCAAGCTTTAACTTCCTGGCTTCCTTGCTTCAATATATCCAATGGGGCCTGGAGTTTGCAAGTTTGAATCCCAGGGCGTGAAGCCTCGACACACGCTATGTTTCTGCAGTAACATGCTCAACAAGCCACGTGATAATATGCGCAGGTTGACGGTCTGAGATGCGAAGGCAACTGAGATTCGTCCTCCGCCACCTGGATTGAGGCGAGTCACTACGGCACCACAAGGATTTAGAATGATTTAGAGAGAGCATTCTATATAGGGGAGAAACAAACAAACAAAAAAATATCCACATAATTTTCCTTCCTCATGATGCCATCTATTTTGTGAAGTGCTCCAGTCCCTCCTGGAGCCAAGCACCCCCACAACATGCTGCCACCCCATGCTTCATGGTTGGGATGCTGTTCTTAGGCTTGCAAGCCTCACCCTTTTTCCTCCAAACATACTATGGTCATTATGGCCAAACAGTTCAATTTTTGTTTCATCAGACAAGAGGACATTTCTCCAAAAAGTAAGATCTTTGTCCCAATGTGCACTTGCAAACTGTAGTCTGGCTTTTTTATGACCGTTTAGGATCATTGGCGTCTTCCTTGCCGAGCAACCTTTCAGGTTATGTCAAAATAGGACTTGCTTTATTGTGGATGTAGATACTTGTCTACCTGTTTCTTCTAGCATCTTCACAAGGTCCTTTGCTGTTGTTCTAGGATTGATTTGCACTTTTTACACCAAACTACATTCATCTCTAGGAGAAAGAATGCATCTCCTTCCTGAACGGTATGATGGCTTCATGGTCCGATGGTGTTTAAACATGCGTACTATTGTTTGTACAGATGAATGTGTTACCTTCAGGCATTTGGAAATTGCCAGAATTGTGGAGGTCCACAATTTTGTTTCTGAGGTCTTGGCTGTTTTCTTTTGAATTTCCCATGATAAGCAAAGAGGCACTGAGTTTGAAGGTAGGCCTTATAATACATCCTTAGGTACACCTCCAATTAGCCTATCAGAAGCTAATTGACTAAAGACTTGACACCATTTTCTGGAATTATCCAAGCTGATTAAAGGCACAGCTAACTTAATGTATGTAAACGTCTGACACACTGGAATTGTGATATATTGTGATCAATTAAAAGTGAAACAATCTGTCTGTAATCAATTGTTGTAAAATTATTTGTGTCTTGCCAAAAGTATACATTGCTAATATGAAATATGTGGAGTGATTAATTTTTTTTTTAATAAACCTAAGTGTATGTAAACTTCTGATTTCAACTGTATAATGAGAATTTTCATTTTTGGGTAAACTATTCCTTTAAGAGCTTAATGATGTTTTATGTCCAATTGTGTGGATGCTTGGCTGTGTTTTGGACAGATGAAGATGCAGATGAACCGATACCAGAGATAGACACTCCCAAATCCAAAAAGAAGAAGAAGGCAAAGAAAAGTCATGAAAGTAGGACAAGCAAACGACAGAAAGCCCTCCGAGAGGTTAGTGGAGCACCTCTTGGATCTAGATGGCACAAGATTTTACATGACTTTCACACCCGTGGAATGGACCTTAAAATTGCTATTCAAAACCAAAGGATTTGCTATAAAACAGCTCAGGGCAGAAAAGCTCAGATGGAATTTTATTTCACCTTTACTGTCCCACATAAACCATTATTTGCCACTGATATTCATACTCCCTGTAGAAAAAACAGCATAGCCATTTCCATTAAAACCACGTTGCCTAATTTTGTGTAGGTCCCCCTCGTTCCGCCAAAACAGCGCCAACCCGCATCTCAGAATAGCATTCTGAGATGCTATTCTTCTTACCACAATTGTACAGAGCGGTTATGTGAGTTATCGTAGACTTGGTCAGTTCAAACCAGTTTGGCCATTCTCTGTTGACCTCTCTCATCAACAAGGCATTTCTGTCCACAGAACTTCCGTTTACTGGATGGACTGTTCTGATTAAATTCTAGAGACTGTTGTGTATGAAAATCCGAGGAGATCAGACGTTACAGAAATACCAGCACATCTTGCACCAATGATCCTCCACGTGATTATCTAATCAGCCAATCATGTGTCAGCAGTGCAGTACATAAAATCATACAGATATGGGTCAGCAGCTTCAGTTAATGTTCATTTCAACCATCAGAATGGGGAGAAAATGTGATCTCAGTGATTTGGAGTGTGACATGATTGTTTGTGCCAGATGGACTGGTTTGAGTATTTCTGTAATTGCTGATCTTCTGGGAACAACAGTCTACCATAACTCAGATAACCTCTCTGTACAATGGTGGTGAGATGAGATGCGGGTTGGAGCTGTTTTTGCAGCACTAGGGGTACCTAAATGATATTAGGCAGGTGATTTTAATGTATGGCTAATCGGTTTATGTTGCATTTTGAATGCCGGTCCACAATCAAGATGGTAGTGTACTGGTGTTCCAGGTTCCTACAAGACTTTTGACTAGCTTAAATTAATAGTTCACCAAAAAATATGATGCAAAGTGAGTGGTGACCAAAGTTTCAAGCTCTAAAAGGACATAAATGCAGCATAAAGTTAATTCATATTACTCCTGTGTTTTGATCCAATTTTGCTGAAGTGACCCAATTGATTTTGGGCAAGGAGTCACCAAAATATAGTTCCTTTTTCACCTCCTTCTTGGTGATAATTGGTCATAATGTCAAGCTTGTTTACACTTCCTAGTGATATCTAGCACTCTGCGCATGTGTCAAGCACTACATTTAACATTTTAACATTAATTCATTTGGCAGACGCTTTTATCCAAGCGACTTACAAAAGAGGAAAACATAAGTGAATTCTTCTTAAGGAGACAGTGTTACGAAAAGTGCCATACTACAAAGTTTCACTATCATCAGAATAGTATACAAAACAGATTTAAGTGCAACAAGAATTGTTAATTTTTTTAGTGACTGGTTAAGTGCTCTTGGAAAAGTTTTTAGCCGTTTTTTGAAGATAGAGAGTGAGTCAGCTTCACGGATTGAGTTGGGAAGTTCATTCCACCAACGTGGTATGATGAAACTGAAAGTCCTTGAAAGTGTTTTGGTGCCTCTTTGTTTTGGTACGACAAGGCGACGTTCCTTAGCCGACCGCAGGCTTCTGGTGAGAACGTAGCTCTGCATAAATGTTTTTAGGTATGCTGGAGCAGACCCAATGACTTTTGTATGCCAGCATCTGGGCCTTGAATTTAATATGTGCATGAACCGGCAGCCAGTGGAGAGAGACAAAGAGTGGTGTAACATGTGTTCTCTTTGGTTCATTAAAGACCAGACATGCTGCTGCATTCTGGATCATTTGCAGAGGTCTAATAGCACATGCAGGAAGGCCTGCAATGAGAGCGTTACAGTAGTCCAGTCTAGTTATGACAAGTGACTGAACAAGCAGTTGTGTGGCATGTTCAGGGAGGAAAGGTCTTATCTTCCTGGTATTGTAGAGTGTAAATTTACATGATCTTGCAGTCTTTGAGATGTGGTCTGTGAAATTTAGCTTGTCATCAATGGTTACCCCTAGACTTCTGACCGTTTTGGAAGGCGACACTGTAGTTGGACCCAGCTGCACGGTGATGTTGTGTTCAACAGCAGGGTTGGCTGGAAATACAAGGAGTTCGGTCTTGGCTGGGTTGAGTTGCAGGTGGTGTTCCTTCATCCAGGCTGAGATGTCTGCCAGACAGGCAACGATTCGAGCGATCACTGTGGTTTTGTTGGGCTGGAGAGACAAGTAGAGTTGCATGTCATCAGCGTAGCAGTGGTAAGAGAAACCATGTGACTGGATGATGGGTCCTAATGACGTTGTGTATATGGAGAAGAGAAGTGGCCCAAGCACTGATCCCTGAGGTACCCCAGTAAGTAACTGATGTGACTTGGATACCTTCCCTCTCCAGGCTACCTCGAAGGACCTATCTGAGAGATAGGAGTTGAACCAGCCAAGCACAGTTCCGGTGATGCCCAGTTTAGAGAGGGTGGAGAGTAGGATCTGATGGTTGACTGTGTCAAAGGCAGCAGAAAGGTCCAGCAGAATCAGAACGGATGATCTGGATTCAGCTTTCGCCTGTCTCAGTGACACTGTGACAGACAGCAGGGCAGTCTCAGTGGAGTGTCCACTTTTGAAGCCTTTCTGATTGTCATTCAGCAGCTTGTTCTGTGAGAGATCTGCAGAGATCTGATTGAAAACTGGCCTTTCAAGTGTTTTCGCCATGAATGGGATGAGAGAGACTGGTCTGTAGTGGAGTTAAGTACAGGTATTTTCAGCAGCAGGGTTACTCGATCCTGCTTAAATGTAGTAGGAAAAGTGCCTGCAAGAAGAGATGTGTTAATTATGTGTATAAGTGCAGGTAGGATGGACGTAGAGATGGCCTGGAGAAGGTGTGATGGTATGGGGTCAAGGGAACAGGTGATGGGGTGGTTGGAGAGGAGGAGTTTAGAGACCTCAGTGTCAGTTAAAGGAGAGAACATGGAGAAAGAAGAGTTGCATACAGGAGGTGGGTGTTTGACAGGGTGTGGTGCTGTGAATGTATTGCTGATGGCTGTAACCTTATTAGTAAAAAATGTGGCGAAGATATCTGCTGTCAGTGATGTGTCGGGTGGTGGAGGGGGAGGGCAGAGAAGTGTGTTGAATGTTCTAAACAAGCTACGAGTGTCTGTGGTGCTGTTGATCTTGGTCTGGTAATATGAAGTTTTTGCACTAGGAAGTGTAGTCAAGTTTGAAATCATGATGGTGCCTAAAGACTGCAATGGCAGCATGAAAAAGGAGTTATAGATTGGTCTGTTTTCACCAAAAATTGATATCATTGCTTCGGAAGATTTGTATTAAACTGCTGGGGTCATATGGATTACATTTATGCTTTATGTACTTTTTGGAGCTTTAAAGTTTTGGTCAACATTCACTTTGGATTGTGTGGACAAACATGCATCCTTTCTCCATCAAAATGTCTTTGTTTGTGTTCCTCAGAAAAATGTAAACAGAGTTTGAAATGACATGAAGATGAGGAAATGATGAGTTATAATTTTTGGCTGAACTACAGTATTCCTTTAACCAGCATGTCTTTACCAAACTGGTCGACCAGTTTCACCAGTTATAGTTTGTTGGTGAATAGCATGACTTTGCAGGGCTTCCAGCTAGACAAGAGTCAAACCAGCACTAAACAGCCTACACCACCACGTGATTATAACTTTATACATGTTTAGAACAGTTAAACATGATTTTAGGATCAAACAGTGAATTTAAGGGTTCATCCCTGTCAGATCTTATACATGTCATCTATCCTTGCATGGTATCTGTTATGCAGGAAGTTCCCGTCAGCTCTCCTGAAGTGTTCAGAATGGTTGGAGAGCAAGAAGAGGTGGACAGAGGGGTGCGATCTGAGAGTGAAGGAAGTGATTATGCCCCAAGCAAGAAGAAGAAAAAGAGATCAAGCTCCTCCAAGGAAAGGAAGAAGGGTTTAGCAGGAGAGAAGGTTGGCAGCTCATCTGGAGGAAAAAGTAAACGTAAAGATCCAGAGCCTGAGGAGGAAGACGATGATGACGATGATGATGAGGGGCAGGTAATGTTTGGCAGATGGGTGGTTGCTGTTAAACCTAAATCCTCCTGTTGTCTGGGATAACTCCAAAAAAAATTAAGTTGTCCGATTGGATTCGTTTCCCTTGTCCAAAGAAGGCGCATCTGAAGCATCTTAGAGGACATGTTAATGCATTTTTAATGCACCACAAATATAAATCTACTTAGACCGGAATTACAGTAATGGAAAACCATGTTGTGCATGCTTGAAAGTAGGGATGTCCCAATACCAATACTGGTATCACAATCTGGTCCGATACACACTCATGTACTTTTTTCTCTTGCGCATAAAAACGCTCAGATACCAAAAGCCGATACCATCTGACATTCAAATGTCAAGTCAAATTTATTTGTATAGCGCTTTTCACAGCAGGCATTGTTTCAAAGCAGCGGTGCATGAAATTATGCTGTAACAGAAAATTAATGAATATAATGCCAATATTAGTTATTTATGTTTAGAACTATTAGTGGTTATAAGGACTAAACTAAGTAAGTGTTGTGGGTCAATGATTAAACAAAAATATTTTGTATGAACTATACGAGTGTTGTCCCTCCTTTGACCAAGTTGATATAGATATTATTCAGTGAGGAGCATCGCTGTCTGACTGGAAGCTAATGGCAGGTAATTTTGGTGAATTCCATCCTGAGCCCATGCTTTGGACAGTGGCACTTGAAGAATCCCATGTCTTTGAGTTTGCATTGATTCATCCTCTGTGAAGTCTGTTTTAATAGACTGAAGTGAAGTCTGGCTGGCACATGCTGCAGCTGGTCATCATCACTTAGTGACACAGTGGGAGTCAGACATCAGGCAGGACCAGAGATGGATCTGGCAGTCTCTGGTAACCTCTGGATATAATCCTGAGATTCAGACATGGAAAGAAATAGAATAAAATTAGCATAGATGCCATTCACTTTAAAGCAGGCTTAAAGAATAAGAGAAGTGTTTCTGGTTCTATAATTAGCAAATTCTCCTGGATCAAGCTGTGGTTTCTTGATAAGCAGTTTGATAACTGCAAGTTTAACGTTTCTTTGGACATGCCCTAACGATAAAAAGGAGTTAATAATATTAAGAGGTTCTGAGATTACAGGAAACACCTCTTTTAGGTGTTTAGTTGGTAATGGGTCTAACAGGTAATTCTGTACAAATTAAAATCACTTGTTCTAGTGTGATTATTAAACTGCAAAGGCTGAAATTTAATGAGATAAACTAATTGTTTGCATGCTTTTGAATGTGTGGAGGTGGTGTTGGATGAAGTACAGGTCAAATGATACAATATGTGTCTGGTTCCCCTTATGATTGTGTTCTCCTCTGTTCGTCATCTGTTATCCTCTCCCTTCACAGGAGCCCAAGTCCTCCTCTCAGCTATTAGCAGACTGGGGAATGAAAGACATCTACTACACCTTCACCCAGGAGGACTATACCTCTCTCACCAATTACAAAGCTTTCAGCCAGTTTGTCAGGTAGAACAATGCAGGTTCTTTTTATTTCTGGTTTGTCCTATTTATGGTATTGCCGCATGTAAACATCTATCTATATCTATATATCTATATCTGTAGATAGTTTAAGAGCCCATCAATTTACACCTGCGTCAGACATGCTTGTGTAGCGTCTCGGGTGCGTTGCATCATAAACATAAAATGTTTAGTTCACTGTTTCAAGTTAAGTATAGTTTAATACTCAATCTTTAAACACATCTTGAGATCCCTTAGTTCGGATTTTTCGCTCCATGTGTTTTGAATGCAAGAATGTAACGTATGTTTGCATTGTTCTTCCTTCTGAAGTGTTTTCTTCACTGTATAAACTGCGCGTCGCTCATACAGCTGAAATTTCACTTACTGCCCTCTGGAGTAAACAGGTGGTACTACAAGCTTGCATTTCTCAGGAATCTTCCTTATTATGGTGCGATTAATTGCGTTACATTTTTTAACATGTTATTTTTTGTCAAATTATTCGCACTGAATTAAGGTGTTAAACAACACTAATATATATATATATATATATATATATATATATATATATACAGATTTTTATGTGGCTGGTCTAAAATGGGTCTTTTTCTTTCCTTCTGTTTAGGCCTCTTATAGCTGCTAAAAACCCTAAGATCGCTGTGTCAAAGATGATGGTGGTTTTGGGAGCTAAATGGCGGGAGTTCAGCACTAATAATCCCATGCGAGGCTCAGCGAGCGCCAATGCAGCCCTGGCAGCTGCCAATGTAGCTGCTGCAGTGGAGAGTATGGTGACTAGGGTGGATGGAGGAGGGGCAGCACCTGTGGCCATGTCCACATCGACCACAGCTCCTGCTGCATCGGCCCCTCCACCCCAACCCCAACAGCCCCCAGCTGTTCCCCTGCGGAAAGCCAAGACCAAAGAGGGCAAAGGTCAGCGAGAGTGGAAAAAAAGAGACACAACTGTAGATTTTGTATTTGGTTGGAAATTAAAGCGAAAATATCAGAGAGTTATGACTGACAAAATGAGAAAATTTAACGTGTTAAATGTATGTATGTTTAACCTACATTATGTGACATGTATATATGTGCTTTAGGCCCAAATGCACGAAGGAGGTCCAAGCCCACCCCAAAGCCCCAGGACAAAAAGTCTAAAGCGAAGAAAGTGGCTCCACTCAAGATTAAGCTGGGCAACTTCAAGAGAAAACGTTCCTCAGTTTGTATCCATTCCATTCATGCCTGCTTATATTTACTTCTACAAAAATTAGTATCAGAGACCAGCTATAATATAAACTAACTATACTATAGGCCAAACTATACTCACCACAAATTTTTTTGTACCCACCATCCTTTGTTCACTAAGAGTGGTGAGGATGATGAAGGTGAAAGCGATTTTGACAGTTTCTCTGTCAGTGATGGTTCCAACAGTCGTGGCAGCCGGTCCAAAAGTAAGAAATCCAAGAGCTCCAAGAAAAAGAAAAGAGGTGAGTCAAAGAGAGCAAAAACTCAGTTTAAGTGTGCCAAACACCTTCACTCTTTTTACCTCTTTTCCACCGACATGGTTTGTATGTGGGTTCCTGGGCCAGTGCGTATTCTCGAACTGTTCCGCACATTTCCTCTGCAGAAAAGGCTGTTCCTGGTCCGAAAACCTGGTTTGACTCTAGCCCCAAAAGCTTGCTGGTGGGATTCTCATTCAGTAATATTATATACTATGGCAAAAATCCAAAACAACCATCTGCTACACCAATGTTAATAATGATTCCAATGTAACTGTTTACAGAACTTGGCAAGTTAAGCCATAGTTCATACAATATAATATAATTACATTACCTGTCGTTAGCGTAGATGTTATCACTGACAATCTTGTTTAGTAATGTAATAACGATGGATTGCATTATTCCATATGTTTAAATATGTCAAGAGTAAAAGCTGTATACAAACACACTGTGATGTGCCATGTTTATTTATGTTTGAACTAGTCACATGAAGCTACAACATAGACAGTAACCCATTACGTCACCGTTAAGCTCTCGGGTCTGTGAAACAGTGCGGCCGGTCTATGATTGTCTCCAGATTGCCCCAGCCATGAAGAAGAGCATGAGAATCATAGCAATTTCAGTGGAAAAGGGCTATTATCCTTATAAGACTCAGATTTACTATACTAGATTTTGTTACTCTTAAATAATTCTCCCTGTCAGATCAAAGTCCTCAATAACTCTCAGACTAAGTCTACTTTGTTATCTAATGCAATGACATTCATACATTTTTCAGTCTGACTTAAGTGTCCAAATTAGGGTTGTCGATTTAAATGAATAGTTCACCAAAAAAATACAAATTCTCTCATCATTTTCTTTCTTCTGGTGAACACAAACAAAGGTTTTTAGTAGAATATCTCAGCTCTGTAGGTCCATACAATGCAAATTAACAGGTTCCAAAACTTAGATGTGATATGATAGGTGTGGGTAAGAAACAAATCAATATCGAAGTTCTTTTTTACTATAAATTCTCCTCCCTTGTCAGTAGGTGGCGATATGCACGAAGAATGCATTTAGCCAAAAACTCTTAGGAGAACTCTTAGTGTTCTCACCTATGATATTGCTTCTGAAGTCATGGATTTAACTTTTATGGAATTATTTTTATTCTGCCTTTTATATGTTATTTTAGCTTGAAAGTTTTGGACACTATTGAATTTTCGCTGCCTCCTGACCTGTATGTAAATTCCATAATAAAGTAAATATTTTCCTACCATTGGAGCTGTTCAAGCTTGAAGTACATGTACTAATGAGCCACATCTCTACATCGTTATAACTCTCCTAAAATTTACGTCAGCGATTCCCTTCTCATTTAGAGCACTCGGGCTGGTTAAGAGTGAGGAGTGTTGTCAGAGCAACCATGATCCATCCTGTTTCTGTTTGTCCTATGAAGGCCATCTTGTTTTAGAAAGCTAACTCTAAGTTTAGGATGCTTTGTATACCGCTGCTTACAGAGGACACGTCCTACCTAGCAACAACCTTCGTAATAGGACACACCTGTGACAGACTGCAGGGATCTTGAGACATGATTTTCAACTACGTTTAACTTGACAGTGGTTGTAGTGGACAGTGGGTTGCAGTGGTATACCGGTTTCATGGTATACCACGGTTTGAAAATTGACGGTTATCATACCATGTACATTTTCTTATCTACGGTATTGAGAAAAAAATGCAACTGTACAGAGAATCTCACATGCGTTTTCGCATCTCCTTTCCTCCTTGTCTGGCTGTCAGACTCGTCAACTTGCATCACACACACACACACACACACACACACAAAGGCAGCGGAGAAAATGTCAGAAAGAAGCGAGGCGAGGGGGTCTGACATGAGTGTGTGTGTGTGAGTTAATGCAGTGTTTCTCAATTGATTTATTCGGACTGGGTTGCGGACAGCAGGGAAAGAGCAATGCCATGGTTCTCCCATTGAAGATATTTCGGCGGCCGTCCAAGTGATAGACTATTTAGGACTGCCGAGGCAGATTTAATGACAATCTTGCAAACATGGGCAATTTACAGCCCGTGGGCTGGATCAGGCCCTCCACATGGTTTTTCATGCTCATGGTTGCCAGATAAGAGACGCTACACCCCCAGTTTAAGATTTATACTTGCGCAAATTGAAAATATTCCGCCTAATGTAATACTTATTTTGTGCAATCTTGCAACCATGCACGCAAGTGTACTATTTCTATCTGGCTTTCCCCTTTCAACAAACTTAGCGATCTGTAGTGCAATATTCTGCTCAAGGAAATGTGTTATACGACTACTCTGTGTCCATTCTTGAGGCTGCTTGTGATGTTTGGTGCTACTAATTTTGCAGCTAAACCTTCTCAGTGATTAAATTAAATATAAAAGTAGATTTCGCCATCATTGACACACGGAGGAGTAATCATTGACATGTGAGAAAAGCAACCCAGAGACAAATATGTATTTGTATTTATTATTTGTGCAATTTAGAAATGTTGAAGTCCCTTTGTGCCTGTCTGTGTTATTCAGTTGTGTGCTGAAAGTCCAACGTTGACATCAACAATAAAAATAATGTCACTTGATGCATGTCATTGTACTAGGAAAGCATGAACAAAACTATGCAACATAAAAGGAAATGTGACCCAAGATACATTAAATACAGGTTATGTTTAATCTATGGCAGGTCGCCACTTGATGTCCAATGTAAAATCTGCGTCCTGAAGCAAAACCAGTTGAGAACCACTAAGTTAGAGGTACAGACAGGAGCAGTATATGTTAACTGTTAATAATCACAGGACATTACTTCAAGCTCACACAACTGATGTTATTTTTAATTTATTAGTTTATTTAACATATAAACTAACATGCTTTAGTTAAATAACATGTTAAAATTACATGCTATTTTTTAACATGTTTATAATTCGATTTATTATTATAATTGTTAGCTTTCTTATTTTTCTATTTATTTTATTTTAAAAAGGGACACTTATTTTACACATACTTCAATTATATATAAGTTTCAATTATAATAAAGTGTTTGCTCAAAAAGAAATAAAAAAATAAAATAACCCTTCAGTTTTCACTGATAATAGTAATTGTGTAATACCGTATACCGCGAAACCGTGATATTTTCTGAGACAGTTATCATACTGTGAAAATCTCATACCGTTGCAACCCTACTTGACACAGTGTCCTAAAAACGTTGCATTTCTAAAGCTGAAAACCAGTGAGATGCTCAAAGTGTCAGTCTGATGCACATGTACTTACCCCAAAAGCCCCAACATATTGTTTCTGGTTGTTGCTACAACTACAAGCTTTTTTTATCATGAAGAAATATATTTGTTTAATACATCAATATTCAAGGTTCCCACATGCTTTGAAAGTACTTGAATTTCAGACTCAGATAAATGAAAATCAGGAATTTTGTCTTTTTAATTCCAGAATCAGCGTGAGTAAATCGGCGCTACTGCGTCTTCCTCTCTTTCGTGCAGCATTCCACAGTTCATTGTACGCTTTTCAATTTTAGCAACTTAAGTTCAGAGATGGTTATTAATCATTGCAATAATCGCCCAAATAGACATTGAATCTTTCTAATAATTGTTAGATTAATACATTTTTTTTTAAATAAACTTTATTTGCAGCCCTAGTGAACTCTCGTGCATGGGAACATATTCAAAGATCAATAATTCCACGATTCTCTCTGACCAATCAGTGATGCTGGATTTTGATGTCACATTTAGTATAGGCTCGGCTCGCTTGGAACCTCGACCAACGTGGTACTAAAAAAAGTAGCAGGTACCAGGTACTATCCACAGTGGAAATCCCCCAAAAAGCGAGCAGAGTTGAGTTGTACCGTGCAGTGGAAAAGCCCCATTTCTATGATTGTGCAGTTCAAATGACACAGGGCTTGGCTAAATCATTGAATGAAAAGTCCCTTCCCTTTGGTCCTAGATGGATACTTTGAAAAGGGATATACTGTTGGCCTGAGAGTATTGACAAATTGTAACCAATAATATTTCTATTGAGCTTAAATAAAAAGTTATGTTCACACAGTAACATGTTCGATTTGTTATCTAAGAGGCCTTCATTATACAATGTATGCTGGAACGTGATTTTGACAGGTGCTTGATATTAAATGAAAGGTGCTTAAAAAAAGTCTTTGAAGGTCCTTGAATATGGTGTTCATAAAAGACTGGGAACTCTAAATATTGTCAGAGTCAGCTGGTATGGCCACTGTATTGTCATTTATAGTAGGGATGTGCATGGTTACTATTTTTAACATTCGGTTAACTGCAAGGTTTCATGAACGGTTAATCAGTTTTTTATCTGATGTCGGGATGCAGGAATTAAGGATGCTTATTGTAATGGAATTTCCTTAAACACTACTCAAAACAGCCCCAAAATAAAGTGCACAGTGGGCTATTAATCTAAACAGCACAATACATACATATTCAAATAATCAAATCTCACATTAAAGCAAAAATAATCAAACCGTCACTGCCAGCATATGCGCTCGGCATAAGCAGCTTCACATTTCCGTGAGGGAGCAAACAAGTAAGTGACAAAAAAATAATTGTCATGTGCGAGGAGTGAGTTCCACTGCTGCGGTAAAATAGCCTCTTTGGGGTGCTTATATTCGCCATATACTTGAAAATCTGGAAAACCAGCTGGAAAACCTGACGGTTTGTTGGAACTCGTCAAGCTTGGATCAGGTTGAAGACCTTTGTTGCACGTGTAGAATGACCGAATAGTGATTTTGATATTGGATTAGTTGCGCAGCGAACGGTTAACAAAATGTCGACCATCCGTGCACATCCATAATTTATATTTTCTTATCCTTCCTTCTCCCTCATAGTGGATGAGGAGGCTGACGGCTATGAGACTGATCATCAGGACTACTGTGAGGTGTGTCAACAAGGCGGTGAGATCATTTTGTGTGACACCTGTCCACGAGCCTATCACATGGTGTGTCTAGACCCTGAAATGGAGAGAGCCCCTGAGGGCACCTGGAGTTGTCCACACTGCGTATGTACACTTGAATTCAAACAGCACTGTCCTGAACCTGTGTCCAAAATAAAATGACCGTCCTTATTCTGTTGTATAGACATTGAGTAAAACCCAAATTCTGTGTCTGTGTGTGCACTCTGACTACCTTTTTTGCATTCAATTGATAATGCATTGTAAATGTCTTTCAGGAGAAGGAGGGAATTCAGTGGGAGGCTCGTGAGGAAAGCTCTGATGCGGAAGAGGATAATGATGATGGAAGAAGGGATGAAGGAGATGTAGAAGAGGAGGATGATCATCACATGGAGTTTTGTCGGGTGTGTAAAGATGGAGGAGAGCTTCTGTGCTGTGACACCTGCCCCTCGTCCTACCACTTACATTGTCTCAATCCTCCTCTTCCAGACATCCCCAACGGAAAGTGGATCTGCCCTCGCTGTCTGGTGAGAGAGATAGTAAAGTGTGCTAGTGTCCTTTACATTTGGTTTACTTCATAAAATTGTATTGTCACATGCTAATACTGAAATATTTAGAATTCAAATTAATTGTCATTCATTCAACATGAATAGGTTGCTCATCACTACTTGTTTCTGTTTTTATTAGATGCCTTAATCTCAAGCTTTATTGGTTTAATTGTAAAAAACATATAGAATATAATGTCTTTTTGTCTTCTCAGAGTCTTCCACTAAAGGGCAAAGTCCAGAAAGTTCTGACCTGGAGATGGGGTGAAGCCCCTCCCCCTATGCCAGTGCCCCGCCCTGCAGACCTCCCAGTTGACGCCCCGGATCCTCCTCCTATGATTGGTCGAAAGGAGAGAGAGTTCTTTGTGAAGTGGTCCAACATGTCATACTGGCACTGTTCTTGGGTCCAAGAACTACAGGTAAAATACAAACAAAACACACATACTTTCTTGTATACCAAGAACAGATATGTTTAGGCACAAATGTGTTTCAGAGGATGTATTTAGAAGTCAGAAATGTCTTTCTCTCTCTCTCACCGTAGTTGGAGCTGAACTGTCAAGTAATGTTCCGTAACTACCAGCGGAAGACAGATATGGAGGAGCCCCCCAATCTGGAGCTGGGTGCTGAAGGAGACGAGGATAAGAGCAGTAAGAGGAAGAATAAAGATCCTTTCTATGCACGTATGGAGGATCAGTATGGACGCTTTGGCGTAAAGCTTGAGTGGCTCCTCATCCACCGAATCTTGAACCACAGGTGAGAGCTGTCAGATACTGAGGCATATGTGCTGTGAAAAATAACAGCTACTGAACTACTTGGGCATCCATCTCTCTCTCTTTCTCTGTCAGTGTGGATAAGAAAAATAATGTTCACTATTTGATCAAATGGAAGGATTTACAATATGAACAGTCAACCTGGGAGTGTGAAGACATGGACATTCCAGACTTTGAAACTTTCAAACAGCATTACTGGAACCACAGGTACATGCACAGAGGACACTTCAGAACTTTACACATGCCATAAGTATGACATAATACTGATTACAGTGTATTGGCTCTATCTTTCTCTTTGTTAGGGAACTTATGCTTGGAGAGGAGGGCAGACCGGGTAAAAAGCTTAAGAAGGTGAAAGTGAAGAAGACAGAGAGGCCTCCTGTTAATCCTGTGGTGGATGTAAGGAACAGTCGAACAACTCTTGCATGCCTGATCAACATCAGCTTCCATCGCCTTAGCTCTTGGCAGAGAAAAATAAACTACATATTTAGGCTCCTTGGAAAAATAAGCCATGTTCTAAAACCTATCGAAGTGCCTACATTGGCAGCATTTTCAGTAGCAAGAAAAAGTATGTGAACACTTTAATTGGTTTTCGGCATTAATTGATCATAAAATTTGATCACATCTTCATCAGTCACACGTATAGACAAACATTATGTGCTTAAGCTAACAACACATAAACAATTATAATCTTTCATGTCTTTATTGAACACATCCCTTTAAACATTCACAGTGCTTTTGGATTTAACCCTTGGATTTAATAACTGATCAATCCTCATTTGGCAACAATAACCTCAATCAAGTGTTTCAGGTAGCTACGGATTAGACATGCACAATATTCAGGAATTTTGGACCTTTTTTCCTTGCAGTACTGCTTCAGTTCATCCATATTCTGAGGTGTGAAGTCTGGTGTGAACTGCTCTCTTGAGGTCATTCCTCAGCATCTCATCTTTTGTTGATGTCATTAGCCTAGGGGTTCTTTTCCAAACTAAATAATTGTAAATGTTTGATTGCTGTATTCAGTATGTACAATTCCAATACAATAATTTGTGTGTTAATATTTAAAACAGATTGTGTTTGTTCATTATTGTAACTTGAAGATCAAACCAAATTTTAAGACAAATTTAGCATACATTTATAAGACACCTTGTTTTGTTTAATTTAGAAACCACATTGCATGTTTGACAAGGCAATCTCAGAATGCAATGCAACAAACTCATTGAGTTGTTAGCTAATACTGAGTTGTTTTACACAATGAGCCCTATATGTATACTGTTTGTGCATGACCACTAACTCGGGCTGTTGCCTGTCTAGAGTGTTTTTAAATGACTCTTTTATGAGGTTCCATTTTGGTTTGGATGCTGAATAATATAGTTGATGCCTGTATGGAATAGGCATTGAGGAAGACAAAATTTGTTTCTTATTAAAGGGTTGGTTCACCCTAAAATCATTTACTCACCCTCATGCCATCTTAGATGTGTATGTCTTTCTTTCTTCAGCAGAAAATTATCTCAGCTCTGTAGGTCAATTCAATGCAAGCGAATGGTGATCAGACCTTTTGTAGCTCCAAAATTCACAGGAAACATAAAAGTAAACAATAAGGCTCCAGTGGTTAAATCCATATCTTCTGAAGTGATTTAATAGGTGTGGGTGAGAAATTGCTAAAAATTTTAATCCTTTTTTACTTTAAATCTCCACTTTCACTTTTACATCTTTTATATTTTCTTTGTGATTTTTGGTGCTACAAAGGTCTGATCACCATTCACCATTCACTGAGATATTTTTCTAAAAATCGTTGTTTGTGTTCTGCTGAAGAAAGAAAGTCATACACATCTGGAATCACAATCTGGAGAGAATTTTCATTTTTGGGTGAACTATCCCTTTAATGGTCCAATACTCTATCTCTCTCTCTTTTTCTTACAGCCAACCATTAAATTCGACAGGCAGCCGGATTATCTGGACACCACAGGTGGTACACTTCACCCATACCAGCTGGAGGGACTGAATTGGTTGCGTTTCTCTTGGGCTCAGGGCACTGACACCATTCTAGCTGATGAGATGGGTCTCGGAAAAACTGTTCAGACTGCCGTCTTCCTTTACTCGCTCTACAAAGAGGTGTGTGCATTTGTTACCATCCCTTTTGTCAGTTATTTTTGTCATATTGAGTAATTCCCATTTGTTTTATCTTTGTAATGGTGTTACTCATTATTAGTTTTGGAAATGTGAATGGTTTCTGGGGAGTTGGTGCAAACCGTTTAAAATGGCTTGAATTGTGCCTTAGATGTAATCTCTTACTTTCTAATGTTCTCTCTCAGGGTCACTCGAAGGGCCCGTTCCTGGTGAGTGCCCCTCTGTCCACCATCATTAACTGGGAGAGGGAGTTTGAGATGTGGGCCCCAGACATGTACGTGGTCACTTACGTGGGTGATAAAGACAGCAGGGCTGTCATAAGGGAGAATGAATTCTCCTTTGAGGACAATGCCATCCGCGGTGGAAAGAAGGCCTCCAGAATGAAGGTAAGAATCAGAGAGGAGAAAGAAAGCAGATGGAGGGCAAGAATTCAGACAGTGACCTATGATAGAGAAAGCTAGTAACCCTACATTTTTTGGATTATTTAATTCTGTGCCATATCTTAGTGCTCTGCTGTGTGATTTGATGAAATTTTCTTATATGTGCCCTTGTCTTTATCTGCCGACTCTGTGTGGTCCCTCTGGTTCTGAATCTCTCCATCTCATCTGCAGAAAGAGGCTTCTGTGAAGTTTCACGTGCTGTTAACGTCCTATGAGCTGATCACGATTGATCAGGCCATCCTGGGTTCCATCGACTGGGCCTGTCTTGTGGTAGACGAGGCCCACAGACTCAAAAACAACCAATCAAAGGTAAGAACCATGTGATAGATAACCAAAATATCCACTACTTAATACAACAAACCAGAATCAAAACGGTTAATGGCGTTGAGATAACACGCACTCTCTTATGTTTTTCTCAGTTCTTTCGTGTGTTGAATAACTACCCCCTCCAGCATAAGCTGCTGTTGACTGGCACTCCTTTACAGAACAACCTGGAGGAGCTATTCCATCTGCTCAACTTCCTCACGCCTGAGAGGTTTAAGTAAGTGAGTGTGTGTGTGTGTGTGTGTGTGTGTGTGTGTGTGTATATATGTGGGCAAAATCTAAGCACAATTGCCAGCACAAAGGGCAAGTGTGTGAGGATGGAAGTGATTGCACTTCCTCTGTAGCCGTATGTGCGCAAACTATTGGTGTATTGTATATTTGAGGATGAGCTATGAGTCACTTTTAATACTTGTCATGATTTGTGTGTCAGTAGAGCAATAATAAATAATAATAATACATTTTTGTATAACGCCTTTCCAAAGCTTAAGGGCACTGTACAGAAATTGATCGTAAAACATTATACAGTATAACAAATATACATTACAAAACAATGAACAATAGGAAAGAAGCTAAGCCTATTTTAAGTAGGTGAGACACAGGCGAGCAAGGTGACAGCCAAACATATACATGAGAACATATACAACACATACATCTTGGTCTGGAGCATCGCAGGCAAAAAGACAGCAGGGGATGAATTGCATACAGCCTATTTACACTACCAAATTCTTATGAATGTGCTGTCTTTGTTTACATAAGATGCAGGCGGTGCAATAACCTGGAGAAATGTGCTGAGGAACGTAATTTTCCCCACATTGCCCGATATTAAAATCAGTGTGACACACATTGCAAAAGGTGTGGGCATTGTCGATATGACTTTGAGATATGAAATTAAATTCTTCCATCCAGCTGTCATTAAATTTACATGTGTGTGTGTATATATATATATTATTTATTTATTTTTCACCGGAGCACCACCTTTTTCTTCTCCTCCCATCTACCAGTGATGCTTGAATCAACTTCCCGCATCTATTACCTGTGCAAATATCAACAGCGCAACTGTGTTGTAGGTTGCCAGGTTGAGGTCACTAATTGGTTGAAATTTGTATGATGTGTCGATAGTGTGGGTAGGATGCATTTCATTTTTTACTCATTGTTTGGGCCATACAAATTACGGGAGTTTCCAGGGAGAAATGACAAAACGGGAGGGGGGCGGGAGATGGGTGTGAAATACGGGAGACTCCTGGGAAAAACGGGAGTGTTGACAGGAATGCGTATGATGCATAAGGCATATCACTCTTAAAATAGGGTCCCATGAATAGTAACCAAGAATAGTAACACCTGAAATATTGTACACCTACATTGTGGGGGACTCAATAATGTCTTAATGAATAATGTCTTAATGAAAATATAAAATTTGTTTCTGTTATGATTAAGTTTAGGGTTAGGGTTAGGGAATCGCAAATATGATTATCTAACTACAAAAACAAAAGAAGTCAATGCTGGAAAGTCCCCACCATGTTGGAAAAACAAATACGTGCATGTGAATTTTCTGATGAACCATTTTGTGTGTGTGTGTGCTCGTGTGTGTGCGCATGTGTGTGCGTGTGTGTGTGTGTTTCAGTAACCTAGAAGGCTTCCTGGAGGAGTTTGCTGACATTGCAAAAGAGGACCAGATTAAGAAACTGCACGACATGTTGGGTCCACACATGCTAAGAAGACTCAAAGCTGATGTCTTCAAACACATGCCCTCAAAAACTGAACTCATCGTGCGAGTGGAGCTGAGCTCCATGCAGAAGTATGAGACTGGCAAATCCTGAATCTGTCATTTTTTTTGTTGTTCACCAGATTGAATGTTATATCTTGTTCAAAATTATTTGCGCCACCTGCAGGACAAGCCCATATTTAAGTAAAGCAAGTTTGATTGTATAACTCATAGTGTCTAAATTGGTGATTCTTTTTAATATTACAGTTGGGAGATCCATTTAATATATTTAAATGTATCGAAGAAATACCCACAGGAATGCGAGTCCTTTTTATAAAGACTTCTCATTAAATTTTTCTGATAATTTTTCGGGGACAGGAAGTACTACAAATACATCCTGACACGCAACTTTGAAGCTTTGAACACTCGTGGTGGAGGAAACCAGGTGTCTTTGCTCAATGTAGTTATGGACCTGAAGAAGTGCTGTAACCACCCCTACCTCTTCCCCACAGCTGCTAATGTAAGATTCCACTGACATCCTCTCAGCTTAGCACTGTACCATTTTACAGTCTTAACAGGGGGGACTTGTAGCTCTCTTAGTTTTAAAGTAATGGCAAGGAAATTTTGGGCTGATTTTACAAAACTTTTTACAGGAAGCACCAAAAATGCCCAATGGCATGTATGATGGCAGTGCCCTTACAAAGTCTTCAGGAAAACTGATGCTTCTGTGGAAGATGCTGAAGAAACTGAAGGATGGTGGACACAGAGTGCTTATATTCTCACAGGTACGCACACATACCAGAAAAGCTACATACATAAAGGAGCACATTGTTGTTGCACAGTTAAATTTCACATAGACACATGCAAACACTGATTAATTTTTCTTTTGTGCTTGTTCTCTCACGCTTTCATGTAGATGACAAAAATGTTGGACTTGCTAGAAGACTTCCTGGAAAACGAGGGATACAAGTATGAAAGGATAGATGGAGGGGTGACAGGAGGGATGAGACAGGAAGCCATCGATAGGTTCAATGGTGAGAGAAAATGAAATCCATCTCTATCTTTCATTCAGATTACTTTCTGGTTTCTGCTATTTTAAAATATGGAACATATTTAAAAAGGCTCACATTTTATTTAACAGCAGTTGTTTTTGTTTGACATCATCTGTTCACTCTCTACAGCTCCTGGTGCGCCTCAGTTTGTTTTCCTCCTGTCCACCAGAGCAGGAGGTTTGGGCATCAATTTGGCAACTGCTGACACTGTCATCATCTATGACTCTGACTGGAACCCGCACAATGACATCCAGGTAGAGGCAACCTCAAATATCTGACCCAAAAATTGCCAAACGTCTCTCTGTTCCTCTTTGGAAGTTTACATTGTACATTAGGTTTACTTTGATAGAATTGTGGCTGTGCATTGCTAATATAAAAAATGTCTCTTGCTCTCTCTTTCTCAGGCATTTAGCAGGGCTCATCGTATTGGTCAGAATAGGAAGGTGATGATCTATCGATTTGTCACTAAAGCATCTGTGGAGGAAAGAATTACGCAGGTGAGATATGCATTTGACATTCATTAATGTAAAGATCAAATCAAATTCTAAGAGAAGTAATTTGTGTCTTGAATTCCATTTGTAGGCAATAACTACTGGAATGTGTGTTGTGTTTATGGCCTAAAAGATGACTACACAATATAGTGGGAAATATATGTTAAATGTGATAAATCTAGTCAACAAACAAATGAACACTTCACTTTCAAAGTCATTATCTCAGAGTAATCAATGCTCTCTGCCTCATGATCTTCACATCTCAGGTAGCAAAGAAGAAGATGATGTTGACCCACCTGGTGGTGCGGCCCGGTTTGGGCTCCAAGGCTGGATCCATGTCCAAACAGGAATTGGATGACATCTTGAAGTTTGGTACTGAGGAGCTTTTTAAAGGCGAGATCGGAGAAGGTGAGAGAGTTTTTTTTAATACGAAACATCAGTGAACAGTTATTGTTTTAAGGAGCCCTCCTTCTGGATGTGATCTTAAAGGTAATATTCTCTGTGGCGTTAGATCAGAAAATGTAGAATATTTAGAGATGCAGTCAAACTTTGGCCAAGTAACAAATGTTCAGCAGGTTCTAGTCAAATGAATATTCTGGGTTCAATACAAGGCATAATGTTGATTACCACAAAAAACTGAGGCGTTAGTGACTTGCCCTATCAGCCAGTGCTGTGTGGTCTTTAATATTACATGTGTTGTTCTTGTGCATTGTGATATTATAAACTCATACATATGGTGTTCTGTGTTGTATTGAACATTGCTGTGAATAATTTAGGTATCTAGCTGGCTGATGTGAAGAATGAGGTTTTGTCGAAATGAAGGGTGATAGTTTTGTTGAAGCATCAGATTGGATGGGTTAAAAAGATATTCCAATGAATAATGTTTTGTTCGGAAGCCGTTGTTTTCCAGCAAAAGTGTGTTTATGACATTACTGTATAGCTTTCATGAATTTATATTATGAACTGTAAAGAATATTATATTATAGTTATACATTATAGTTATATTATGAGCTGTCCTTGGTTTTTACAGAAAACCTAGTTCTTTGTTTATTCATAAATTTAATATATAATAAACAATATACATATTCTTTTCTGGCACATATTTAATACTTTGCAAAAAGGTGGGACGAGTATTCTAAATTACTATTTGCAAGAATAATGTTGTCTTTCTTGCTATGTCTCTCTTTTTCATCCAGGTGACAGTAAGGAGGATGACAGCAGTGTGATACACTATGACGACAAGGCGATTGATCGTTTGTTGGATCGGAACCAGGATGCAACTGATGACACAGAGCTGCAGAGTATGAATGAATACCTCAGCTCCTTTAAAGTAGCCCAGTATGTGGTCAAAGATGAGGAAGAGGAGGTAAGCCATGTGGGATTGTGCCTGTTTGTGTGTGATCTGCTTGTGCTGTGTCTATGGATTTGTATCATATGCTGTGTGTGTCAGGAGGAGGATGTGGATAGAGAGATCATTAAACAGGAAGAGAGTGTAGATCCCGATTACTGGGAGAAACTCTTGCGTCATCATTACGAGCAGCAGCAAGAAGATTTGGCTCGTCATCTGGGCAAAGGCAAAAGGCCACGCAAACCTGTCAACTACAACGACTGCTCACAGGAGGACAGAGGTAGTAGACGGGGTACAGACGCACTTTTAATGCTTTCTTTTACTAATCTTTCCTTTTGTGTGCATGTGTAGTTGTACTTGTGTATTGTTATAGATGAAGACGAGCGTACAATTGTGACCAAGTCTGGTAGGTTAATTTTTGGTTGTTGTAATATCTGTGGGTCTCATTCATGAAACGCGAGCAGAACGAATTTCTGTGTAAATCGTAAGTAAATAAAAAGTAAATAAGGAATCAAATTAGAGCTGTTGGAATTAATGCGTTAATGCGTACGATTTTAAATATAATTGAATTAGTATTTTTTAATGATTCGTTTATTCAGTTTGTCATTATCACAAACTTATCAGAACCTTCAGAGTTACGCAGCTCTTTCTCACCCTCACACACATGTACACGGAGCATCTTTATCAGCAATGGATGATGGAAAACCTTCTACAGGTTATTTAAAAATCAAACACAGATGAGATGTTTAACAAGTTAAAAAGTAATTTTCACTCTTTGTGTTGTGGAATTTAATCATCATTTAAGCATGACATGTGAAATATCATCCATAAACAAAACAGTCATTCATAGAAATGCAAAAAACAGTAGGGAACTTTGCACAGGCCAGTGGCATCTCCACACATGAAAACTTCCTTAAAGTTTAAGTTCCTTGTTTGCATTTCCTGTGTTTTGATGCAGTTTGAGACCTATAGTATCTCTCTGTTGAATGCTAATCCATAAATCTTCAACATTATGGACTAGAGGTAGACTGATATATTGGGTTACCCAATAATCTGTGCTGATAGTTGCTTTTGGAACTATCGGTTATCTGCAAAATTCTATGCCGATAGTTGCCATGCTGATATTTATTTTTTTATTCCTCACATGTTCCTCTCCTCCATGTTCCTCTGTGGATTCTACAGTTAGAACGGCTTGGTTCTACTGTGAAACAGTGGCCTTTAGAAGTGAAATAAATACAGTCTGACTGGGAATCTGTCTCTAAATCTTTCATCATTGGCAAAAATTATCAATTTTTTTTATCCTCACCTTTAATGCATATTTTGTTATTTTGATTAGAAAATCAAGTGTTCTAAATTGAAGCAATAACATGCATAGAAAACATTTGACTATATGGAAACATGCCACATTAGCACGGACATTGTATCTCCAACTTCATAGCTTGTGAATAATAATAAACCTTATTCCTTGAAATATATACAATATATACAAAGCCCTTCACCTGTATTATAGCCTAATATATAGGCTATAAAAGCTTAATTTGGAAAATACTTAAAGGTGCAGTATGTAAGACTCAGAGACCCTTGTTATTAATGACACCAGTGGCCGTTAAGTGAACTGCAGCCAGCTGCCTGTTGCTCATGCTCACGCTCGTGCACACACTCCATAGTGACACGAGCGAGCGAGGATTGGCCGAAACAGTGTCGTAACGTACAAAGAAACTGAACGTGATCCACCGACATCATGCTGAAAGATGAGGTAGCATAATTAAAATTACACCGTTAAGATTGTTTTACTACAAATTTTGAGACTAAACTAAAACTTCTTACTTAAAAAAAACTGAATATATGCTTAAATTTATCCTGTATACCTGACATTTAGTATTAAGAGAAGATTGCTGAAATTATTTAAAAGTTACAAAGCAAGGTAGCTTGCAATTTGCGAGCGTTAGCAGACAAGATCAAGCAAGCTAACATTACACAGATGACTTATGGCACTATATATCACATGTTTGCAGTTATGTAAGCTTATCTGACCAATAAGAAGAATGCCAATTCAGGGTTGATTTTTTATCCCCAAAACCTCTCTCTGGAGTGCGCATAAACATGAAAATTGTTAGATATTGCACCTTTAAATATAGAGCATTTGAACTGAGCCAAGTCCCCGGTGTGTTTCAGGCTTGTTCATAATTAAAAGTACATTTTATGCACCAAATCGTAATTGTTTTCTGGTTATTTGTGGTTAAACTGTAAACTGCATCTGGGATTTTATTCATTTTGGACTTTTGTATCCTCTATGTCTGTGCCTGTCATGGCAAGCAATATATATATATATATATATATATATATATACAGGTATATATATATATATATATATATATATATATATATATATATATATTATTTTTTTATTTTTTTTATATTCTATAAATCTATTATAAAAACTCAGCCAATTAATCGGTTATTGGCTTTACCCACCAGGTTGGTCAACCTCTATTATGGATGTCATCCACAAAGTGCTGAACCCAATAATCACACATAGGCCTATTATTTAGCTTACTTGGAACTGAATGCGTTCGATTAATTGCATGAAAATTTGATTAATCGTGATTAAATATTTAAATTTATTGACAGCACTAAATAAAAGACTTTCAGTGGTGAGCGATTTACACAAAATATTGTTTTATGCGTGTTTTGTGAATGAGGCCCGTTATAGATATTTTCTTTGGAAAAGAATGTTTGGTGTTTTAAATCATGTCTTAAATTTACAAATTAGATGTCTGCATGATTTTTGTTGTGTGTTGTTCCCTCAATTTAAATATATCTTTTTGGCAAGAGAACTGCTCATCACTGTATTGCCTTGCCCATTTGCCTTCTCAGATTGGCAGGATGATCAGTCTGATAACCAATCAGATTACTCTGTGGCTTCAGAGGAGGGTGACGAGGACTTTGATGAACACTCTGAAGGTGAGATAAGAAGTTAAACAATGATGCATCTTTAATTGAATAAGCAATTTATTATACAGATGTTTATATTTTTAGTGACACAATCCTCTCTTTTATTCATAGCTAACTCTCGAAGGCCGAGTCGCAAAGGCTTGAGGAACGACAAAGACAAACCATTGCCCCCCCTACTTGCCAGAGTGGGAGGAAATATTGAGGTTCAATCTACAATATCTCCCATCTTTTTTCATGGATTGTTCATCTTCTAAGCAATAGCCTTAAAACATGTCTCTCGCCACATTAGGTGTTGGGTTTCAATGCTCGTCAAAGGAAGGCCTTCCTGAATGCAGTTATGCGTTATGGGATGCCTCCACAGGACGCCTTCACCACCCAGTGGCTCGTTAGAGACCTGCGAGGCAAATCCGAAAAAGAGTTCAAGTGAGTCTGATTGTCGGTAATTTATCTGTGTCAGAAACATGTCATTTGAATGCATTCCCTCATTTATTTAAGGACACTTTGTCTCTCTCTTTTCTCAGGGCATATGTGTCCCTTTTTATGCGCCACCTGTGTGAGCCAGGCGCTGATGGGGCGGAAACATTCGCTGATGGCGTTCCACGGGAAGGGCTGTCACGACAACATGTCCTCACACGCATAGGTGTGATGTCACTGATTCGCAAGAAGGTATGTGAAGTTGAGATCGCTTGCGTTTTATTGGTTAAATGTTGAAATACTGGGCGATTCTGATTTCTGATGGGTAAGTTAATTACTTGGTAACTACACTGATTTCTGATATGTGGTTGTCCTGGTCTATGATTGGTTCTTTTGGGGGTACCCATTACACATGGGATTGTACAGTGGTGCGGTAATGGGATTAGTTGTTTTCTGTCTGTTCTGAATTGTGATTGGCTATCTGGAACACTTACAGGTGCAGGAGTTTGAGCATGTGAACGGTCAGTGGTCAATGCCCTGGATGAAAGAACTGGAGGAAAGCAAGAGAGCAGCGGCCATCGCAGCAGGAGAAGATCCAAAAACACCCTCTACTGGAACACCGGCTGATACACAGCCTAACACACCAGCACCAGGTATGCGCTAGGGGTGTAAAAAAAATCTTGTATCATATTGTATCGTACGAAAGTAGAGTGTAGACAAACACATTTTTCTCAAGAAAAATATAAAAAATTGTGATTTCATTTGAGGTTTTCTCATTATGATCAAACAAAATAAATGCAGTGCCGTTTAAGTTACTTTATCAAAAAGCTGTACTTTTTGTTGCCAATGTCAGACACTTTTGTGTCATTTATGATTTAAGAAATTTTTGTTGAATCCTTGAATAAGTTTGAGCAAAACATTGGTTGACAATGTTTTTGTTTTATTTTTATCGTATTATGACATTTGTGTGTCGTTACATGCCTAGTTAAATGCACACTCTGAACAGTTCATCTTCAGCAAAGCCCCATTTACATTTACAGCAACTTGTAGCGTCACTCTGAACGTCATTCATTTTCAATGAGAGCTAGTGAGATAAGTTAAACATTATGCAAATAAGCAGCCACGCAATACAACATCTTACTTAAACTGCTAATACATCATTTGTGATCTTGATTTTGAAAAACTATGACCAGTTGCGCAGTCCAATAATAACAACATTTGGGCATCCAGCGGAAGGGATGCCTGCCAGCAACCAATAATTACGAAAGTAAAATAAAATTACTGTCTGTGTGAATGGGGTGTAATAGTTCAAACATACATAGGCAACATGTAGATTTGTTCAATTTGCTGTTCTTTTACAGATCATTTGTCCAGTATATCTGCATCCATTAAGAATTATTGACACACTCTTTTATCCAAACAGAAGACCTGTCCAAGAGTGAGGACACAGGCAAAGAGCAGGAGGAGAAGACAGAGGGAGACAGAGAGAAGGAGACGAAGGTCTCCAGACAGGAGGATGAGGTACTTGTTTAAAATTTCACTCTTTCACTTCACTGTGTTCATCAATGTATTTTTAAGGTCTTTTCTTTTGTAAACACCTGTCTGTTCCACTTTCTCTTTCCTACTTTCCCCCCCCCCCCCCCTCTCTATCTATCCCTCAGATCATTGAGATTCCTGATGAAGGTGAGAAACCCCCCAGTCCAAAGAAAGAGGAGATAAAGGAAAAAGAGAAAGAGGTCACATCACCATCAGGGGAGAAGGATGGAGGGAGCAGAGAGTCAGACAAGGAGAAAGAGAAGGATGGAGAGAGAGAGGAAAGGTCAGCTGAATCAAAGGAGTATCCCATCTCTTCAGACGTCAAGGCTAAAAGTTCTGAGACCTCAAGCAGTGCAGATACATCCAAAACTAAAGGTGAGTGAATGCAATGAGTAACACATAAATGGCCAAAATACTCAATGAATGAATTTCTTGTTCATTTGAAATAACTTTCAGCTGTACTTATGAAACATTAACTTCTCGATAGCCATTTTCACTAGTTTTCCAATGCATGGAGATCGTCAATTGAACAACCCCGATATAGATTCTTAAATCCTAGAATCGATCTTTTACTCTGTGTGCAATCCTTCCCATGGGTTCCCAAACATTTTTTTTTTTTATTCCAGCCGAACCCCTTTGACCTAAATGAATTACTTGAAGTTCCCCCTGATATTTTAAGTAATGTTAACCTTTGGAACTATATTTAATTTTACATCTTTGCTCTTTAATTTTCTTATTATTGTTTTGATGAACCTTTATAACATCTATTGTTTTTTTGTTGCTGCTTATAATATTTATACATTTTATTTGTTAATTCACCATTCATATACCAGAGATTGCACTATAGTCAAAGTAGTAAAAAAAAACTTGTCAAATGGTCTATTTCTGTCTATTTCTGTTTTAATTTCCTGAAAATGTTTAAGCATATGTTATTTCATTTGTGTATGTATGTTTTCAGTAATTAAAAATGAGGGCTGGGGATTTTAACGTGCATTTTTTTACTTACTGAAACTTCACACAATGAGAGAAAGGTGTCCTGAGTTATTCCTGGCAGGCTCCTCAGCCACAGGCTCCATGTGTTTAGGAATATGGTAGGGGAAGGGGAAGGGCATCTGCTGCCTGCCAGAAACAATCCCAGGCACCTTTGTACAATGGGCGAAACTTCACTAATGTTTTTCCCCACTTTCTGTGGCTAAAGTAAATTTTCAGGTGGTGCACGCTTGACTCACCTGCATATCCTAGAGCAGAAACTGATCGTGTGGAGCAGTGCATGCTTATTCATTACACACGACGCATGTCCACATTGTAATGGCAAATGTACACATTAATAAATTTGCCTTCAAGAAAACAGCATAGAATAATTGTATCAGCTCTTTCAGAACATTGATGATTGGTTAAAGCAAACTTATTAGGCTGGAGCATCCTAACCAATCATGCTTGAAATGTTACAGCCTTGTTAACACACAGCATCAATACAGAACTTTTCCCACAATGTTACTTCTCCGGCAGGAGCAGATTTGCTGACTTTTAGATAATGGGTGCTCTTCACAAATATATATATATATATATATATATAATATTATTATTAATTTTTTTTATGTGAAAGCTTGTTATAATCCCTCTCACGCTTACATAGCAGAAGAATCTTCTGAAGAGAAGGCAGAGAAAATGGACATTTGCCCAGCTGGAGAAGAGAAGAAAGGTACTCACTGACTCAAATAACAGATTTATTCCACACAGGAACCTCTCTAACTCTAATAGTCAATAATCCTTTTTTTCTTGCTTTTTTACTGCAGATTTGAAAGAGGAGAAGGATGGCACAAAGACAGAGGATTCTGCTAAGCTTCAAAATGGAGAGAATGCAAAAGACACAAGTGGAGGAGGAGATGGAATAAGTGAGGAGAAGAAGAAGGCAGTGAAGCAGAGGTTCATGTTTAACATTGCTGATGGAGGTTTCACAGGTACACTGGGAATTTACTGTCTGTGTGTTTATGTGTATGTGTTGGTGAATTTGAAATGAATGAATTCTCTGTTTCTCTCTCCAGAGCTTCACTCTCTCTGGCAGAATGAAGAGCGAGCTGCCACGGTCACCAAGAAGACTTACGAGATCTGGCACCGTCGCCATGACTACTGGCTGCTGGCCGGTATCATACAGTATCCTAAACCAGTTACCGTCATTTAGCCAGTTGTTATAGGATGTGTGGAATCTTGGTCCTGCTGCAGTCAAAGCAAAAGGGGGACATACCAAGTGCAAAGAAATTTTCCATTCAACTTTTCACTCAAATTCTTATGCAAAGTATATCATTTGTAAATAAGAAATTATTTTAAATGAAAATAGTGCAAAACAGAAGCATTTTTGCTAGTGGTCTAGGACATTTGGATCACACTATACATCTGTTATTTTACAAATAGTCTAAATCTATTTTGGATTCATCTTGCGGTCAAGGTAAATGCTAGTTCTGGAGGAAGATCAGAAACTGTTTGTGTTGAGTCCTTCACCTCTGTACTATCAGTCATGGCTACGCTCGCTGGCAGGATGTGCAGAATGACCCGAGATTCGCCATCCTCAATGAGCCGTTTAAAGGAGAGATGAGTCGAGGAAATTTCTTGGAGATCAAAAACAAGTTTCTCGCTCGCAGGTTTAAGGTAAGAGACAGAAAAATATTAAACTAAACTGCCCTGTAGAGTTGAAAAGCAGTAACAAATTTGTCAAAATTAAGTTATGACTGAAATCAGGAGACTTTGATTTGTCCTCTGACAGCCGGGTTTGGATTAACTCATTAATGATCAGATTCAGATAAAATGGTGTAAGACATTTTTATAATCCACATTTTGCTGTTCTATCAAAAAACTTCATAGCCATTTTTCTCAGTTTCAGGGTTGGCACAGATAAAACTGCATTTTAGCATTGCTGGGTACTTTACACAAGGCCCAGCTACAAAGTTAGCTCTTCTTTCAACTCTGATTGGCTAATCTCTTTGTCTCTCTGTAGCTGTTGGAGCAAGCTCTGGTGATCGAGGAGCAGCTCAGACGTGCAGCATATCTGAATATGACAGAGGACCCGTCTCACCCCTCCATGGCACTCAACACACGCTTCAGTGAGGTGGAGTGTCTGGCCGAGTCACACCAGCACCTCAGCAAAGAGTCCATGTCAGGAAACAAGCCTGCTAATGCAGTACTGCACAAAGGTACGATAAACTCCCTATACAACTCTACACAAGTCAATAAGGCACACCACGACCATGAATAGGGTATAATGAATAAAAGTTTTTGTTTTTTTTATCACTGAAAGGAGGTTCTTAATCTTGAGGAAGTGTTGATCGCCAAAAATAAATATGAAATTAGCTTTTTATTTACTTTTTATTTGAGGTTTGCAACTTTTATAACCCTGACACTAAAATTTGCCATGTCTAAACACAGTTTAAAGCCCTGATTTTAAAATGTATAAATACATTTAAGCTCAGTTTTTCACAATTCCTTACATTTAATTGTAGAAAAGATTCCCTGTCTTAGGTCAGTTAGTATCAATAATTTATTTTAAGAATGGAACTTGTCAGAATAATAGTAGAGAGAATTATTTATTTCAGCTTTTATTTCTTTCATCACATTCCCAGTGGGTCAGAAATGTACATACACTTCGTTAGTATTTGGTAGCATTGCCTTTAAATTGTTTAACTTGAGTCAAACATTTTGGGAAGCCATGCTGGAATTTTGGCCCATTCCTCCAGACAGAACTGGTGCAACTGAGCCAGGTTTGTTGGCCTCCTTGCTCACACACACACACTTTCTGTTCTGCCCACAAATTTTCTATCGGATTGAGGTCAGGGCTTTGTGATGGCCACTCCAATACCTTGACTTTGTGACAACATGATGCTGCCACCCCCACGCTTCACGGTTGGGATGGTGTTCTTCAGCTTGCAAACTTTACCCTTTTTCCTCCAAACATAACGATGGTCATTATGGCCAAACAGTTACATTTTTGTTTCTTTAGACCAGAGGATTAGACAATAAACAGGAAGATCTGTCACCGTGTGCACTTGCAAACTGTAGTCTGGCTTTTTTATGGCAGTTTTGGAGCAGTGGATTCTTCCTTGCTGAGCATCCTTTCAGGTTATGTTGATATAGGACTTGTATTACTGTGGATATATATACTTGTCTACCTGTTCCCTCTAGCATCTTCACAAGGCCCTTTGCTGTTGTTGATTGGCACTTTTTGCACCAAACTACATTCATCTCTAGGAGACAGAATGCGTCTTCTTCCTGAGCGGTATAATGGCTGCATGGTCCCATAGTGTTTATACTATATATGCGTACTATTGTTTGTACAGATGAACGTGGTACCTTCAGGCGTTTGGAAATTGCTCCCAAGGACTTGACTGATTTCTTTTGATTTTCCCATGATGTCAAGCAAAGAGGCTCTGAGTTTGAAGGTAGGCCTTAAAATACATCCACAGGTACACCTCAAATTGAGTCCAGTTAGCTAATTAGCCAATCAGAAGCTAATTGGCTAATTGCCTAATTGCCTGACATCATTTTCTGGAATTTTCCAAGCTGTTTAAAGGCACAGTTAACTTAGTGTATGTAAACTTCTGACCCACTGGAATTGTGATACAGTCAATTAAAACTGTAAACAATTGTTGGAAAAATTACTTGTCATGCACAAAGTAGATGTCCTAAACGACTTGCCAAAACTATAGTTTGATAATTTGAAATATGTGGAGTGGTTAAACGTTTGAATAACTTTTTAATGAAACTTAAGTGTATGTAAACTTCTGACTTCAGCTGTGTGTGTGTGTGTGTGTGTGTGTGTGTGTATATATATGTATATATGTGTATATATATATATATATATATATATATATATATATGTATATATGTGTATATATATATATATATATATATATATATATATATATATATATATATATATATATATATATACAGCTGAAGTTATGGTTATGGCAAAATGGTTTATATTCATCAACGAGTTCATATACATTTTTAAACAACACAATATGTTTTAACTTGGGGAGAGTTCAGAAATCAAAATTTAGTGGAATAAACCTGATTTTCAATCACAGCTTTCATGTGTCTTGGCATGCTCTCTTGCTGTTGAGTGACTTTATGCCACTCCTGGCGCAAAAATTCAAGCAGCTTGGCTTTGTTTGAAGTCTTGTGGCCATCCATCTTCCTCTTGATCACATTCCAGAGGTTTTCAATGGGGTTCAGGTCTGGAGATTGGACTGGTCAGAGGTCCTAAATCCACACCTTGATTAACCTGTCTGTGTGGCATGGAGAATTTTCCTGCTGGAAAAAACAACCCTCAGAGTTGGGGAACATTGTCAGAGAATAAGAAAAAACGTTTTCTTACAGTATAAGCTTGTACTTGGATTGAGTCATGCGTCCTTTACAAAGACGAATCTGCTGATTCCAGCCTTGCTGAAGGACCGCCAGACCCCCTCCACCTGGTCATCTTATGGTTAGACTAAGACCTTGAGAGTCCTTTAAGCCACAGTATCTCGCACCCACTGTGAAATTTGGTGGAGGATCAGTGATGACACATTTTTTGCGTCAGGAGTGGCGTAAAGTCACCCAACAGCAATGTGAAAGACTGGTAGAGAACATGCCAGTCTTTCAGAAAGCTGTTATTGAAAATCAGGTTTATTGCACCAAATATTGATTTCTGAACTCTTCCTAAGTTAAAACATTAGTATTGTGTTGTTAATACATTAATTTAAACTTGTTTTCTTTGCATTATTCAAGATCTGAATACATTACATCTTTTTTGTTATTTTGACCAGTTGTCATTTTCTGCAAATAAAGACTCTAAATGACAATATATTTATTTGGAATTGCTAATGTCTCTTCATGTAATCCCAGATTGACTCAATGATGTAGAGATCTGGACTTTCTACTGATACAAAAGCTGAATATATAAAATAACCATTTAAGACAATTTATTTTGTGAAAATAATGTGCAACTTTTGCACAACCACAGTACTGTGTATAATATATATATATATATATATATATATATATATATATATATATATATATATATATATATAAACTATGCCAGAATCAAAATCACAAATGCAATCAAAATATATTTTCAATATTTTATTGAGCTCTCTGAAAAGTGCAAATCTATTATCCACACTGGGACTTCCACAACAAAATATAATGCAGAAAAGAAAAATCAGATAAAAAACAAAGTCACATATATGTGAACATCAATCATTTGATGACAGCTCATTGCCTTGTGGACTACAGTGACAATTTGTCATCTCTTCAACAGTCAAGCAAGTCTTTCAATCCAAAATACATGCATACCCACGACTTGTTTACAACAGGAAAGTATGTGCTATCCATGTTTACAGTTGTATTTAAAAAATTATGTTAGAGTATACTGTGATAAATGTTAGTAAGGGAGTTGATGTTTATATGTGAAAGTCTTGTAATTGATGCTAGTGCAGGACAGGTGATTTCTCTTTCCCTCGTCAGTGCTGTTCAGAATATCTGGGCTGTTTAGCCATTTCAGATGGCTTAATTGCTCATTGCTTTGTACTTCACTATAGCCCACGCTTAACACCTCAGAGTCACCCAACAGCATAAAGCCACACAACTTCTCACATCATTTAGTAACTCTACAGTTTTACACGCCAGAATTGACTTGACTTATGCCTGTAGCTGTAGTACTGATGTGCAGAACCATAAATGAAAAGAGAGTGATTGAGATGATGCATTTCAAATGTTCTAGACAATATCACTGGCTTTGCATGTGCAAAGAAATGCTGTCATGTTCAAAAAACTTGTCCTTTCTCCAATCATTCCAAACCAGTTCTCAAACAACTGGAGGAGCTACTCAGCGACATGAAGGCTGACGTCACCCGCCTACCGGCAACCATTGCTCGGATACCGCCTGTCGCCGTACGGCTGCAGATGTCTGAGAGAAGCATCCTTAGTAGGCTGGCCAGCCGAGGATCAGAGGTCACACAGACGCAGGCGCCACGTTGATGACCCCTGGATGAATTTTTCACCGCTACCTCCTAAAAGCGATGAGGAATGACTTGACTTTCTCTCACACATACAGACATACACCTGGTTTAGGTGATCCATTGTATGTATATATGTGTATTTATTTATATATATATATATATATATATATATATATATATATATATATATATATATATATATACACACACACACGTACACGTACACATACACACTAATGCGGGCAGCCTGAACTTATTATCTTATATGATAATAAGTTCAGGCTGCCTGCACTAGTTTGGATAGAAGGATAGTGGACAGGTGTCCCTAGCTAACACACAGTGGTTCCCTCACATTTTCTGTTAAACTCCAGTCAATTTAAAACCATCCCACCCCAACTCTTATGAAACAACACCTGCTGACCAGAGATATGTACTAGCATATTAAAACACACAGCACCCACTCTTCAGCCCAATAGAATTCTCCAATATAACCTCTTCAGGTTTTTCATGTCACTTCATCTACACCGTATGTCCGTACAGGGCAGGTTTAAAAACCCGGTGTGGATTTCGACCTTGCACGGATTGGAGTGAAAGCTTTGCGAGATCTTTGCAGTTGAGACTCTTTCTTCCTCAGGTGTGTACTTGTGTTGTAATTCACATTAGTTAAATCACTGTGTTTGTGCATTTCCATAATTATGCTCCAAAATTGCTTGTTTGAGCTCTGAATCATGATGTGGTTTTCATGTTGCCTGTACTGTAAGCACTGTTAGCTGTTTTCAAGTACTTGAGGCAGCAGTTGGAAGATGATTGAAAGGTTTATACAACTGTCAAAACACAGACTATTATGATAAGGCCATCAAATGACCTTTCATTCTTGAGTTTAAAAAAAATGATTATCAAGATTTTTTCAATTATGAGAACTGCTGCTTTGAGAAGAGTTGTTCTATTCCATGTTAACCATAGTTTATAAATGAAGTCTGTGCTTGTTAAAAAAAATCCACTCTTATTCCCCGTCCTCTTTGGATTAGCTCCTGAACAAAGTATTTAGAGGTTCTAGTAAGCCAGGTTCTATAAGCCAGTCTTATAAAAGAAAACCCCCCCAGCACAGATGACAACATACAGCTGTTAATTTAACTTCTAATTTTACACATTCAAGAGTTTAAATATCTCACTTTGTAATTATTGTTGTTGCCCTGTATTGTTTTTATGTCCTCTGTTTCTGTTTTTTTCAGACCTGCAATAAAAGGTAACAAAAATGTGCAATTAGTTTTTCTTTCTTTATTAAGACCAAGCATGATGAGTTTTACTTTTACAGTTGGTTTCATCAGTGATTTTAAGATAGATGTCATATTAAAGGCAAGGTCCAAATCGTAGCCTTTTCTGGTCAAGAAATGTCTACCTTGACAGGAAGAGACCATATGGTCGACATGTAACGTGATCAACCACAATTTTGTTTTTGCATGTTGTTTAGGGGCAGAGTTACTTGAAAGAGTTATTTGAGGTCTGCACTTGACAGTTTTTTCTATCCCACTCTGGGAAGTGCTATCGTGCACCCAATGCTCCCGCTGAATTTTACCCTTTTAACCCACTCTCTGTCCATTATGATTTTCTTCCTGACTGCTCGCCTTCCCGCAAACCTGCATTTGTTTTCCACATAAAGCAAAAGCCATACAATTAGACAAGTGAACACAAAGAAAGTTGAATGTTTTTTGCTATTATCAGATGACACCTGACACACTTTGCTCTGCCATTCTTTTAAGCGCTGTTGACTACCTGCATAGCCTGCTCTAAAAATTTTATGCATGTGCTATACTCACATTTTTACATATTTTCTTTTTTTATTGTTTTCAAAAATAAATTAGTTCTAAAATAATTCATTAATAAAATAATAAAAAAAGATATCCACATCAGATTTTTCAGTCTTTTCTCTGATCGCCCGCTCCCATCTACATCTCATGGAAGTACCATACACTCGTGCCTTCAACTTAAATGTAATCCCGCTCTGCAAGAAATCTAATTGGGTCCTGTGGCAATGCAGACCTCTAGTTTAAACCACAAAAATAGACTGGCATGGGAAAAAAAACAGCGTTGGTACTGAAGCGTCTGTCTTTGCGAATGGGTGTAATGAAAATACTATGGAAAAAGTTTAAATAGAATTTATGATCATACAAAAGTAATAAGTACAAATTATTTCACAATGCAGAATATACAGTTGTGCTTGTCGATAGCTAGGTAATTTGCTTCCAAGTGCCTTAAAACAAAAAATGTAATATCCTTGTGTAACTTACCTCACAAAATAGATTATTTGATGCTCAAAAGCATTTGTTGTATCGGTCTTGTAAACACGACTTTCCAGACAGACTGATAAAACACCCTGTACCTTTACTCCCGCAAGCTGTATAAATTGATCCAATTAGATTTGAGCTTGCCAGATTGAGAAAATGCTTTTTAGGATTGTGTGCATTATGCATCAGACAGTCAGCAAACAGGCTGTGGGCAGTCACACTGCATTGCATGCATTAATGGATTATGTTTCAGTAGAAGGTAATTATGCAAGCAATACATGTTTACATGAGTTGTGATGGGGTTTTGAGTTGTTTGGGAACTGAGTTTTGATTTCAACATCAATGTATGAAGCTCAACTCTGATCGGAGTGAGTAAACGGGGAGGGGAGAAAAACAGTGTTTGGTCCGAGGATGATAAAGAGAATGAAAGTATGAGTTAATGAATGACCAAAACAGACAGGATGGGGAAATTATGACAATTAAGGCAAATGGGTGGGTGGAGGCAGATAACTTATCAGAGCCATAGGCTTGGAGATTGAAGGCTTCAAAAGAGGAGATGGTTGTAACTCCATTTAGAATGAACATGCTTGGTTAGTCAACTCCTGTTCCGTATAATTCCACGTTAAGGCACACGTTCGAATTGTTCCATCTTTCCTCTTTAAGTGTAAAAAAAGTGTGTGTGTGTGTGTGTGTGTGTGTGTGTTTAGATATTCTTGTGAGGACCACATTTTTGAAAAATTCCTCACGAATATAGTAAATCTTGAGAAAACCTTCTTATGAGGACCTTTTAGCTGGTCCTCACATGCAAAAAAAGTCTCATAAATCAGCTAAATTAGGTTTATCTTTAAATCTAAGGAATGTTTCTGTGAGGGTTAGGTTTAGGGGTAGGGGATAGAATATATCTTTAGCCTGCTATATAAATACATGCAAGTCTATGAGATGTCCTCACAAGTATAGTAAAACCAACGTGTGTGTGTGCGTGCGTGCACCCTGAGTACTGAAAAGAAGAGGACACAGCAGTATGCCATGCAGGTGAGAGACAGATTTCTTTCCTTATATACAGTATGTGCTTATGTATTTGTGAGTGTAAAAGTATATTTAATTTCCCTGAATACATACATCTAAGTGCCCCAAGCAGATTAAAAAAAGGTCTTGCTTCAGCCATGTTTTATATATTATCCTCACTTTTGGGGGTGCAAATAATTGGTGATGCTTTACAAATACTCTGCCTATGTCATTGTAAAGTGATGGCATCAAATGGTAATGCTATGGAACTGAATTCATTTTGTTTGTGTATATTAACATGACACTGAAGTATGACTTTATAATTAATTTTAAGCTTTACTTTAAGAAGAGACACTCTCTTTAAAGTTATCATCTTGGCTTTTTCAATTCAATTTATTTTATTTTATTTCTATAACACTTTTCACCATGCATTTTGTTTTTTGTCGTTTCTACAAAAAAAAAAAAAAAAAAAAAAAAAAACAGCCAGCTGTGGTTGCCAGAATAATTATGTAATAAAATACAGTAAAAATGTAAACAACTTTACAGAACAACCTGTACATTTTACAGTTTACGTTATTTAAAAAACATTTTTTTTTTTTATGCATTTGGCAGACGCTTTTATCCAAAGCGACTTACAGAGCCCATAGTACAGGGACATTCCCCCCGGAGCAACCTGGAGTTAAGTGCCTTGCTCAATGACACAGTGGTGGTGACTGTGGGGATTGAACCAGCAACCTTCTGATAAACAGTTATGTGCTTTAACTCACTACACCACCGCCACTCCCCGGTACTTTATGGTGCAGTACTGTTGTTATTAAATTATAAACTTAAAATATTAACCTTCTGAAACTGTAAAAATCTGCTTTTCAGTTTATAATGTATTGTTAATCATCGTAGTAATTATAAAAGGGCACATGATGACATGAAGTTCATCAATAGTGGCCCTTCCAGGATCAATGACAAATAAACATGTGGAGTCAGTGCTCGGTGTCTCTCACACAAACAATAAACACCATCTGGGTAACACATGTGAAATGTAATAAACATTAACTAAACTACATTAAATATAACACAGAATACCCCAAAGTACATAACTGATATTAAAAATAAGAATAAACGTAACTATTCCCATAAAATATAATGAAATGTGAATGGTCACACAGGAAATTCTGGGAATGCCCAATTACTGTTTGTTTATAGTACATGTACTCTCTTGTTAAATAAAATATAAATTTTAACTGTTAATTATACGGGAAAAACATACTTATTACATCTAAAAAATTTATGTAAAATATTTTTTTCATAAAACTACTTGTATTGTCTTTTTAAATGTATAACTCATTTGTTTAGAGATTTTATGCTAACTACTCGTTAACCAATTTCGGTTTTTGTACTTTTAAATTACAGAAATCTTTACAGTGTATCATTCCAAAGCAACAAATGGACCTGAAATGCTGCTGCTCAACTTGTTTAAGCTCCCGTATTTGGCTTCCTGTTGATGCCCCATTCAGATTCTAGATAGCAGTTTCTGGTCTGCAGTGCTGCTTGGCTCCCTGTAACTTCAAAGTCATAATCCAACTACAAAAATCCAGCTCAGACACTATAATTAACTGTAACCCACCCTTCGCTCTACAAAAAAGACACCTGCTTATCTACATAAATACAGGAACCTTTCTGTTCTGGCTCCCAAATGCAGTTAGAAGAGCTGTCATGTTGCTAACTATATTTCAGAGAAGACTTAAAGGGATAGTTCACCCAAAATGAAAATTATATCATTATTTACTCACCCTCATGCTGTTGCAAACCCAGAACAACCTGAGGGTGTGTAAATTATGTCTAAACGTTTTCCATTGTATTAACATGAAATTGTATTTGACCTGCATATACAGCAGATGCAGTTAAACACTCAGGGCAGCTTTTGAGAAGCATTTTGAAATGTGCTATTTTGAAACTGGATCCTGGATTTTGCATGTATTCAAAAGTTGCGTTTACAAAGTAGAGGCTAGTGGGACAGCATTTGCAAGGCAAATACTCTCTCCCTTTCTGGCTAGTCTATTGGTAATTGTTTTTTAAACATAGTAAATTTGATATTTTCTCATCATTTGAAGCTTAACCTTACATTTATTTACAATGAGTTTAATCAAACATTTCAGATGGCGCTGTAATGTATTTATTTTTTTTAAATGGCATGCTAGCCTTGTTATGCATTATGAAAATTTTACAGTTATGGCCTAATTAATGTAAACACATACAGCAGACATAGTGCTTACTCAGGCGCCTGCACGTGTGTGCATTGTACTTGGCTGTGGCTTGGAAGACATTTTGCTAAATATATCCATAAATAAAGCAAATACTCATTTTTTAACATATTATTAATATATTTTTATTATTTAAAAAATGCAAATGTTTACTTTTAACAGGAAAGGCTAAGATTAGTTTATTTATAATTAGTTTATATAATTATAATGTGTTTTATTACTAATGTTCTTTTGGGGACATTTGGGGATGTCCTCAATAGGACACTATATCGAAAAATAAAGCAAATACATTCTTTTCCTATTTTTGTTATTTTAATTGTGTATATATATATATATATAAAGTTTTATTTTAGAGATAGGGTTATGGTGTGGATTAGGGTTAGTCTATAATATTCATTTGTTTTATGTAAAAATGCTAGAAGTCTATGAGATGTCCCATTTAGATAGCTATGTAAACATTGTGTTTGTGTGTGAGAGAGAGGGGGAAGGTCTGGAAATAAGGAAGTGCATACACTTACACTGTGTGGACTTTAACTGTCAGACTCAATGACACAACCTGAGAAATAGGCAAGCGAGGAAGAGATATGTTGGTAAAGATTAGAAAACATTAGTAAAAGTTGATCAAGAAAGCAGATGGGCTGAAGGCAGGAGGCTTTAAGAGAGGGTAACTCGTTTTCCATTGTTGTCATCGTTATTATGCAAAGCCTGCAGTTCCTCTATTAGTGTTTTGAGTTTATAAGGCACTAAGATGGTGAGCTAGCTGTTTACCTGATATTGGTAACAGGTACTCTAATGTCTCTAGTGGAACACACACATGCTACAGTAGATAAGTGCTTGAAATACCTTAAAGTAATAAGAAATCTGTCTGAATTTTCTCTTTCGTTCTCTACCTCTCTTACTATGTTGCTTTCACTGTTTTACGAAAAAGCCACAAAAAGGAAGGAAGGAGCGTGACAGTACATGAGAGAGTGAGAGAGACAGAGTGAGAAAGGGAGGGACATTGCAGGGGTAAAGGCTTATATACACTGTCAGGAGGACATGCTCTTCAAAGCACTGCAAAGACTGCTTACGTTTCAAGAGAGAAAAAGAAGAACAGAGGGCAGGGTAGGTATGGCAGAGGGGAAAAAGATTATGGGTCATGGTTGGTTCTAGAGGGATGGCAATGCACTGGTTTTAAAAGGAGGTAGACAGAGAGGCAAATGAGGGGAGGGGTGTGAAAAAACTTTGAGGATGCGTACAAATGTGAGAGTGACAGTATACAAATTGACAGACCAAGGGAAGGATATTGTACAGTACTGTTCTGGATTCATTTTTGTGCCTATTACAATATTAATTTTCACTACATTTATTTTTTGTCTTGTTTGTTTTGTATGTTTGGACTGGAAGAGGAACATTTGAAAAAGGAAGATGGTTCGGTAAGTTGAGACGTGCTGCTGTGAACTTCACACACTTTTTCCACTCATCGTTCAAATCCTCATCTTCCCTATTTAGTTTTGCTATTCTTGTGTTTTCAACCGCAGACTATCATATGTGTGTTTTGCAATAGGCCTGTGTGTTTTAAGAGGCATTTTTTAAGTTTCACTTTTTTGCTGATATTCTTGTATGTCACTGTAAATGTGCAAGGTGTATGTTGATGCATGCCTGGCTGCAAATGTGTGTGCATTTTTGCAAATACACATGGTGGTTAGGTACGGAGTAGACCTTTACTTCAAAGAGTAAAGAGCCATTGTTTATAGACTGTTTGCTTGTTTTTGCATGTGCTTATGAAAGTACAGATACATGATTCCGGTCATGACAGCATTAAAGAGCAAATTAATTTGCTTAAGTGCTCATTTGCATATTTAAAGTGCTGGAAAGCCCTATAGATTTTGTCATTAGGCAGGCATTTGGTGTTTTTACATACAGAGACAAATAAAAAGTATTTGGACACTTAAGCCACTTTTAAATATGATTAAATTGAATTGCATTAATATATATATATATATATATATATATATGAACCCACTTTACATTAGGTGGCCTTAACTACTATGTAATTAACCATTTGATACAATGTACTTATTATGTACATGTTGTTGCATTGTAATCACATTTAAAGTACTTGCATTTAATTTAATTTGTAGTTACACAGTTAACTTTACCCCTAACCCAACCCTTACCCCAACAACTAACTCTAACCCCTAATCCTAACCCTGCCCTTACTCCTAAACCAACATCCTCAACCTCAGTAGCAGTACATTTTTGCAGAACAGCATGTAGTTACACAGTAAATACATATTCTTGTATGTATTTAATGTTAGTACATAGTAGTTAAGGCCACCTGATATAAAGTGTGACCCTATATATATATATATATATATATATATATATATATATATATATATTTTTTTTTTTTTTATTATTTTTTATTTTGCCCTACGGGTGTCCTAGAGTTAACCTAAATTAACTATTGGACTTACGTTTCACAAAATTTGAAAACCAGAAAGTGATTGAATTTTTTATCTTAATATTGGACAGTATATCTATAATTTTGTCATTTAAAACCAAACAATTTATTTTATAAAACCTAGAATTTTTGTTTTGTGAGCTGACTTTGCTTAAATAAACATCACTATTTTGTTATTCACTACAAAGTGAATTTAGATGTTAATTCTTTTCAATCTTCCCAGTTGTAAAGGAGCACTTACAGTCTGTTGTACGACACGCATGTGTTTGAATCCCTTTTGCAAGTGTCAGTTGTTATGTTATCATCTCTAGTGTGTCTGACACTAATGTGCATTTGTGTATTGTACAGGTGGTTCCACAGAGATCTGTCTGGTATAGATGCAGAGACCGTTTTGAAGACCCGAGGTGTCCATGGCAGTTTCCTTGCCCGACCCAGCAAGAAGAATGTGGGCGATTTCTCCCTCTCTGTTAGGTACAGCACTATTAGTGTGATGATATTATATGATTTCATTATTATATCAGAAAATGCTGCAAAACCGATATATTTTCTTCCTTAGCAATATTGTATGTCATTTAGAGGTGGATATTTGATTGTGAAAAATATTGTCTGCTGATGGAAGAGCTCTGATTAGCTAATAAAGTTTTGTCCAGCAGCTTAGATGAAGACCTACTTTCTAATATTTTTTTTTTGTGTTTTTTTTTTTTTCATTTCTTCCTCTGGTCATCAAAGGACTAAGTGGAAAAAGTCATTATTTTTACAAGATTTCAATGTATTTGTCTGGTTTGATGCTGTAATTGTTCCTCTGATTTGTCTTACTGCGTTTGGTTCTATTATTCACCAGGAACCCTTTACACTTTCTATTTTGCATTTTTACAACTCAGAATTTATTAGTATTTGGTATTTCCCCTTATGCTCTAATGAAAGCATGTACTTAAGCTGGCATGAAATCCACAAGTTTGTGCTAAACCTGATGATCCACATTATTCCAGCACGTTTTGAAAATGTTCCAAAAAGCATCTTGTGAGCTTCAATGGAAACCCTACTATACATGCTATTCTCCATGAAACCGATTAATAGATCATTTTCAGGATAAATAGCAGGCAATTATTTTACCATTAGACAGACGTCTCTTTTCTGTGTGGCGCTAATTTGGTTTTGTATATATATATATATATATTCTAAATTGCTATTTATTTTCCTCTGCTTAGAGGTGTTTTGTGGGTGGTTCTTCTATGAACAAATATTATTATCAAGTTAGCACCGTAGCGTCACACATAACACATTCATAATCTCAACCTTATTGTTTTTATTTGACTCATTATTTGCCATGCACCTGCCATCAACATATTAAAATTTGATTATGCAATTTTACATGTGCATATTTATCTACATGCATTTCCATGCACTGTTATACCTAATTTGTTTATTTAACTTGTAGACTGCCAAATTCCCAGACATGTGTCTGTACAAGAGACTGAAACTAACACTAGATTATAAATACAATTTATTGCATTTCCTAATATCAACTTTGTATAAAACGTGTCTGTTAAATGATGAACAACATCAGTAATGAGGCCACAATTAGGTAAAGATTATCAGGTCTTGTTGGAAATAAATTGGATTGTTGGAAATTGTCAAATTGTTAGAAAAAAGTGTCCTGTAAATAGTTGCATAATGGATAGAATGTTGGATGTTACTGCACTTTCTGCAAAGAAATGATTAGCAACTGAAAAGAAGCACATTTAGTGCTACAAGCAAACGTTTCCAACATTTTTTTCTATTCTAAAGTACAGTATGCTTCCATTAAGGTACATCAAGGATAGAATAAACATGTAATGTATTCTCCATTAAAAGAGTATTAATTTGTCTTAAAATCAGAAAATACTTGTCTTACCTCTATTTGCTATTGAGTTTATTCATTATTGCAGTTATACAGTACATATATAAATAACTGTATCTCTTTGGTTACTCTTTGGTTACATCTACAAATCATTTGCTTTTATATTGTCCTGCATTCCATTTTTTATTTGTTTTATCATTTGTAGTAGATGCAACCTTTATTTTGTTTAAGTTACAACATTATCAACTATTATGACAAAGATTAGTAATAAATACAGACAGTCTGAGTATACAGCACAAATTCCTTTTGATTAGTTCAATTAATGCATGATATTTATGTGTTCCAAATCACACAACCAATGATGGTTTGCTGGAACGTAGTTAGATTATGGAATCATTTAGATTAATAATGCTCACATATCCGGATAATCATTATCTTGTGTATTGCAATCTGTCCCCTCTGAATAAGACTTCTGATCCAGCAGTTACTACAAACATATTGTTTCTACACACTATGTGTTACTAAGTTACTATTACTCCACTTCCTCTGACATTTTGTCTTGATGTCAATGTTTAAGAAGTTTTGGATTTTGCCTCTGGAAAGCCTAATTTACTCTGATTATTTATGAATAGGATTATTTTGAGTTGCCATGTTCAGTACATCTTTTCCTTTCCATCTCTTGTACATACGAAGAATAGTATGTGCCAGATTCAATAAATAGTAATAGTTCAATGTTACTTAGTTGGCATGATGCGGCCTCAATCTCCCTTATGCTCTCTTACACTTTCTCTCAGATTGGGGGATATGATCACACACATCCGGATTCAGAACACAGGTGATTATTATGACCTGTACGGTGGGGAGAAATTTGCAACATTGGCCGAGCTTGTGGAATACTACACCGCAGACCATGGAGTTTTACAGGATAAAGACGGGACCGTTATTGAGCTCAAATACCCTTTAAACTGCTCAGACCCCACCACTGAGAGGTAAGACATCATGTTTGACCCCTAAGCAGGAAAAATCTGAGTATAGGTGTATAATGTACTGAGGCAGAAATGAAATACATTCTGTTTTATTTGATTAATTGTGCCTTGCACCATCATAAATTGTCACCAATATTGTATTGTCACCAGTGGTAAGCCGTGCATTTAAACCCTAGGCCTTCAGTGTGATTCATGTCATTAAGAAAAAACTGTTTCACAATTAATAAGACACCCTATGCCTTTGGACATCATACAATATGTCGAAGCTAACTTGTAATACCAACGGACATTTTAAAAACATGTCCACGCATGCAAGCCAGAACTTGAAACGACATAGTAATATACCAAGTAGGTCTATAATTCCTGGAAAAATCTATCTAATAATATTTGCGAGTTAAATGTTGCTTGCAATAAATTTCGTTTAGTCAGGGTACACGGTTATGCTGCGTTCCATTCAAGTTGGATGAGGGATATTCCTACTTGATATCTCTGACCGTAAATGCATTCCAATCCCCGGTATTCTGAACTGCAACGCTCCCGTTAGCTTAGCAAGGGTTTGACTCTCACTAGAGATGTCTCCTATAGCAACCCAACTGATAAACAATGTTGCAGCGCTAGCATTTGTGCTACAGGTGTACGATTATCAAAAGAGATTATAGTGTTTTGTACACCTGTTTCTGCAGGCATTTGTTAAACAATCTTTAATATCATGTAATGTGGAAACAAACTCATGTATCGATATTACTTAATAAACTGAATGTTTATCACTTACTTTGTATATCTCCCTGAGTATGGACATGTTTGTGTGACATCATGCCCCTGCATCTTGGTGAATTAGGAGTTGAGAATTTCTGCACGAGCCTACATGTTGTAATTCTGACTTTAAGATGCATTCCATTGCACTTTTCCTATTAGGAAGTTTTTAAAAATCCGACTTTCCGAGTTGAATGGAACACAGCACTACTTTTTAAATCTTGATCCGACACTGAATGCTCCAGCATATTAAAACTCCTGATGTTGCTATAACAATGCAAAAAGCACCTACCGATTTTCTTGAATTGAAAATCAGTTAATTTAATAAATGATTCAATCACACAGTAATGCTGAATAACCAGCAGTAATGACAGCCGACTTGTCAGACAGCTTAATCTCATGCTTTTCGCTCTTGAATTACGTACATCACTTAAAGTGTGACTGCGTCACGCAAGGCCAAATAGAGGGCCTCGGCCAGGAAATATCCTAAAGATCACACCCGCCAAGAACAAATAAATCAATCTGATTGGCTGATGAATCTGACAATCTGACTTTAGTTGCTCATTCATTTGCACTGTTGAGGGATTCTGAAGAAATTCTGAAGGCTTAATGGGGTGGAGCTCAAACTCACGCGCTGCTTCTGCTTCGGGCATGAGAATTTTGAAACCGTTGTCACACTTTGCTTGTAAGCATCAAGGAATAAATTCTGACTGGATAAACTTTTTGTTTTTCTCTATTTGTTTTTAGATTAATTAAGAGTAGAACGCGATTAAAAATACATAGAGAAAAAGGTGATTGAGAATGGAAGGATGAAAAATATTGATTTATTTGGCATGTTTGACCCTGAGAAATCGCCACTGATTGTCGCCTATAAAACTCCAGTGACTTTTGTGTTAAGGGTTTCTGTAACATCATTACCATTAAAGGTCTTCAAGATGAGTTTACCAATATTTTCAAATACATTTGCCTAATGGGACAATAAAAACAAAACACCATAGGACTCACTGATATGTTGGCGATATCTCACTGTTCTGAGTTGTCTTGTAATCCTGGGTGGCATGGTGTGGGGGATTCTTGTCCCTTTGATATATGAACATTCATCAGAAAATATTATGAAGCCCTGAATCTTTCATGGTGGTATTAGTTTGGTGAAAGTAGGCCTGCCAATCTTTTAATCAGAGGAACACTTGGGCAAATTCACAAAACAGTGCAAAAACCTGCATCTTATTCAGTGACCACTCCCAATCCAGTTTAACTAAACTAAATGTGCTGAAATAGCACTGTTCTGTGTTTAAATTAAGCATTTGCTGTATGGGCTTCTTTCTATCTAAATTAGGTTTTTCATTGATTGCGGCTCATTCTCAAACCTCAGCCCTATTTGCCTGCCGTGCTACTGGAAAGTGGGCGGTAAATGGTATTTAAGAGATTTTTGTACATATTTTTAGTGATCATGGAAGTAGTAGTTTATCAAATGATGATCAAATCATGGAGAAGGGCATTGTAACCATTTTCAGATGTGCAGTATAGACAATAACACTTTCTGAATTTTGAAGAGCTGATTCAGGTGCCTAAATCACAGTGGTGGAGCAATGCTGTAAAGTTCTAGCAAAGTATGCCAGGTTGCAGTAGCACTGCTGCAAAACCGATTCACAAGATGGGGCATTTGCACCTTTCATGTGCACCCTTAACTTGAAAATATACTGTGATAAAATAATTTACCTACCTTGTCTATGCAAAGATATATGCAGAACTCCTGTCATGACAATGTAAAATATTATTATTTCAATGTTGACAAAGTTGCTTATAGAACTCATTTTACAACATTATATCCCAATTAATGAGGCCCCCTATACACACACGCATACATTTATGCACATTTCTTAAATTCAAGTTTCTCAGCAATATGTAATCGCAATTATTTAGGTTGAAATCATTGTATTTTCTTCATGCATCTTCAAGTATCTTCATGCAGATTTTGTGGAACACAACTTAAGGTGGTTTTAAAGGTTTCATTTGTTATTTTAATATCATATTTAAATTTGACATTTTCACATCTGTGAAAATAAAGTATGCATTGTCAATGTTTTGCCAAAAAAAAGAAAGAAAAACAAATGTAGTTCGAACGTGGTATTTCCATGCCTTGTATTATGCAACTTCATTTTGTGATGTTTACTGTAATGCTAAAATGCATAAGATTATTTGGGTAATTGTAAAATGCTGTTAGAAACATATAATTGTTAAAGTGGACCCAATATCATATTGTTGCTATCCATGTGACACATTTAGTCACATCTCTCATATAATAATTATATTTAAAATGTTTTTTCCTGGACTTCCTATGCCCACTGGAATATTTTCTGAAAGACGTATTTTCATTGTTTTGTCCACTTAATGAACCCCAAGGCACACAACAGTGCAGCCCACTGAAAAATTACAAACAGCAGCGCATTTACACAGTTTGACAGGAAACATAGATGACATGAGGCAAGAACAAATACTATAGGATTAAGTTTGCTTAATGAAATCATTGCATGCACAGATTTATTTTAAAGTGTTGGGCATTATTAGACGTGATAACGTGACTATAAATAATTGACTGTTTCCTTTTACTTGTCAAATTATCGATCAGCAAATCAGACAGGTAATGAGAATCCTTCCAGGAGCAGCATTTTTACTGACCACATGTAAAGCTTTAATCTGGCCACATCACAAATAATTTCAGTTCATGGATTGTACACACACTGAACCTGGATCAGCACTGCCACTCTAAAGCTCATGATGTAAGATGCACTTTGCATTAGTTGACCATGCGCCCATGAGCATTTTAATGTTGTGTGTAATGGCACTGGAAAATACTGGATATTGCGGACCACAACTAAAAAACAAAACAAAACCTCTCAGTTCTCAAACTGGTCAAATCACAAATCCTCTTTACAGTATTAAAATAGCACTTAGAAACCTCACATTTTTACCCACTTTACCTCATTTACTTTTTTACTAATTTACAGAATATATTCTTTTAATAAGTGAGGCAATTTACCTAATATGTGTGTGAAAGGTTTTCATTTAGTTTTATTTTATTATGAAACAAAATAATTCTATTGATATTTAATGACATTGTGATGCAGATAAAGGACAAAAAAAGCATATAGATAGTAAAAATAAAGAGAAAACATTATTTGATTATAGGTCATTGTAAGATACGATTACCTCCATGATGCTTCTATCAGTCACACTAAATCTATGTTGGCGTGTTAGGCCTATCTAATGATTAATGTAAGAAAAAACAGTTTTAAAATGGTTACACCGCATATGCTCATTGTTTAATTATTGTTCACCTGCTCTATTAATAAATTAGCAGTTCATGCTTGGACCTGTAACTCCTGGACATGGTGCATGTTTCATTTTAGGTCATATCAGGACAACTCACATGTAGGTACAAGCATGCAAACATATTAACCACTAATAAGCTTGGACTTTCATTTGACATTTTACTGCCCATCATTTCAAGTTAAAGCACATTGAATTGCAAACAAACTCTATGCCTCCCTCTGCAATGCATCTGACTTCCTCTTATGTTCTGCGGTTGGAAACTTTAGTTTTGACACATTTGTAAACAGTGACCAGACCCATTCAGGCCTTTTTTCATCTCTCCTCTTCTTTCTCACTCTGTCCTCCACCCTTCTGTCTATCTCTTTCTCTTTTTTGGTCATATTCATGATGACCTGTTTGATGGGTGTGCTTTTTAACAGACAGAATATACAAACTGTCTACTCCCGGCTGTCTGTCAGTTCACGGCAAAGTCCAGTGTGACATGCTTGAGCCATAAAAGTGCACTCATATGTGTTTGGCTGTGTGAGTATAAATGCCATACCTGTATAAAGAAATGTCAATGTGCACAAGGCACTGAAAATGTCAAGTTCTCATGTTACCATGTTTACCATTTGTGAACTTCACTGAAAGTCATTCTTATTTGTCACGTTATGTTCCATAAACTTTCTGCACGGACAACTGCACTTCTGGTATTCTCAAAACTTTAGAGATATTAGTTACACTGTGCAATAAGGTTGTATAAGTTAACATTATATAATGCATTGGGTGCCATGAATTAACATTAAACTATCATTTTTACAGCATTTATTAATCTTGATTACTAATGTTAATATATAAATATATTATTGTTCATCGTTAGTTCTCGTTAGTTCATAATGCATTTACTGGTGTTAACATTTTTCATTACAACTTTTAATGTTAAAAATGTATTAGTATATGTAGAAATAGACAACATAATTTAACATTAACCAACATTTATTAATGATGTAAAAGTATTGTTTAGAGTTATTTCATGTTAACTATTGCGTTAGCTAATCTTAGTGTAAAAAACAACCTGTCTGCAACGTTTCTGTGAAGTGTTACTGAGCTATATATACTGTATATTAAAAAACATAAAACTATTACATAAATTATTTTAAAGCTGTTGTCAGTGATTTCATGCATGTTTAAAATGACTTCAATTTAACAGCACTGTTTCTTGATTAAGATAAGAATATTTCCCTTATCACACCATATGTAAATCTTGATGAAATTGAGCATGCCGTTTCAAAATGTTTTCACCCTTGGTTCCTCTAATTAGCTGGTCATTGAATCAAAATGGAAAAAATGCTTACTAGAGATGCAGTATACACACTGCACGTAAAATTCAATTAGTGTTTATATATATTTATACCCGTATCTAGTGTATGTGTATTCTACATTGTGTGTATTGTGTACATTTGTTATGTAAATTGTTGTGTAAGTACATGTACATTTGTTATGTAAATTGTTTTGTGTAAATATGTTGTTTATTGTAAAGTGGTTTATGTCTCGTCACTGTCATGACTGCTATGTTACTCGGAACTGCACACAAGAATTTCACCTACTGTTGCACTCGTGTACACAGTAGTGTGACAATAAAGTGATTTGATTGATTTGAAATGTGAATGAAACTGCTTCACATTTTCAATTAGTTTGTGGTCTTTGTGTCCTTAAACTAACTTATAGAGAACTTTCACTTTGTGTTGTAATGCAAAGTTGGAAAACTGACAATGTTTAATAAGCTATTTGTAACAGCTCTATTACAAGCTTATTACCGCTTCCTTTAGCCAGGGTTAGTGGACTTCAGAATGAATCAGCATTAACAAAATGCAGATGACTACAGTTTGCACTATTATATTACCAATTGTTAATATTTATTTCCTTATTTTTTTCCCAAATTGCATTTTATAATAGATTTTATTTTATTTTAGAATATAATTATAACTGAACTACCCTTTTATTGTACAGTCTAATATTCAGGAGTTTAATCATGATTTTTTGAATATTATAAAACAGTGACATCAATTCATTGGCTGTAGATGTCAGAGCAATCATGGAAGAACCCCCAGAAGGGTGATTTAGCAAGTCTTTTTCTCTCAAAAGAAGAGAGAAGGAAGGACAAGCTAAAAATACACCATAGTCTCGAGTCAAGAAATCTTGTCATCAGAAAATTTTCCGACCGCAGTACAGGAAGCTGAGATGTAGAAATTGAGAACTGAACCTAATTGTTAGCTCACATTTTAGCATGCCAGTGCTTCAGGACCATTGTATTTTGGCATCTTGATCGTAATTATGGTGTACTAAATTCAAACATATATACACTGCAAATATATATCTGGAAAAATATTCTTCTGTATTTGAATTTTGTGTCTATGTCTGCTATGGTTTTTGGTGCATCAGTGGCTTTTATTTTTAAGCTATGCTAATGGTAACCTTTAAATATCCTGTTTTCTGTTATGTCCATTAGAGGCTTCAGCTTCTTTACATTGTGTCCAAATTTTTAATTATTCACTTCAGTAAAATGAACAGAGGAGATCCGAAAAAAGGCTTGAAATGCAATAGGCCCAACATTTAAACATTTTGGTTTTAAAAGTTACATGCATTTTTAAAGTTAACAGAGTACAAGACAAACACTGTGTCTGTATTGCTAGCAATTTGCAATTTCAGTCATCTTTTCTTTATTTTTTGTGCTGTCTTTTCATCATTGATGTATCTGTAAAATGGCATGACTATATCATGACTATCAACTTCTTGCCCATCATTAAAAACAGCAAATTTCACCAATTGGTGAATAGTTTGCACCCTTGTAAATTACCGTTGGTCTGTACAACATTTCAATCATAACATTTTGGACAAATAATTCATGTTTAGTTAGATACTTAAATCTCACATGACAAACACTCTTAATCTGATCTGTTAGCTGATAATCCGCTTGGTGTCTAACACTTGAGTCCCGCCTTCATCGATTTGATTGGCTATCTCGTATGACATTGATGAGCGCTTTAGACTGCTGACCATATATGATTATTGGGGGGGGGGGGACTTGTCCACACTCAAATTATATTGTGATTATGGCCCTGAAATGTGCTATTTCTCAGTAACTGTATGGTTTTGAGTTGAAAGTCCAAATGCACAAATATTTTCAATAGCAGGGGTTTTGTATATTGGTTTCAAATACTTCATTGGGGCAAATTGTCACAAGAGTTTTATATGTTACAATTTTTTCATTTGCTGAAACTCTTATAACAGGTTGTTCAATGGCAGGTTCCATTGTGACAACTTACCCCATATCATATTTTTCCTGGGCAATAACAGTGCTAATGTTCTGTTAGCTTTCTGGTAGCCAATACTTTAAGGTGTGTGCCTGTACAGAAACTGACTGAAAAATAAACCTACCTTGAGAAATATTCACTGGAGTAAAATCTGCAACTACTAGCTCAGGTCTCCTCTAGATACAGTATACATTACAGGAAAACATCTTTCACTTTCACATAAGAATAACGTTATTTTACTTTCTACGTTTCTATTATGAGAACATCTAGAACAATATAACTAGTACCTAATATGAACATTGCAGTGGCCAAACCTTTTTGTATGCTCTGTGTGTTTGTTCAGATGGTATCATGGTCACCTGTCAGGGCCAAATGCTGAGAAACTGCTCCGTGAGCGTGATGAGCCTGGAACGTTCCTGGTGAGGGAATCGCTCTCTAAACCAGGAGACTTTGTGCTGTCTGTACTCACTGATGATCAGACCAGTGCTGGCAGGAGGGTCTCCCACATCAAGATTATGTGCAATGTAAGTGCTTGTGTGTTTGAGCTCATACACGTGCGCAGTATGATTGTGAGTCAAAGAAAGCCACTAATGTGTCCTCCTTTGTGGCATTTTATATCCAAATGTGCCAAGCTCACTACTGTGATATAATTTTAAAAGCAAGCGTCTGGACAAAAATGAGATACACAACCCTACTTTGGTTCAATTAAATGTGAAACCTGTTACATGTCGAGGAGACAAATGAATTCTTGAGTGTCGTAATAAATGTATGTTTTGTAGATCTTAGCACCTGGCATGGTGTTTTTTTTCAATTTGAATAGTTTTACTACTGAAGAAACTCATAATATATTTTTAATTATATAAAAAGATGTACACTCACACAATATAAAGACTCCAGTCATATCATTTCCCTAACAAAGGCTTTTTATTTTACGTGGAGGTGAGCTGCCTCATGGAGGCTGCCACATTGAGATCACATAACCAGCCAAATACTACTCACATTATCTCAGTAACCCCTCAGTTATACAACACAACAGTAGGGTTTCAGAAGTAAAAACCCTATTCATTTTATCCATAGGCAAATAGATTTTTAACGATAACTTATAAACCTTTGCATACAGACCAGGGGCAAGTTGTCAGTAGATTTTTATTTGTTACAAATTTAGCTGAAAAGCCTATAATAGGTTGTTCAATGGCAGGTTCCATTGTGATAACTTACCCCATATAATATATTTTTAAAATCGTATTTAATTTATCCACAGGCAAATATGGCCTATGATTTTGAATGACAACTTATAATCCTTTAAATATGGACCTACTATGAACTCCGATGTTGTTAATTGAGGGTAGATGCTTCTGGTAAGGACACCAGTCTGTTTTTTTGTTTTTTTTATTGTGTTTAATGGCAGATATTTTTTGGGTGAAGAACTACACTAACCATGATCCTGAAGGGGAACAATCCACCAATCAGAGAATAGCAGTGAACAAAGCATGCCAAACAATCTCTGCATCGCACAAACAAGCGACGCACTTTGAATGACAAAACACATCAAGACTGTCTCCCTACAATCTCAAACTAGTTATATATTTGCATATATCTGTAAATTTTTCAATAAAATTTAAATATATTGTTTATATACTACTAATAAAAAACTTTAAATAAATAGTTTTATATTTTCAATCTTTTTAATTACATAATTCGCAATACTTCATGGGGTAATCATTAATTGCTTCTTTAAAGACGTTAAGTCATGTTCCCTTGACTTTTTATCCAATTTTCAAATAATTTTTGGTTCAAATTAAAGTTTGCAATGATAGATTCACCTCGCTATTGTTCATGACTTGAAACTCTTTTATGAAGAATTTTATGAAATCCCCATGGAAAAACACTGTGCGACTATATATATATATATATATATATATATATATATATATATATATATATATATATATATATATATATATAAATACACTTCGGCATTAAAGATTTGCACTTACCTAAACAACTGGACTGGACATGAGTAATGTGTGTGTGTGTGTGTGTGTGTGTGTGTGTGGATAGTAGTGGGGGTGGCTATGCTCCACTCAGGTAAAGAGTTATATTGTTGTGCTGTGGAAATGTGAGTGGAAGATTATGACCAAAGTCTCAGGCAAAATCAAGTCAGTACACTGCTACTCTTTTGTTTTATATATTCCATTAGTAAGCATTGTATGTGCGTTTGTGTACTTTACCAGAGGTTCAAAGTGCTCTCACCAGAAAAAAATCCATCACTGCATTTTTGTGCCCTGTGAACAGATTAACAGAACAAACTCAGTTCTGTGAAGAAGGTTCTAATCAGCTCAGAGAACCAAACAATGCAGTTAAGGCCTAACTTAACCCTAACTTAACCCTATTCTTTCCCCCAAGAAGTTGTAAGCCCTCACCAATGGCCAGCTTCTGTTAATCTGATTTAAAGACACATAGACCTTTCTCTGTGACTTTTTTGTTTATGTTATTTGAAGTTTTAATGAAAACTGTGGTGCCCTTTTTTATTTAAGGGACATTAGAGACAGAAAATCAAACATATGCAAACAAACTACTATCTACTCCACAGCACAGACAGATGCAGTCATTACTGTCACGTATATACAGTATTTGACTGTAATGTCATATTTATATTTGAGTTTGAGGTTGTAAATTGAATGTAGAATCAATTGCAGAACAACTGTTGTGTGTTCTTAATGTGTGAGAGCGAATACGTTGGAAGGTGCCACAGGACCTGAAATTACCCAAAGAGCAGGTTCGATATCCAAGACTCCCTCTGAACTTATTTTATGTTTTATTCATTTTCAGAATGACCGCTACACAGTTGGTGGTAAAGAGATTTTTGACACTCTGACAGACCTTGTGGAGCATTTCAAACGCACTGGAATCGAGGAGATATCTGGCACAATGGTTTACCTCAAACAAGTAAAGTACTTTTCAGGTTGTTCTTATCTAGTCCCAATATGTGTTTAAGTGACAATCTACACTTAAATGTAAACTTAAGAACGTTTGTTCTGCTTACATAAACAGATTGGACTGGAAAATATCTGTAAAACTCAGTTGTTTACTGTGCGCTACAATGTGACACAATGGCACATCACAAATTACTGTGGGAAGAACCTTTAATGTTGTGATTAATCTTTGCCCTCTCTGTCTGTCTCTCTCCTACTCTCTGCTATCTGTCTGTGCTGACATCTTGCCTTCTCTCTCCTACTCTCTGCTATCTGTCTGTGCTAACATCTTGCCTTCTCTCTCCTACTCTCTGCTAACTGTTTGTGCTGACATCTTGCCATCTCTCTCCTACTCTCTGCTATCTGTCTGTGCTGATACCTTGCCTTTTCTCCCTATGTCTTTTGGTGTCTACCCACTTCTCTTTTCCACAGCCATATTACTCCACGAGGTTGAATGCAGCTGATATTGAGAGTAGAGTAAAGCAGCTCGATCTGACCTCAGAAAGAGAAAACATGGATGGAGCTGATAAAAAGCTCAAAGCTGGCTTCTGGGAAGAGTTTGATGTGAGTGGCATATTTAAAGGTTCTACATCAGTAGATGCTTTGGATCAACCAAGTTCTATTCTCATTGGAATCACAACTACATTGTATGTGCTCATAGTTGAATTAATTTCAACAATGCATTTAAAAAATTGTGCAGTAATTAATTTATAACACACAACATAATTACAAACAGAGATTACAATATATATTATACACATGTCCCCAAAAAGTATTTTTATAATTAACTGACACTTTAAAATGCACATAATGAGTATGTTTGCATTGCATAACAAAATATAAAATTGAGTGGCATTTACTTTGGAAATGTTTTTTATTTTGGCACTTTCTGGTTGTCAAACTTTGTGGAGCATGTCCATTGTTAAAGGAATAGTTCACCCAACAATAAAAATTCTCACCATTTACTCACCTTCATGCATGACTTTCTTTTTTCTGTAGAATACAAAGATTGTTTAGAAAAATATCTCAGCTCTATAGGCCATTTCAAAGCTCCAAAAAGCAGATAAAGGCAACATTTAAGTAATCCATTCAAATCCAGTCATTTAATCCAGTTGGTGAGAACAGACCAAAATGTAACTATTTTTTCACTATACATCTCGCCATTGCAATATCTAGGCACGGTCATGATTTCAAGCTCGATTACGCTTCCTAGTGCTTGACGCATGAGCAGAATGCTAGATGACGCTATAGGAAGTGTAATCGAGCTTGAAATAATGATCTGCAAGGAGACTGCTGTCAAGATTTATAGTGAAAAAGGAGTTACATTTTGGTCTATTCTCACCCAAAACCGATTGTATTGATTCAGGTGACAATGATTAACCCACTGGAGTCTTATGGATTATTTGAATTTTATGGATCTTCAAAGTTCTGGCCACCATTCATTTGCATTGTATGGACCTACAGAGCTGCGATATTTTTCTAAAAATCTTTGATTGTGTTCTGCTGGAGAGAGAAATTCATACACATCTGGGATGGCATGAGGGTGATTTAAATGGTTAGGACACTTGTTTGAACTTAAGGGGAACAGACTTCATACATCCATTACAAATCGGCACCAGCTGAATAGAAATCATTAGAGGAATGGCTTAGAGAGGTGTAGATATTTTGGAGAAAAGGTAATCATTTGTTTGCAAATGATGCTTGCTTTGAAATATTGTTATCTGATGCAATGACATTCAGACATTTTTAAGTGTGACTTTAATGTCCAAAATTGTCCAAATATCTTTTGGCGCCATTGTATACAACAAAACCAAAGAGTTCTGTAAACTATAGTAGCCTTACCGCAAATGCATGCAGAGTAAACGTTTCTATCCCATGGTTGAATTTCTGAATGGTTTTAGTGTGGTAGTTGAGAGGTCATATGCTTCAGGTAATACGTTCACACCCCCTAACAGAAGTCTATTGGTTGAAAAAAGAGGCCCTGTTTACCATATAGCATTATTCTTGATCACTTATTTCCCTTTGCCCCAATTTTTGTTCAGTCAAAACCATCAGATCTAATGAAATAACTGATTATATGATTTTTTTAAATACATTAAAAAAAATTAAACACAGAAGCATATTGTTACAAATACTTTAAGTAAATGACAAGCGAGCATAGTAGGCATTGTATTGGCAAATGTTTTGTAGTCACCATTTTTTGCAGCAACTTTTTGGGTCGGGTTAAATAATGCATTTATGCAAATGTTTATAATCCTGATTGTGATTAACGCATACCACAGCAGGGCAAAAAGCACAAATTACAGTTTGACCAACTGTTTCTAAAATTAGTGCAATCTTACTAAGTTGATCTCTGGTCTGAGTAAGGTTAGACCACTGTAGCCAAACGGTCGATCAGAGCAGGCAGGATGTG